>OU426984.1:74436878-74864378 GCA_911387785.2 Aelia acuminata | reverse complement strand
TTGCTTAAAATACATTTTTCTTATCTATAAGAATATACATATTTTAATACCGCAAGCGTAAAATACAAATAACTTAAAACTACTCAGTTGATGAATACAAAAGGCGAACTTTTTAAAATTAAAAATAAAACAATGTGCATCATCTTCAGAGTTGGTTAGTGAGATTACATTTGTAATTAACTACTCAGACAACTACATGTAGTTTGTAGTTGGAAGCGGGCAACTAGTATTTTTCAACTACCAGTTAAGTAGTTGTAATTTAAAACTACAACTACAGTAGTTGAGAAAAAGTAGTTGGGAATGGCAAATACAACAAGTAGTTGTAAATGTAGTTTAGAGCGGCAACTACATTTGCTAAGCAACGTCTAATTAAATCACATGTTTTTGCTATTTTTATTTTGTGTTTAGATAAATACTCCATAGATAAATGGGCTCCATTATGGTTGATAATCTGTTTTAAAAATAGTACAATACATATAGGTATTACAAAATTTTTCCATGATTTCCGGCAGTCAATTATTTTTTTTAACCTTAGGTTCTCGACCAATCCCATGTTTTATATATTAGCTGAATTGCATTTGATATACTCCTTATCGATAATACTAGATATCGATAATTACTCGTTATCAATAAAAGTAGTTGTAGTTTCAGGCCCATAATTACAGTTGCAACTACTAGTTGTAGTTGTAAAAATGCAACTACTTTTTTGAAACTACAGTAGTTGTAGTTGTGGTCCATCAACTACAAATTATAAAAGTAGTTGTAGTTTCAACAACTTCCCAACTACTGTGTCAGTAGTTTTGTAATTTGTAGTTCAACTTCTTTTTGCCCAACTCTGATCATCTTGATGTCTTGTCTAATAGTGTTATAAACTAAAATATTATAAATATTATTTATTTCCATTATTTATATAAATAATACAGCCTGCAAAGCAGTTGTGAATTATAAATATGATTGTTTATAATACCTAATGAGTCAATCAGAATTGATTCAGCTAGGATCGTCAGTTTTTCTTGGTCAATTCCAACCACGTCGAAGAATTCCCTTACTACTTTACCAATTGTTCCTTGCGAACCAAACCACAACTGCGACTTTGAATTCCCTATCATTTGAATATACTTATGTTATATTATATATACGTTACGAAACTTGACTTCTTTTAAATGTAATCGTCTTGGAAACATAGAATATTTTTAATGAAAACACTATTTGTTAGCAATATCGGGGGAATAACCTCCATTTTAAAATCAGCGCTTCAGTTACGGGCACATTTCTTTTATGCTATATATATTTTTAACTTCTAATTCAGATTTTATTTTTTTTTTACTTTCACATACCACATATAGTAAGGGAAAGTATTGCGATCGTGAAAAATTTCGACTTCCGGTTTTCAACTGAAATACACGTTTTGTGGTCACCTGAGTCCAAATAACCAAGTCCCGTGAAATGGTTTGTGTGTGTGTGTGTGTGTGTGTGTGTATGTGTGTGTGTGAACAGACTAGCTCAAAAACTATTAAACGTATGAACCTGAAATTTGGTATCAGGTGTATGTATGTGCCCGCGATGTGACAGCAAAATTTTCATTAAAATTGATCAAACGGAGGGGGTACTTTATTTAAAGAATTTTGTCTAATGTTTACGTTTGTTTCGATTTTCTCAAAAACGACCCTAACGATTTTGATTAAACTCGGTATTTCATCTGTGTATATGCCCGCGATGGCGCAGTAAAAATTTCATCAAAATTGATCAATTGGAGGGGGCAGTTGATAAATGTCACATTTTCTTTTTATGTACTCAAAAACGGCTTAAACGATTTTGATCAAAGTGGGTATTTGATGTATTTATATGTCCGCGATGTGATAGCTACAATTTCACCAAAGTTGGTCAAACGGAGGGGGCACTTTATTTAATAAATTTTTTCTCATTTTTAAATGCCTTCAAGTTATATTTACAAAAAGCAACTCGCAGTGAAAAACAAACAACTAGTAAAAAAAAAAAAACTCGACTCTTGTCTAAATTAGGTCCCTCAAAAAAAGAAATAAGCAATAATAAATCGAAAAGTACATACTGAGAACTTCCAAGTTTTCTAATACAGATAGGTACTCTATAATTTAAGGTGATATACTAATACAAGCATTTAAATGTGGAAAAATGTGTGAATTTGAGGAATGACGTTTACATATTATCGAAACACGTCGATTTTCAATCTAAGTATGTTCTTAAGTGAAAGTTGTGTGTTGCGCCCATAGCACCAGCTTTTTTAATTTTCTAAACGTTAAGAAAATTACCGTACTCCCTTGAATTATAATCGGTCTGAAAGTAAACGATAAACCGAGAAGTATAAATATTTCAAATATTTGTTTTGTTCGCGCAACTACATAAACCAATGTAAAATGTCAACATGCAATGTTCGTCTTTCATTTTATACGAAATATTACCTATTCTTCCTAAGTGTAAATGCATATCAACCCCATTTGTATATACACCAGTAACTGTATAAATATTTTGAATGATGTATCAAAGTATAAAAGAGCGCAAGAGACAGAGAGTTATGGTAATCATAAACACCACTATCGGGCGACGGCCTAACTATCAAGACCAGTCTCCGACATGTCAAACATTTCGATTCCTCTGGAGTCTCTGAAGGATGAGGAATGTTACGGACCAATTGATCTATCAAATCGGAACGTAACGAATTTATCCCTTCTGGATGATCTATTTCACCATAGATCGAAAGAGAAAAGTATGTCAGGAAAATAACTGTTACAACGGAATACGTCTTGAGTGCAACGGTGTGACTGGATCTGTTTAGAAGGAGGCAAGCGAAGAATGTGGACGAATCGGGATTTAAATCACAACTCGCTACCTTTGAAGGCTTAAATAAATTATGGCTCCCTGAGGTGTAGTCGGTCAAACCTTTCTCAACGTACACAGGATTAGATAGTACACTGGTGATTCCTTTTTTATTTACTTTTTGGTCATGTCTTCTCTCTCGATAAGGCATCTTTGACTTTGAAATGAGATCGTCTGCTGATGTGAAACATAAACTTTAGAGGAGGCTATGTATACATAATACATAACTTCCCGGCGCCATCTTGTAGGATCAAGTCAGAATTCTGAGGGATATCGCTGTTAGAATTGAGATTGATATCAGAACGCAGGTAACTATGGGAGGGATGAAAGGCCAAAGGAATCCGAAATATTTCGATTTCGTTTTTCGAAGAGAGTCGTGTCTCTTGGTGATATAATATATATCGCACATCGGCAAGAAGATGGTTATAATTTAAAAAAAAAGTTTTTGGATTATCATATGTGGAATTTCAACTGCATTCTCAATTCTAACATGTACCTACAAACAGCGATAGGAAAAAATTATTTGATCACAAATAGCTTATACTATTGGGGCAGTTAGAACCACTGGTTGTAACTTTAACTAAAAAGTAGCTATATATATATAATTGGTGAAATAATGGTCAGGATTTGCAATTTGATTTTTTATTTTATTTTAATTTAGTTCTCATGTAGCCTTTCACTTCAAAAGCGTGTGGTTTCCCCGTCATAAACCTTAGAAGTCGGGATACTACCCCCTACCACTACCTCTTACCTTATTTTACCTTCAGTATTTGTATCTACCTTGACTCAGAAGGGAAATATCAGATTCAATTTTATCTTGCTAACCAGCTACTTATTTAAATATTCATTTATGATGCTTACCATTTTTTATATTATTATCAGTTATTTTTAAATAATTTATTTTTTGAAGAGAAAAGATTTGGCTCCGCCGGGAGTCGAACCCGGGTCTCCTGCGTTACATGCGAGGATGCTAACCGCTACACCACAGAGCTCGGCTCAAGGCAGAGCAAATCCTTCCTCTTCACTGAACTACTCGCAAAACTTGTGAGATAGGGGGAGTAGGTATCAGTGAGGGGGAAGGATTTGCTCTGCCTTGAGCCGAGCTCTGTGGTGTAGCGGTTAGCATCCTCGCATGTAACGCAGGAGACCCGGGTTCGACTCCCGGCGGAGCCAAATCTTTTCTCTTCAAAAAATAAATTATTTAAAAATAATTTAAAAATAGTGGTCAGCCACAAATTAAGATTAGATTAATTAATATTATCAGTTATGTAAAATATTCATTTATTGTCATCCTGTAGCATAGATACTCATATATTTGTTTTCTTTTAGCCCTGATGAAGATCCACAAGTTTGATCGAAACGCAGGCTTTCGAAAATAATTTTTTTTTTTCAAACTGCAAATCCTGACAATTTTTTTACCTATTGTAAGATTTACAGTTTTACAATTGACTATCTCTCACCTCTCTTTCTCTCTCTCTATATATATATATTTAAAATCTTGCTTTTGTAGCGTAGAAACAAAAACGATGGTATTTTCTTAATCAGCATTAAATTTTCTAAAAGATGAAATGGGTCTAGTTATATTAAATCCACTTTCAGTGGGACTTTTAACGCTCTAAACACAAAACATTTATTAAAACTTAAATTTTTAATAGTTTTTGAAAATTACCTATTCCGCACTGGAGCTCCCTAGAAGCTGTCAAATTTCCTAAAAACAGCGGAATTTAGTCAGCATTTTAGTGGTGTAACCCATGATACAATTGCACTTCACCTTTTGAGTCTTAAGGAAGTTTTTCTGATGAAAAACACGCTAGAGAATATCGCTGCTGGGGCAATGAGGAATCGCCCTAGAGCCTGCAAACGAAGTAATGGATACAGAATTTCGCATGAGTTAGAGTTAGATTTACTTTTTTAAGACTACAAAGAACAAAGTATGAATCCTAATTAATATAAAGAAGGTAATAATAACCTAAAATTAAAAAAAAAAACTTTCATTAAAATAAATTGAAATTTTTTCTTCTCTTCTACTAAAATATGAAAAATGTTGGAATATATATAGTCAAACAAACAATTTGGATATTTTTTTCATTTAAAATTATTTTTCAGATCATGATCAGGTTTTATTTTTAGTTTGTTCATTATATTTTCCTACACCCATCGAAACTGAAAATTAGACGATAACTAATTTTATAGACCTAATAACTAAACAGATAGGGTAAACTATACAGTTATTTATTGACACCCCAACTTTAACTTAAAGAAATAAGTAAACAAGTCCTAACTTTATTTCAAGATGTGCATGAATCCAATGGTTTAAGTGTCCTTTAAGTTATCTATGAAGCAAGACTTAAACAAACTAACCATAGAGAAGATTTCACGATTTAATCCACAGGGTGCCAATAACTAGATTTGGCACTTTTAACAATAAATATTGCCATATTGTAAAACTATCGAACTTTTGACCCAAAAAAGCCTCTGTAGTCTTTGTAAGGATAGATAAAGAGGAGCTAAAGGAAGTTTCAATTTGATCCCTTAATAAAAAGTAATTTTTTAAGTTCACCACTGAAATGTAGTCTTAAGGATTTCAATAACTATACGGTTTACCCTATGTTATCCCAGTGACTTAATAGTAAAGCCAAATTGCCTTAATTTTCAGGGCTCTAATTTTAAAGATTGAGCGGTATTAGTATAAAACCTAGGGAGCGGGGTATCTCATTGGTAAGGCATTCAGTTGCTGTTCTCAATGTCCCTGGTTCGAATCTGGCTTGGCAGGATCTCTTTAATATTCAGACACAGTCTCGTGGGCCGAGAGACCCTCTTAGGGCAAATCCAGCCTCCGTAAAGTGAGTCCACTTAATTGAAAAAATAAGGGGTTTGAGCGTGATCGCAGTTAAATCACCTCCTTGCACGACCGCTGACCAAGAAACAGTACTTACATATTACTAAACCCATAACCCTTCATGGGTTGTAGTGGTAACCCTCATTAGTGTTACAATATCTTATATGTTTTCTCTTCACGTTTACTTGTATTTTTAGTTTTTATAGAGTCATAGATTTAAATAAATATGTAGAGGTGAGAGATAGTCAACTGTTAATCTTTACGGTAGGTTTAATGATGATCAGGATTTTCAGTTTGATCTTTTTTTTTATTTTCGAAAGCCAACGTTTCGATCCAACTTGTGGATCTTCATGAGGGCTAAAAGAAAACAAATATATGAGTATCTATGCTAGAGGATGACAATAAATGAATATTTTACAGAACTGATAATAATATAAAAGATTGTAAGCATAATACATTAATATTTAAATAAGTAGCTGGTTAGCAAGATAAAATAGAATCTGATATTTACCTTCTGAGTCAAGTTAAAAAAAGGTAAAATAAGGTAAGAGTGAGTGGTAGGGAGTAGTTTGCCGACTTCAAAGGTTTATGGCGGGGAAACCCAACGCTTTTGAAGTGAAAGGCTACATGACAACTGAGTAAAAATAAAATATTAAAAACTAACAAAATAGATGGTACTATATACAAATTGTTATGTCTGGACTCAATTATAACTCAAAATTGAGATGATACATAAGGTAACAAAAATGAAAAATATATCTACAGAAGGAAGTTATACAATAACTAGCATTCCCCGTCGTGGCTTAGCCCGCGAGCCTTAAAAATCAATTCTGTGATCATTATCTTGGTATTGATTTAATATAATATGTTATTGTTAGATGTGAACCGTACAAGCACTGGAAACGAACAGAGCGATGGGGGAAAGGGATCGGAGTTTCCGGTAAGTGGAATGTTGGAGTGGGAGGCTGCCGGCTCGGTAGAAGAGAGGGAGACGGGCAAAGGAGAGAGTTCACTAAAACCGCCCAAACGAAAAAATTGCTTACTCGTCGTGAATTCTTCATTTTTCGGCTTTAAAACATAGGGGTATGCGAGTTAGACTCGTCGTATCAAGATCTTTAAAATGAGTCCAAATTAGATATTTTTTCTCGAAGTGCAAAAATAGGTGTCCGTTAGAGTTAAACGATAATTTCGCCAATTAAACCTCTTAGGGGTTACATTTTTGAAATTCCTTTCTTATTGGTTACCTACATCGCGTTTAAAATCTAAAATCCGAACTTCAAGTTTCTATCATTAGTAGTTTTTGCTCTGCGTTGATTCTGTCAGTCAGGAC
The DNA here is from genome assembly GCA_911387785.2 of Aelia acuminata. Taxonomy (NCBI): domain Eukaryota; kingdom Metazoa; phylum Arthropoda; class Insecta; order Hemiptera; family Pentatomidae; genus Aelia; species Aelia acuminata. Next base: position 74,857,356 of record OU426984.1, on the reverse strand, counting down.
AAAGCCTCTTATATATATAGATAGATAATAATATTATAACGATAATAATAATACAAGAGGTACATCGATGATTGCGGAAGCCTATGAAATCAAAACTAGGATTTGAGGATGCGGAAGATGTTAGAATAAGTGGATGAAATTATCTCTTTATCTGTTTTATGATTTACAGTGTTATTTTTTTCCAGATGGATGAAAATGGATTCTGAGAGGAGTCGTTTATCGTGGTTTGGTACAGTAGCTAATATGGAGTGGTTCTCAAAGTCAAAGGAATTGTTCATTAGGATTTGCAAACTGAAAATCCTGATCACCATTTAACGTATCTTAAATAAATATGATATAATAAAAAATAAAAAAAAGTTTCAGAATAGATCCTTAGGCTAAGGGGACCAATAATGCTCGCCGGATAAAGCGATGAGAACCAGTCTGATTGGTCTTTTTTCCTTCTAATGTTGTGGAATTGCCGGTTTACAGTTGACCGTGGCAGTGCTCTGTACAGACTTCATTCCTTCAATCACAGTTGTCACCGTTGCGGTTATTGGCTTTTATTTGCGTACAGTATGGATTCACAAATAGAGTAATTGTCTATGTATTTGGCCAATGTGTAAAATATACTTAACAAGATTAGAATAATAAAATTATAGTAAACAAGTTTTTAGGAAGAGACTATTGGATTATAATTATAGAATTACACGAGACTTTGAGGCCTTGCATTCTATATCTATAATCCAATAGTCTCTTCCTAAAAACTTGTTTACTAAATTATTGTGGAGATGGCCCATTAACTCCAACTTATTAAAGCATCATCTATTAAAGACCTAAATTACAAACTTCTTTATGAAATTCAAACTGTTGTCACTTCGGATAATTTAAGTAATAGAGATATTTGGAACATTATTAATTCATTTACTAAATACGTAAACTCCATTGGAAAAGGTATATACTTGCAAAAGCATAAATCGAATAACACATTACCCAAGCATTTACTAGATGGCCTTATTAATATAGAGAATTCGTTTAATAACTTATTTTTATCCTCTAAAAAACATATTAACTTTTTTAATAATATAGGTAGTAAATTACTTTCGCTCGATATCAGTCAATCAAAAAAAAATTACACGAGACTTTGAGGCCTTGCATTCTATATATTAATAAAATTATATAGTATTTTATGTATTGGTTGAAAGAGGCACTTTGCTTGAATACCTATAACTTTTATTTTTAAATTATATTGACTTAAAACAAAATTCGTGGTACAGCTCCATTTTTTTTCCAAAATCTAAAACCCAAAAATAAAAATCTGGTAACTAAATTAAAAATACACAACATTCACTTACCAACTTAATTACATTAGAAATTGACGCGTTTTGTAAAATGTGATCTCTTTTAAAGCAACACATTTTTCCACATTCATTTACTTATTTTTGTTTGTATTTGCTCTATAAAGTACACTAAATGTTTTATTATTAAATAAAAGATTTTAGTTGCGATAATTCGGCAATCTAACCATAAGGGTCTGGCCATACGTTAAAAGGGTGTGGCCAATCGTTAAAAAAAAAACAAAAAAAAACATATGATTTCTAATCCAAAACCGTTTGTTGGAACAAAATAAGCGGTTGAAACGAACTGTTTGGGTCTTTCATGCCAAGTCCACGCTGGCGTAGAACTGTCCACCTTGTTCTGGAACATTCCAGACCTGAACAATAACGATTATATGAAGGAGCGAGTGACTAAACGAGTAGCATAAGGGTCTGGCCACACATGTCCGCACCGGATCCGCACCGTCGCATTAATACAGGTTATGTTCAGAATATTTTTAATTTAACTTACATATTACCTTTAGTTATGCCTAAAGGTCAGGCCACACATGTCAGACACAGACCACTTTTGGCATAACTAAAGGTAATATGTAAGTTAAATTAAAAATATTCTGAACATAACCTGTATTAATGCTACGGTGCGGATCCGGTGCGGACATGTGTGGCCAGACCTTAATACTTCAAGTCGTCTTGCAATTCTTTGTGATCTGTATTTGCCGATTTAATTGAGAGAATGGCCACTACGCGCTAAATACGTTCACGTTTTGATTACTTTGTCTCCACAGGAATGAGTTAATTTTAATGTTAAGGAGCTCGTTTTGCCCAGAATTTGATATTCTACAACTAAAATCAATCCTTGCAGGCTTGAGGACCACACAGTCAATGCGAAATTTTATGCCATTTCATTTTAGAAAGAACACAACTTTCTCTGCGATACATCGTTTTCGAGTTATGAGCAAAAAATTCGAAAATGTCGATTTTGCTCGCCTATAAAATTTGATGGTAACCGATCTGAGGTGGCAGACGTTCACATTTGTTGTCTATGAAATGAGTACTTTCAGGCTATATTATCAAAAATTTTCTTCGTAAATGACAAAACTCTACATAAAAACTTACATAAAGCTCTACTCTTCATGATGATTAGCTGATATGCCAATTGCAAGACGGCTAAAAAGAAGCTGGATGAGAGATCTGCTCAGCTAAGGTATCAAGCCTGGAAAAAGGTGCTTTCCTTTCATCATGCCCAAAATGCCTTACGTATTAATTCTTTCAACGCTTTCACTGATTGTCACCGTGTTTTAATCTTGGTAGTTTAAATTTAAAACAGAGTGCACCCTTACCTAAACATTTAAGACCATAAATGAATTGTTAACGGTTCCGTCCATTCCCAAAAAGCACATATGCTCCTTTACCGAAGTTCCGAGGGTCAGGTAATGTGGAAGGAGCGTGGGAGACGATAGCCCAGGGAAATAATAAAGAATTGAGTAGCTGGTGATCTATGGAGGATTGAGGCGAAGTACCGGAGGTCGGCGAGGCTCTGCTGTCAGGGAAATGGGCCAATTTTTCTCTCCTCTAAGAAGTGCACGGGCACAATAACTGTGACAGCCTGCAATTACCCGGCATATCTCCAGGCGGTGTCCTACATCCGGTACCGGATCTTTCGGCTATCTCGTCCGCTAGCGGGGGGGGGGGGAGGAAGCAAGAAGTGCTATGATCTAACAGTATGGCAGCAAAGTTTATTAGGTCATCCATGATTTAAATTTTGTATTAGAGTTTTTATAAAGTGATTGATAAAATGGGCCATATAATGCTAACCATTTTTTTTTAGATATAATTTATTATAGGGTTTGGGCGGTGGCGGTTCCAAGATTTTATTTTTGGGGGCTGAGTGGGGTCCGGGGGAATTCCTCCAGTATAAAGCGGCACGGGGGGGTACCTGGAAATTTTTGGAATTTGAGCTAATAAAACCAAGCTATTTTACGAATTAAAACATTTTGAATAATAAAGCTGTTTTTAAGGTTAAAATAACTATATTAAGAACTTTGTTTCTATAAATTTGCAAATGTGTTTGAATAATGAATTTGAGAAGGAAAATAATGCAGTGCCTACATTAAAATGTAAAGAGGATTTATTTCAAAATACATAAATCTTTATATTATTGTTTGATTAAATAAATTGTTGGCGTTTAACATGTACGGTAATGCTGTCACAGTCCTTCATTTGCACCCTACTCTTTATCTGTGCCACATCCATTGTACAGTAACTACAGTCGTCTTGGGTTTTTTTGAGGCTACGTGACACAGCGCAACTACAGCTTTTAACGCCATATTCAAAACAGCTTTGTATTAATTGGCTTTAATTGGAGGTTATGGGTACTTATAAGGGCTTTGTTATTTACTATATTACAAAGTTAGCGATATCAACTAAACCGAACACATCCTTATATATATAAAAATCTCGTGTCCCGATGTTTGTCTTTCTATTTCTCAGAAACTACTCAACCGATTTTAATGAAATTTGGCTCAATGTATATGGTTTTGGCCAATTTAATAGACAGGATAGTTTTTAACTTGATTAGTGATCAAAATAATTCTTATATAGCGAATTATTGCAAATACAGTAGGTCGTGTTTCGATTTATTAACATGGCGTCATATGTCGATTTCATAACGTTTTTGTTTATAAGCATGCTATTGTAATACAGGTTATCATTATTATAATTTTGTATTGCGTTATGTGAGTGCAGTTATTTGTTCCTATATTATTATTTTCCACAGACAAATAGTAATACAAATCTTTGTATTTATTGTTAATTTCCATTAAAGAATAAATAAATCAAGAAAAGGTTACAATAAATTCTCAGAAGTGTAGGTACTTTTTCTTCCTTTTCCTTTTTTATTTGTATTTAAATTAAATTACTAGCTAAGCGCTGAAACGCTTTGCCCACCCTGATATCAACTTTTAGTAAAGTAAATACATTTTAATAATTTAAATTAGGCTATTATTTGAAATAATACTCTATAAATGTTGCAACAGCACCTACTGTCATAGGTGTAACCTAATAGAAACCTGACTTGGGGAGTCAGTGTTGCCAAAAATTAGTGAAAATTAGTCAATTGGCTACACTGCCCGTAAACCCGTTGTTAAACTAACAATACCAAGTTGAAGTAGTGTTAGGCCAATAATCAATAGATCAATGGCTGAGGTTATCAAAACTTACTTCAGTCATCCTTTTTAAAATTATAGCCATATAGTGGAAACATATAGCCATTTCGAGTTAGTTTATACCGATCCATAAAAAAAGGGCGAGAGTGTTGGCAGCTCTGTGAGTCGTAAACACAATCAGCTCCTTTTTAATCAAACTACATTGAAATATGAGATGTAAAAAATAAAAACTTTAACTTTCCAATATTCTTTACCAAATACTTTTAAATGGTGTAATGCTCTATTTTCAATCACGTTGGTTTTTGATTAGCTGAAAGATTTTCATCTTTATCAATGAATATTGGTATTACTATATTTGTTTAAAAATATTAGGATATAACTACTGAGCCACAGCAACGCGTGGCCGGGTCTGCTAGTTATACAATATAATAATGGAAATAGGCCATTCTTAAAAATAAATATTTTAGTAGAGATCAATTTATTATTATAATTTTGAATGGTTTGGGGTGGGGGCTTCAGCCCGAGGGCCCCCCGTAAATCCGCCACTGGGGTTGGGGCACAGTGAAACAGTTGGTGCACTGGGCGAACCAAAAGGTCTAGAGCAACCAAATTCAGACAGCTGACGGTAAGGGTGACTCCAAACAATGTCAGCAATTTTCCCCTTTCTACTTGTGTGACAGACTCTACTTGCTAAAGTGTGGTTTTGTGGGGTAGAACTAAAATTTTTTGTCGAACCAATTTTCGTCTCTAGGTGTGAGAAATTATTTTTTCTGTAATCGTTGAATAATGGTAACATTACTAAACTGAAATGAGTGAAGAAAGTGAAACATTTTGCAATAGAGTGAAGAAAGTGAATTGCCTTCTTAATTAGTTATAAGTATAAATTAAAAAATAATTTGAAGTTAGAAATTAAATGCTTTTAAATGTTCTTAACATTGTAAGAATTTATTTTAACAAAATAAATTGAAATGTGAATGATTATTGGTGGTAATAATCAATATATTTTAAAATTTAAATATAATAATAATTACCTTCCTTGTTTATAACCTGCACTTGTTTATAACTGCACTACTTCACAATCATTTTAATTTAAACAGACATCTTTGATATTACTAGAAAACTTCAAAAAACACTGTTTGATTAAATATTATTATTATTATATTATTTTTTATTTAATTAAACATTTTCAATTTATACATAAAAATGAATAGTGATAGTGAAAAAGAAGTATATTTGGAACTAACTCCTCCAGAAGTACGAGATAATGCCAATATTGCACTAAGTCAACTAATACCTCAAAAATCAAAAAGTAATTACAATGACAAATAGGGAAAAAATGTAATGTAACTATAAATATATATAATAAATAAAATGTTAAAATAAATTAATACTAGTTGTTTTATAACTATGCTTATAACCTTTCACAACCATGCTTATAACCTACCAACAACATACATAATCTTCACAACATCCTAATTTTGTTCATATTCTTGTTAGATCTGATCATGTAATACACGATTACAGAAAAAATTTAATATTACACTCGTGAAAAAAGTAGAATTTACAACTCTCGTGAAATTACCACACTCGCTTCGCTCGTGTGGGTAAACGTTTCACTCGAGTTGTAAAATGATCTACTTTCGTCACTTGTATAATAAATAACTATTATTCAATCTGCTCTTACAACTTTTTCATTATGCATGTATCTCTTAAGATTTTACTTGACTTTGGCTTACCTACCTCTTCACGTGCTTCTTAGGAAGTTAAAAGCATCAAAATGGCTCATATGGGGTTCCTTGAAATAAGGGCGTTCGGGGCACAATGAAACGTTTCATGAAGTCCCACGACTGTTTGATCATGCCGCATGCGTTTTTCATTGTCCAATAATCAGTCGGTTTTTTTTTTTTCATTTTTTTACAGATCGGTGCGAAACACCAAAAAAACTGTAAAATTTATGACAACTTTCTTCCAAAGTCAAACTTTCCTCTTTCCTGAAGAATTTCGTGGCTATCCTAAAGCAGGAGAACGAAAAACCGACTGGAAGCGGAATAAAGTTTGTTTGTTATTTATGGTGTTGCTTTTTCAGCTGTTTCATTGTATTGGGCATGGAGCACAATGAAACAAATATTTTTTTTGGAAAGTAGCAGCTCGCACTCAGACATGATGCCTAAAATAATGTCTAACGCATTTCTTAAATAGATTAGATCCTAAGGTAACATGGAAAAAATAAAAAATGGGTAAAAAAAACTTTAGTGTTTCATTGTGCCCCACCTCCCCCTATATTTTTTAGGAAGATGGTAACATATTTGTTCGAAATTCTAATTACTTATTTAAACTATTTTATTAGAAGATAAAAGATTCGACCACGGCCGGGAATCGAACGCAGGTCCTCTGCATCTACGTCGCAGCGATTAGCTCGACTATTTTATTATATTGTATAACTAGCAGACCCGGCCACGCGTTGCTGTGGCTCAGTAGTTATATCCTAATATTTTTAAACAAATATAGTAATACCAATATTCATTGATAAAGATGAAAATCTTTCAGCTAATCAAAAACCAACGTGATTGAAAATAGAGCATTACACCATTTAAAATTATTTGGTAAAAAATATAGGAAAGTTAAAGTTTTTATTTTTTACATCTCATATTTCAATGTAGTTTGATTAAAAAGGAGCTGATTGTGTTTACGACTCACAGAGCTGCCAACACTCTCGCCCTTTTTTTATGGATCGGTATAAACTAACTCGAAATGGCTATATTTTTCCACTAATTTTAAAAAGGATGACTGAAGTAAGTTTTGATAACCTCAGCCATTGATCTATTGATTATTGGCCTAACACTACTTCAACTTGGTATTGTTAGTTTAACAACGGGTTTACGGGGAGTGTAGCCAATTGACTAATTTTCACTAATTTTTGGCAACACTGACTCCCCAAGTCAGGTTTCTATTAGGTTACACCTATGACAGTAGGTGCTGTTACAACATTTATAGAGTATTATTTCAAATAATAGCCTAATTTAAATTATTAAAATGTATTTACTTTACTAAAAGTTGATATCAGGGTGGGCAAAGCGTTTCAGCGCTTAGCTAGTAATTTTATTTAAATACAAATAAAAAAGGAAAAGGAAGAAAAAGTAACTACACTTCTGAGAATTTATTGTAACCTTTTCTTGATTTATTTATTCTTTAATGAAAATTAACAATAAATACAAAGATTTGTATTACTATTTGTCTGTGGAAAATAATAATATAGGAACAAATAACTGCAATAATTCGCTATATAAGAATTATTTTGATCACTAATCAAGTTAAAAACTATTTTATTAGAAGATAAAAGATTCGACCACGGTCGGGAATCGTTTATCTTCTAATAAAATAGTTTAAAAATTATAAATTAATTATCTAACGATAACTAATTACTACATAACTAATTACTTATTCTTTATTAATAATTAATAGAGTTCTTATTATTTTTTTGACATGTTTATATTGTAATATGGGTAAATAAAATTATTTAAACCGGTATCAGATTTAGAATATTATGTTGTGGATAAAATCTACTAGTGCGAAGCATTCGCTCTCAAATCTACTTAAATCCTACTTCATTAAAGTATCTAGATACCGTCTATTTAATACCACAGTCATATATGAGGGTTGAAGTAAAGAATATATGTGTTTAAATTGTAGATTATTTATTATTTGACATAAACGTTTAAGGTATTTACTTAGTATACGTGTTTACCGGACATATTTGAACACTATGTTTGAATTTAAATTATGGTCATGTGTGATTGTTTGTTGGTGGGTTTGCTTTACACAGATACAGATGTCACTGAAAGAGCGCACCCTGGAAAACTCCACGTATTTATGTAAATACAAATATTGGTTTCGAGGAAAGCGTTCGATTGATTAAAATCGCATGTTTTCGTTTGTAACTCGCAAACAATCTGTCTTGTCCTGAGTGTTCAATCCGATGCTTTGAATTTGAAATGATCCCGATTTTCAGTGAATTTGGTTTAAAGTCATGGAAAAACATTTGACTCCGATTCTGTTCACATAGCCCCAAACTCCTTTGAAAACCTAACCTTTCGGCTAACCAGTTTCTTGTTTGATTGTTCTCCCCTGTCCTGGCCATCTTTCATATGATCTCTCCTGTGGGGTTAGTTGGCTATCTTCAACTGGGGTTTGTTGGAGCATTCACAATTCAGCATGCTGTAGCAATTCACAAAAGCAAGGTAAACATAAACAAAGGTGAAACTACCAATTGTTTTTAGTTCCAGCAAGGAGGATGAGAGCAATTTTTCTTATGCAGAAAGTCACGACAGTCTAAACTTCTATCTTCTTCTATTGTCATTCTATTTTCCCTTAAAAGCTGTTAAAACCGATTCAAAATTATTATACTATAATAATGCAGCTTTTAATTACAATAATATGTGTCAGGCAGAACTTGAATGAGATGGCTAAACAACCCCACCTTCTAGGACAACCTGCCCCACATAGGGGGTTAATTGGCATACTCTGGATTGACGAATTCTTCAATTTTTTATGATCTTAGTATTAAATATTATGTGGTGAAAAAAATACTTGAAGTACTCAAATAGTTGGAGTTTGCAGTGGTGTCAGCCCTATTGGGATTATATTAACAGGAACGACTCAACAAGCAAAAAAGTGAAAACTGTTGCCAACCAACCCCGCTCTCCCCTACTCGAAAAACTGAAGAAAAAAAAATGGCACCTTTGAAAAAGCCCTGCGAATATTTTCGCTGATCATGCTGTTTTTCGCTTACAACTCGCAAACGAAGGGTTAATCGAGAAAATGAATACGACCGAAAATCTTCTTCTAGAAAACTTGAAAAGATGGACATCATTTAGAAACCTCTACGACCATTTTTTTATTAATGATGGTGGAAGATAGTTGACCGAAGATATAATGATCAGGAATTGGTTGGGGGTGCGGTTAAAGTAATAAGTACAAATATGTGATATTTACATCATCAGGGCTTTTCTCACTGCTGTTGGGAGCTGAGTGCGTCATAATCATATTTGTACTCATTACTTTGACCGCACCCCCTGTTCATTTTTTTACTACATAATCACAAGTATAATTATTATACAGGAAGATATTAATTATAAAATTAATATAGATAGATTGGTGAATGTCAATCTTCCTAATATTATTTATTTAAACATTACACATGGACATAGTATAAAGCCAACGTTTCAGACTATTTCGTCCATCTTCAGGGCAATATTCTTCTGTTATAGATTTTCTTTTCATATTTTGGTGGCTTGGTCACTTATCAAATGTTCTATATATCTCTTATACTTTTCCATTACAATCTAATGATAGGTCACATTTTTTTAAAAGAATATTTTTCACTTTTTAAACATTAAAATTACTGCCACATACATAGACCTAATTTATCCTTGTAGATGGATGGGACAAGGACAAATTAACTGTGTGGCTAAAATTTTAATGTGTAAAAAGGGAAAAATATTCTTTTAAAAAAATGTGACCTATTACATTTTTTGGCTTACCTATTACATTGGAAAAGTGTAAGAAAATATGATAAGTGACCAAGCCATCAAAATATGAAAAGAAAATAGATAACAGAAGAATATTGCTCTGAAGATGGACGAAATAGTCTGAAACGTTGGTGTTATCCTATCTTTATGTGTAATATTTAAATAAATGATATCGGGACGATTGACCTTCACTCTACGACCTTTTTTCTTGCAAAAACCACGGTTTTGCGCTTATAAATCGAGATTTATATATTTTTCCGGTGTAGCGGTTAAGGAAGGTCAATCTTGATCAAATGTTGGCTATCACATCTTTGGCATATACATACATAAATACCCAGTTTGATCAAAATCGTTAAAGCCGTTTTTGAGATAATCTAAAAATTAGAAAAAAAGTTATGAAATAAAGTGTCCCCTTCGGTTGATCAATCTTGATCAAATGTTGGCTATCACATCTTTGGCATATACATACATCAAATACCCAGTTTGATCAAAATCTTGAAAGCCGTTTTTGAGTAAATAAAAAAAAACACTTGAAAATGATACAAAATTTATTAAGTAAAGTCCCCCCTCCGGTTGATCAATTTTGATGAAATTTTTACAGTCATATCTCGGGCATATAAATAGATCAAATACTCAGTTTAATCAAAATCGTTTGAGCCGTTTTTGAGAAAATCGAAAAAACTTAAAAAGTTATTAAACAAAGTACCCCCTCCCTTTGAGCAATTTTGATGAAATTTTCGCTGTCACATCGCGGGCATATACATACACTAAATACCCAATCTCAGGTTCGCACGGTTTATAGTTTTTGAGCTAGTCTGTTCACACACACACACACACACACACACACACACACACACACACACACACACACACACACACACATACACACACACACACACAGACCATTTCGCGGGACTTGGTTATTTCGACTCAGGGGACCCCAAAAATATTTCATATATAGGTAAGTGAAAGTAAAAAATCTTCATTATGAATATATAAAATAGGAGAGGAATTACAACGGCGCACTAGTATCACAAACAACTCCTGTCACTTAGGAAAACCCAAATCAAAAGTGACACTAGCTCAACCCCCGAACACAGGCGAACACAGTTCGTAGAGTGTGGAAGCACCTTTAGGGGGCTGCTGCCTCACCCTCCAGGAAAATATGAGAAACAAAACCTACAAATTAAATAAATTCATATTCATTTACTTTATTCATTCATTATTATATAAGGGTCAGTCTCCCAATACATACAAATTCATGTCCCAATGAGATTATATTATTTGTGTGAAATTGGTAATAATACAATTCCATCCACTGGTAAGTAGAAGACCTCAGCTTGTTGTTCAAGAATTTTTATCTCAGTAACAATTTGTTTATAGGCCTAAATTTAAACTTAAAATGTCAATATCTATCTCCCTCACCTGTCCCAAAGCTCAAGTTGCTGACTTTGATGGCGGAAAAAAGATATGTATTCTTTTATTTATGACCTAGTTTTTTTTTCATACTTGTTAGAAGGTCTTAATTATTTGGTTTTACGGTATATTGCTATTTTCGTATTATAGAAAAAAAGTTAGCATCCATAATCTACCTGTCCCATAGATGCAACCTATCTCCCTCAGATTGTTTTTAAATCGGGCCTCAAAACTTTAGAAACCTTTATTTTATTATAATTGATTGCTGGCAACATTGTAACAGATTCCCGTCTCAACGAGGATAAACTTTTTCACAGAAGCTCTGCTCTCGTTTCCTCTTGAGGGTGTTTTTATCGGTTAAAACAGTGAGTGTCGTTTCATTTCCTATCTCCCTCACCCACTGATATTTCCTTAAAGGTGAGTTTGATTCACGTGATATTACGGTTAATTTGTAGGTTTACAAGGGATTTCAATAACCCATAAATGTTTTTCATATGAGACTGACATGGAACGGTCTACTTTAATATAACCTCAAAAACCTATCTCCCTCACTCTTGTGGAATGAGGGAGATAGACTTTGAGTTGAGTTTAGTAAAACCTGAACTCTAAACTTATTTAAATATTTAAGGGAAATTGATTTTCAGGTTTGTTTTGGCACGTTTAAATAATATTTAGAGATTACAAAGACTTAATTAGTTGACACATATTTGTTTTGTTTGTTTGCGCGGTTTTGCGCTTATAACTCGCAATCGAAGGCGAAATGAGTGATTTGTATATTTTTCCGGTATAGCGGTTAAGGAAAGCTTTAAAATGATCCCTTATTCATGAAATTTGATAAGTTATGAAGGAAGTTATGGCGTACCGACAAAAAAAAGGTGTTGAGAAATAATATATATATGTTTCTATGAAGGCATTTTTTGTAAACACCATTAGCAGCCTACCTTCTAACAATTCGTGGAAAAAAATCATTGGAAAATGTAATTTTTTCTCATTGAAATTAGAACAATGAAATTTGAATGAAATGGGAGAATGACCCATAAACAAATATTTTAAATGTTTAATATCAATAAATTTTATTAGAAAAATTAGTCAGAACATACCTCGACCCCCTGTCATAAGAATTTCATCAGTCTGCCATCCCCATATTGACGAAAATTAACCAGTCTGCACTCCCTATTCAAAATCCGGCGGACGCACCTGTATTGAGAAATAAATTATATAGTTTTTCAACTAACACTCTACGTGAATAAGTTTTATTCCGTACCCCCAAGGGCTGAACAAACATAAATCTCTTTTGAAAGAAATCGTCACACAAAGCGACACACAAAGAAATCGCTGAGTCCTTCTTAAACTGTTGACTCTAGGAGCAACAGTTGCCCAAAACGTATTATTATTATTTAGAGACCCCGCTAAGGAGATTGTGGAGCAATCCTCTTAGTCTATTGAGCGGGCCGTGAAAAGTCCCCAGAAGTTGGCCACCCAAAGTCACAAAGCAACCTCCGACTACCTGAGGCAACGGAGGGTAAGGCACAGCAGGGTGACTTCTTGGAAGTGAGGTAGCGTCTCCCAGACCCCCAGGCACCTACCACGCATCCGATTTCTGATTTAGTGAGCCTTGCAGCATTGTCCGCCTTCTTGGGTACTTCCTGGGGTGGGGCATGCTGGGGATATTGTGTTTTGCCTGTAGGGAAACTGCTAATGGCGAAGGTATTAGTCTATGTTCTGAACAGGCTAGGTACCTAATGGAAAATGGGAGGATAACATCTTTTGTGGGGCTTCCTGTGGCACAACATAAATGAGCAAAAAAAGATTCTGCCAACGCTAAGGTCTGAATAACATCCTTTGCCATTTTTGGATGAATGAATGAATAACTGTTTTTATTTGTTTTTACAGAGCATAACATATTATTCTTAGAGCTAAATAAAAACATTAATAAAACTATGGTCTATTGGACCGTCAGTCCAGAATAGATTGACTTGAAAGTTTTAAATTTCACTATAGCTCAGTAGAGGAGTGTAACTGTTTATATATCAAAATTGAAAATGTCAGTGAACATTTTATAATGACATTTTATGGGCCCTCCATGAAGATAAGTATAAAAAAAGCTACAAAGAAAATAAATTCGTATTCATTAACTATATTTATTAAGTATTGTAGCACTAATCTGGGTTTAACTAATTTTTATTAGAAGGAAATTATAATTGGCAAATGTCAGACCAACAATGAAAACTCAAATTATCAACAACGCTACAAATAGTAACTAACTACTTGTGACATTACAGTGATACACAGGCAACCATATGAAGGGTCAGGGGGAAAAACCGTAGTCCAATATGCTTCGATCTCCAGAGCCAGACTAAGACTCCTTAGCTTCTTATATATAGTCCGAAATAGATTATTCTAGAAGGAAGTAGAATATTCTCGAACGATCAAGAACAAGTTCTAGAACGGTTAGGTAACTGTTTCTACAAAAAGTCTAAAACTATTTTCATAATTTTAAAAGCTAATACTTTTCGTTACTGACAAAATCATATGGTATATGATTTTTGATTTATTTGCTTTAAGTTACAGTATTACATAAAAACAAATTTCAATTTTCAAATAGCAATAAGTTTTATTTTAAAAGTTGAACTTATCCTAATACTCTTGTCATCGTAATGCCAGTACACTGCCGCCTCAATAATATTAATCCTGTATAGTAGTTCACGCCATTAGAAAATTTAATGTTCACAATTAGAAATTTAACCTTCTAAATTCTCTGGTAGACTTTTCTTTCTTTGGTTCAAATATAGTCACATTCGAATGTACAAATTTAAATCAATAGAATAGATTTTTATTGTATAAAGCAATACACGCTTGTTACATTTTCTTGACATTGGCCGGTAAGGCATTACAATAAATAATATTTATGATAATAAAACATTTTATCAATCAATGTAACACACACATTAGGATACCATTTCACTTTTAATAAATATTTATAAATATTCAGAAATATACAACTTATACCTATATATAAATGTATAAATATATACGATAGGATAAATTTTTATAAATAATATTCAAATAATAAATATAAGATACATAGATTAACTTGATTCATAATAAAAGTTTATCTTTTTTTTACTTTCACTTACCTATATATGAAATATATAGTAAGGAAAGTATTGCGATCGTGAAAATTTTCGACTTCCGGGTTTCAACGGAAATACACGTTTTGGGGTCCCCTGAGTCAAAATAACCAAGTCCCGCGAAATGGTCTGTGTGTGTGTGTGTGTGTGTGTGTGTGTGTGTGTGTGTGTGTGTGTGTGTGTGTGTGTCTGTGTGTGTGTGTGTGTGTGTGTGTGTGTGTGTGTGTGTGTGTGTGTGTGTGTGTGTGTGTGTGTGTGTGTGTGTGTGTGTGTGTGTGTGTGTGTGTGTGTGTGTGTGTGTGTGTGTGTGTGTGTGTGTGTGTGTGTGTGTGTGTGTGTGAACAGACTAGCTCAAAAACTATAAACCGTGCGAACCTGAAATTGGGTATTTAGAGTATGTATAAGCCCGCAATGTGACAGCAAACATTTCATCAAATTTGCTCAAAGGGAGGAGGTACTTTATTTAATAACTTTTAAGTTTTTTTCGATTTTCTCAAAAACGGCTCTAACGATTTCGATTAAACTGAGTATTTGATCTATTTATATGCCTGAAATATGACTGTAAAAATTTTATCAAAATTGATCAACCGGTGGGGGGACTTTACTTAATAAATTTTGTATCATTTTCACATGTTTTTTTTATTTACTCAAAAACGGTTTTAACGATTTTGATCAAACTTGGTATTTGATGTATTTATATGCCAAAGATGTGATAACCAACATTTCATCACAATTGATCAACCGGAGGGGGGAGTTTACTTAATAAATTTTGTATCATTTTCACGTGTTTTTTTTTATTTACTCAAAAACGGTTTCAACGATTTTGATCAAACTTGGTATTTGATGTATTTATATGCCCGAGATACGACTGTAAAAATTTCATCAAAATTGATCTACGGGAGGGGGGGCTTTACCTAATAAATTTTGGATCATTTTCACGGGTTTTTTTTTATTTACTCAAAAACGGCTTTAACGATTAACAAAAATAAGATATGAATGTAGAAAAATGTGTGACTTTGGGAAATGATATTTAGCAAAACACGTCAATTTCTAATCTAAGTAAGTTGGTAAGTGAAAGTTGTGTGTTGCGCGCACGCACCAGATTTTTTCTTATTATTATTATTAGCCTTTGAATTTAACGTTACAATGTGAGGCCTCATCAAGAGGTATCGAGCCGGCTAACCTGAGGTAGACTGGAGATTTTGAAGACAGATGTGAGGAACAGGAATACATGTCTGATTTTCTTCGTACTCTTGTAATTTAAGATATTTTCCAATGAAGATAGTTCGTCATTTTCATTTATATAAACCTTTAGGAAATGTTGTATGTATGGATTACCAAAAGAGCAGCGCAAGAGAAAATGCTTTAGAGTGTCTTCGATCATGGGCGGATCCAGCCGATCGTAAAGGGGGGCTGCAACCCCATAGCCCTTCATTTGGATCTGCTAATCAGCTTGTGTACCTTTATGTTCCTTTCCCACAACTAAAATTCTACTTAATCTACACATTATTTGTTCTTTAACTTGCGTCCTTACATTAAGGAAAGTCAAACTCTATATTTAAATGACGAAAAAATTTCCAAAGGGAGGGGCTGCAGCCACTACAGCCCCCCCCCCCCCTGGATCCGCCAATGTCTTCGATAGGTTTCTGGCAGAGTTTACAAGGGTCGCTAAGCTTGAAGACTAGGCTCTTATTTTGTAAAGGAATCTGCAGGTATGCAGCACTTGCAATGTTTTTCTAGGGGGTAAGCCGGTGCTGTCAACAGTCAAACGTGAAGGCTTTAGTACAAATGTACCACATTGAAATCAATTTAAGATTAAAGAAATCAAACGATTTTAAAATGTACTGTGGAGGGGTTGAAGTCATAGAAACAAGTTCCAAGGTCCGATAGCAGTTACCGTACCTCGAGAGAGAAAAAGAATTTCTCCTTGAGGGGCGAATGAGATATGGGAGATATAAAGCTGGAAGGATAAGCCCCGGGTGCTTAACTATTTGATTAAGGACAATTAACAATGGGCGGGTCGGAGAAGGCCTCTACTGGAAATAAACCACCGCTCCAGTCGTCAGCTTTTTTTCACCAGAGGCGCGGCAGCCCGGCTTCTGGGAAAAGCCATCCAGGGATTCCGGTGTAATTAGAAATAAAAACAATTAATTACTTTTAATGTGTCGAGGGGTAAAGAGAAAAAGCGGAGGTCCATATAGCCCCCCCTTCCTTCATCGAAAGTATCCGTCCTTCTTCCTCTTCAAGAATCTTCCAGCAGCATCTCCCTCTCTGGGTAGGATGGAGAAAAAATCCGAAGAGGATATAGATTGCTGCGCTGAGAGGTGCGCACCCGATGCGCGCGCCAAGACCATTTGCTACCCTCATTGCAGATGAAGAGTCGATTACCCGCCCAAGGACGCCGAGTTTTTCTTAGATCTGGTTTTCTCGGCTTTCCTGAGACATTTTCACACGCAGAGGTGGTCGCCTCTAATTCATTGTTTGAATTGGTCTATCGTTATTTCAACTCCAAATACGGTGACCCCTATGTGTTGGGGAGAGCGATATTACAAAATAAGAAATTAACAAGTACAGTAAACCCTCGATACAGCGAACTGGTAGGGGGTTTGATTTTCATAGTTCGCTATAACGAGATTCGTTATAACCGCGGTTCTTTTTTTTAAGAAGTTAAATTAAATCGCATGTATGTAATTAATTTTTAGATAAACTACATATTAATTAAACAATGAGATTCAATTATTTAACTGCCAAGTTCACTTGAGAGTTCTTTAGCCTTAGCTTTAATAAGACGGTCTAAGATTGGTATTTGGGATCTCATTTGTTTAAAGCAATTTATCAATTTTTTTCCAAATATTCATGAGCGGCAGAGCGCAGTCGTTTATTTGATGCTGAAGTTAATCCTTGGGCTGCGGTTGAATCTATTTTATCTTTTATTTATAATGGTTGAATTTGGAATTCCATATTTTACTGCGATGGTTTTCTTACTTAGAATTCCCGCTTCAATATCCTGGAGAATTTTTAATTTTTCCTCGATTGATAAGGATTTACGTTTGTGACACACGTTTACCAACGAACTCATTGTTTATTTTAAATAACACTATAAACGACTACAGTACACTGATTCGAATAATACAGAAGTCGAAACAGAACTGAGCTAGTTTTGAGAAAAAGTCAATGGAATTATAGAGAGAGCAAAAGCAAATCGGATTAGTTAAGAGTAAAAAAACACCTCGATTCTAGAAACTGGAGCTACTTCGTCTTCCCGCACTCCTTCTAAATAATGCAGTAAAAAAAAAATAAATAAATAAAAATTCTAGCAGTTCGTTATAACAGAATATAATAATTATCAGGCATCAAATTTAGTTCGTAGTTCGCACTAACCGAGGGATTTCGCTATAACGAGGGGTTCAGCAAAAATAAACATTAATTTTGGGGGATAGTATTTTGGTTCGCTATATCGAGGTGTTCGTTATATCCGAGTTCGTAATAACGAGGGTTTACAAATCTCTGATCCCGTTTCAAAATTGCCGGTCATTTTGAGCACCTGACAATAATTAATTACGAGCGGACAGCATAGGTATTAGATTATGTGGAGAAAATAGAAAAATAAACAAACTAAAGGAATTGAAAGGAGAGAATTACAAAAATTAAAATGTTCGATTTACAAAAAAAATAGTATTTAAAAAATAACTGAAAATAAATTACTTCTGCTAAAAAATAAAATATAAACAATTCAAAGTTAATAATGGAAAAGAAAAAAAAAATGTAAATTAAACAATAGAAAAAAAACTACTTCTAACACTAATGAAATTAATAAACTACATGATTTGTTTTTTTTCTTTAACTATTGATAATTCAAAATTAAACAAAAATATTGAAAATTACTGAAGTTATAAGTAATGCAGGTAGCTGGAGCTGTTTTTTAAAAAGGTCAACAAATAATAAAGGCCCGTAACGATTACCTGTTACCAGTTCCATTCGGAGCAGTTCCAGTCACTGTGCACTGAACAGAGAATGTAACCGTTTCTGCAAAATAACTGTTTCCATTACCGTGACAAGGTCCAGTTCCAATGGTGGGGCGTGATGAACTACTGGTGCACAATCGGCGATTGGGTGGTCGATGTGGAAGATCGATGATCGATTATCGATCTGTCAATCATTCGGTGACACAACGAGCGAGCTCTTCTTACAAAATTCAAAAGGCAACTAACTAATACGGCGCGGGAACACGAAACTGAAGACAGTTAATCCGCAAACCGTAAACAAACACTGAGAACTCTAGGCTACCTAATTCTAAAGTTGTAAATATATTACATCTATTATTTAACAAAACATTTACTTCTCTCGTTTCAATAAAATTATAACTTATTAAATTAATTTACAATAAAATAAACTCCTCCATGCTTAATTAAAATAAAAGGATAATTTAGAAGAAAAAAAACGAAATCAAATTTTGTTAAGGAGAATGGCTTTAACATTATTTACACGGCTTTAAAGGAAAGTTAAAGAGAACGTCTTTAACACCTATGTGATCAATGAATCAACTATACCAGAAGAAAATAAAAGTTTCGTCTCAGGAGGTACCCGAGTTGCTGTGAAAATTCCACCTTTCTGTAGAAAGAATTTTGGTGCTTCTACAGATAGTCACAATTAATTTTTTCACATATTAACCCTATGCACTCGAGGTCTCCAGAGCGGAGCCATTTCAATTTTGTCTTCAAAATCGTGGGCTCCGTTACGGAGACAATGCAAATAATTTTCAGTTTTTAACATATAAGGACATAAACAAATCGTAAAAACTATTTTTAAGCTATTTCGCTTTTGGTGATAAATGACGGTTGCAATGTTTTTCATTATTTTTATAGTACTTTAATCTTTTAACATCGACTATATTTTGTGGTTTTAATTCATCTTTTATTTCCTCAATTGTACAATAATTTAGTTCGGGGCACCAAATAATCCCTTTACTTTGATTTAGTTTCCCATGTGCTTTTATTTTAACCGGAAAGTTTTTAAGTAGATTTTCACATTTTAGGAGCTTTTCTGGTTGGATATCTGAGAAAACTTCAACTAAAAGGGTCCCATCTCGTAATTTTTTAACTGTTTTTTCTTCTCCAATTAGATTTTTTATGCTTTAATATATATAAGGAACGGCGAAACCTTTGTGAAATCTAGGTGATCTCCATCGTTATCCGCTCCGTTTCTCTTAATTATCAAAAAAATTACACAATTTTTAGGTCCATTTTCGGTATTTTTATAAAATTATAAAAAAAAAAAATATATATAAAATTTAAAAAAATAATTTTGAAATTAATATAAAATTATAAAAAAATATAAAATTTAAATTTTTTTTTTGTTGTAACTATGTGTTGTTGAAGCTTCACAAATACAAATAACCTAAATTTCATTACAATTTCTTACTTGGTTCTAAAATTTTACAGTATAATATTACGTTTTCGCGGGTAAGTTGCGTCGAGTTGGCGGTAGGTAACGATAAGATTCGATAAGATTTCGACTCTTAAACTTCGAAGTGAAGTCCTGGAAATTGCACACACATTGGGCGCATGCCCAATATTTTCAGTGCGATTTATTTACATAATTTTTGCCTATTTCTACGACTTATTGAGGTGAACTTTACTCGTAATGACTCGCGGCTACAGATCCCGTTCGACTACAAGAGTTGAATCCATCGGTAATGAAAACGTATTTCTGATTCCACTTACGCAACTTGTTCCGGTACTTGGAATTTATTATTGAGAACAAGTAAAACCTTAAATATTACCTTGGGAGACCGCTTTATTTATGTACAATAATGAACTAACAGCATCCCATTCCAGTCTCATGTTATATATGCTTGTATCTTTTCAATCTGGTAGACGTTTCGGACTAGTCCATATTCATCACCTGGGTGTATAGTGCTCATATTTTACATATTTAACTTGAGACTGCAATGTGGTGCTGTAAGTTCATTATAGTAAAACCTTTTTTTATTAAGGTTCTGTTAAGTTCTATATTGAATAGTAAACAACATTGACCAGTAAATACCTTGATAACATCTTTTTACTTTCACTTACCTATATATGAAATATATAGTAAGTGGAAGTATTGCGATCGTGAAAATTTTCGACTTCCGGTTTTCAACGGAAATACACGTTTTGGGGTCCCCTGAGTCAAAATAACCAAGTCCCGCGAAATGGTCTGTGTGTCTGTGTGTGAACAGACTAGCTCAAAAACTATAAACCGTGCGAACCTGAAATTGGGTATTTAGAGTATGTATAAGCCCGCGATGTGACAGCGAAAATTTCATGAAATTTACTCAAAGGGAGAGGGTACTTTATTTAATAACTTTTTAAGTTTTTTTCGATTTTCTCAAAAACGGCTCTAACGATTTTGATTAAACTGAGTATTTGATCTATTTATATGCCTGAAATATGACTGTAAAATTTTCATCAAAATTGATCAACCGGAGGGGGGACTTTACTTAATAAATTTTGTATCATTTTCACGTGTTTTTTTTATTTACTCAAAAATGGTTTTAACGATTTTGATCAAACTTGGTATTTGATGTATTTATACGCCAAAGATGTGATAACCAACATTTCATCACAATTGATCAACCGGAAGGGGGACTTTACTTAATAAATTTTGTATCATTTTCACGTGTTTTTTTTTATTTACTCAAAAACGGTTTTAACGATTTTTATCAAACTTGGTATTTGATGTATTTATATGCCCGAGATATGACTGTAAAAATGTCATCAAAATTGATCTACGGGAGGGGGGACTTTACTTAATAAAATTTGTATCATTTTCACGGGGTTTTTTTATTTACTCAAAAACGGCTTTAACGATTAACAAAACTAAGATATGGATGTAGAAAAATGTGTGACTTTGGGAAATGATATTTAGCAAAACACGTCAATTTCTAATCTAAGTAAGTTCGTAAGTGAAAGTTGTGTGTTGCGCGCACACACCAGATTTTTTTTTTTAATTACTCACTTTTGATAACTTGTGACATTTTTATAAATTTTCTATCTACTAGCGTAAAAAGCAAATATGCTGACATGACATGATATGAAAACGATAAACACACACAAAAAAAAAATTTGGTGTGATGCGCGCAACACACAACTTTCACTTACGAACTTATTTGGATTAGAAATCGACGTGTTTCGATAATTTTTAAACGCCATTCCTCAACTTCACACATTTTTCCACATTTAAGTATATACTCATATTTGTATATCTCCATAAGTTATAGAGTACCTGTATAGCAAAAGTTGGTAATTCTCTGCACTTTTCGATTCATTATTGCTAATTTATTCATGAAGGGACTAATTTCATCAACAGTCGAATCTTTTTTACTGCTCGCTTGTTTATTACTACGAGTTGCTTTTTGCAAATACATCGTGAACGTGAATCGATAGGTGTATTTACGTCTCTTATGCCTTTCTGGAAATCAAGAACGATTACTATTCCTCTAAAATCGCTTTATATTGTTTTCAAAAATTTATTATGGAACAAAAGATTCTAGAATCAAATATACCTATATTAATTATAGGCTATTATCTTATACCATATTTTTACACACCTCGCTTCGAAAATTTGAGCAACACGTATTTACTCTCTAAACTAACATTAATCTTTTTATAAATAAATGAAAGTTGTTATTTTCATAATACGGCTAATAAAATTTTGGCTGTCGTATATACATACATCAAATACCAAGTTAATCAAAATCGTTAAATCCATTTTTGAGTAAATAAAAAAAACACGTGAAAATGTGACAACATTTATTAAGTAAAGTGCCCCCTCCAATTATTAATTTTGATGAAATATTTACTGTCGCATCGCGGGCATATAGATACGCCAAATACAGAGTTTAATCAAAATCGTTAAATCCATTTTTGAGTAAATAAAAAAAACACGTGAAAATGTGACAACATTTATTAAGTAAAGTGCCCCCTCCAATTATTAATTTTGATGAAATATTTACTGTCGCATCGCGGGCATATAGATACGCCAAATACAGAGTTTAATCAAAATCGTTAGAGCCGTTTTTGAGAAAATCGAAAAAACCTAAAAATTAGACAAAATTCTTTAAATAAACTACCCCCTCCGTTTGAACAATTTTGATGAAATTTTTGCTGTCACATCGCGGGCATATACATACACTAAATACTATAGGTAAGTGAAAGTAAAAACGAATTAACAAACAGAATCAAACAAAACGAATCAAAAACCAGAAATATAAGAAAACAAAGCAAAAACGAGTGAATTGATAAATGTAAAAGAAGACGTATGACTGTTTAATGCTTCGACGTAAGGAATGTCGAGGTCAGTATGTAAAGTCTCATTGGTAACGTAAAAGGGTGCATCTACGATCTTCTTAGTATTTTTTGATTGAAATGATTGTATGAGTCTTATATTAGATTTTTTGGCTGTTCCCCATAGCTCAGTACCGCAAGTGGTTTAATAAGTAGGGGAGAGCGGGGTTGGTTGGCAACAGTTTTCACTTTTTTGATTGTTGAGTCATTCCTGTTAATATAATCCCAATGGGGCTGATACCACTGTAAGCCCCAAGTATTAGAGTACTTCAAGTATTTTTTTCAACACATAATATTTAACACTATGATCATAGAAAATTTAAGAACTCGTCAAGCTAGAGTATGCCAATTAAACCCCCATGTGGGGCAGGTTGGTCTAGAAGGTGGTGTTGTTTGGCCATCTCATTCAAGTACTGCCTGACACATAATATTGTTATTAAAAGCTGCACTATAATGGTATAATAATTTTGATCGGTTTTTAACAGCTATTCAGGGAAAATAGAATGACAAATGGCTGTATTTCACCATATTTATTTCAATTGAACAAAATTATATATCTTTTCAAACAGCAGAAATTAGAAAAATGTGATGGCATTGAAGTATCATTTTGTTAGAACAATGTAAACAATTTTTTCATAAAACAAAACGAATTCAACACGTCTTTTAAAACTTTAGGTGGGATAAATATTCTCTGGTACTTTAATCGTATCATGAGAAAGTGTCTGCTGTGCACTAGTTTCATTTTCATGGTAGCCAGGTGTGGCTGGTTCATCAATAAGCTTCGATTACGGCTGAAGGTGATCTTTAATGTCATTATCTTTTTCGTTGCTCCTAAAGATTCCGTTTAAGTTTAGACTGTCATCTCTTTTTGCCTAGGAAATATTGTTCTCCTCCTCCTCGCTGGAACTAAAGACAAGTGGTAGTTTCACCTTTGTTTATGTTTACCTTACTTTTGTGACTGCGCCAACAAAACCCATTTGAAGATAGCCAACTAACTCCACAGGAGAATCATATGAAAGGTGGTTGCTAGGACAGGGGAGAACAACCAAACAAGAAACTGGGGCATGTGAACAGAATCGGAGTCAAATGTTTTGCCATGCCTTAAAACCAAATTTACTGAAAATATAAAAATTTACTTAAATGTTATAAAATCAATCAATGGATCACACTCTTGTCTACACTGTTAGCATCGGTCTGAAACCTCAGGACAAGACTCCCGAAGTCTAACGGGTCATATGGTACGATTGAGGATACTTCAAAACAGGTGTGACGGAAATTATAAGCCAAAGGCCAACCAACCCCGCTCTCCCCTACTCCTTTATAAATGGTTAACTTGTTTGTCAGAGATAATTTTGAACGTCTGTCAATTAGCCTTGAAAGAAGTCCATATCGCTGGGTCAGTTCTTTTCTTTTGCGTTTAACATGGTCTGTCATAGCATCAAGGCGCAGATATTTGTAATAATTGGCAATATAAAAAATCTTTACTGAACATCAAGACAAAGAAACAAATGAAAACAAGAGACAACTCATCTTCTTTTAACTGCTGACTCATAGCCAAATTGTTAAACGCGATAATTGTATACATTGTAGAAAATGAAATAAATACACACATAAAAAAAAAAAAAAATCATAACTACTATGCCATTATTTTCTAAACATAAAAAATAAATGAATAAGAGCGCATAAAAATTAATCCTGGCATTCCAAGAGGCACCCGACCAACTTTACGACGGCCATAACCTCAGCGCGAACTGAGCTTAGCTAAAGCCCATCAAGCAGTCAGTAGGCTCCTCCTTCAATAAACATGCAACAACACACAAATAGATGTGTCCTTACTAATTAGAACTCAAACACTGATTTCAATTGGATGGAAACTGAAAACTTTAACACACAGTA
The DNA here is from genome assembly GCA_911387785.2 of Aelia acuminata. Taxonomy (NCBI): domain Eukaryota; kingdom Metazoa; phylum Arthropoda; class Insecta; order Hemiptera; family Pentatomidae; genus Aelia; species Aelia acuminata. The sequence continues at coordinate 74,832,578 of OU426984.1, read as the reverse complement.
AAACTCAGTCCATAAAGTAAAAAAAAAAAATCTGGTGCGTGCGCGCAACACACAACTTTCACTTACCAACTTACTTAGATTAGAAATTAATGTGTTTTTTTAATTGCCACTACTCAAAGTTGCACATTTTTCCTAATTCATTTCTTATTTTTGTTTTCATTTGCTCAAAAAAACAACACTAATTTCTGTTATCTTTATCACTAATATCTTAACAAACTTTATTGTGGGGACACAGATTTTTATATATATATACCGTAAACCAGGGTGACATTGTGACTAATGGGGTGACTGTGACAAGCCTATTTTTCTACAGTTTTTGAATTTCCCTCCTTAAAATGAATCAGGTTAGGCAAAACAATGTACCTTTCAGGTAGTCACTAAAGTGCTGCATCCTAGTGGCCACATTTAACTTCTTTCATTCCATTTACCATGGTGCTTTATTTCAAGGTTTCAACTAAATGATAACAATCAAACATATATGAAATTATGTCCCATTAGTCACAATGTCACCCCGGTTTACGGTATATATTTTTTAATTTTTTTTAGATTTATATATATATATATATATATATATATATATATATATATATATATATATATACCCCATGAATTCCTCCCTCCCGATATGAGAGTTTCAAATTACTTTAAACATTCTCCGTTCAGTCAAATTCTTTCGTAATTTCGGGGACTATAAGATTTAAGGGATTCCTTTGGCCATTAGCTTATTCATCCGAGAATCGGGAATGATGAAAAGCCGACCGAAGGCAATTATATTCTACCCATTAGGGCCCCGTTGAGTTGATATCTTTATAGGGGGGGCCTTGAGTTGCGTTATAGCCCCCCGTTATTTAAATTTTGATCGCCCCCCCCCTCAACTTGACTTCCCTCCAAATACCTCCAGACTGATGTTATCTACCTTGCCATTCGCTTTTGAACGCGGTTGAAATATCCCAGGCTTGTCATTATCTCTTATCTTTTTTTCGGCATTATGTTTAATGTCTTAAATTACTTTTTTTTTTAACCATCAAATTTTGTACGTATTCATAATAAATATTTATTTTTTATTCATTCTGGTTTTATTCATTATTAAATTTTTTTTGTTGTTTTATTTTTTAATTGGAATGAACAATCATATATAGTAAATATAGTACTTGCTGTTTTCGAGGGCTTTATTTGAATTAAACATGCCTGTTTCATATAACCTCTAAGTAGATGAACAATTGCATCTAAAAAATAAACTCTATTACATCCAAATAATTTGTGGAAAAACATTAATATTAATCAATAGAAATGCCTGATATAACATAAAGTTTGTTCTAAGAAGCAGTCCTGGGTGGTCTCTTTCCTCTTCTTGAGGTGTTCTTTGTCGTATTCCATATTAACCCTTTGCTCTCGAGGTCTCCGGAGCGGAGCTATTTAAAATTTGTCTTCAAACTCGAGGGCTCCGCTACCGCTACCTTTTAATAAAGTAGTATTTGCAACCTAATTGCATTATTCGCTTAAAAATACAAGAAAATTGAAAAATATTTGGAGAGGGGGGGTGACACCCCTGCCCTGATCCTGTGACACCCTCTGGATCCGCCCTTGAATAATATAGTTTCATTTATTATTCAGGAATAAATAAATACAATCAAATATAATTTATAATGATTTTTTAAAGCTTGGTAAATCCTTGTTTAACCCTTTAACCGGGGAGTTCCCTTTTAAATTACGTATTCTACAACGGGCGCGAGGTCTTCCACTAGGACGTGTATACACGTCACGCCCGGTGCAATGCAACTTCATATTATTATTTTTTTTTATTTATGCTTAAAATAAATTGAAAGGCTATGAAATATATTCGTTTTCGTTTATTTATATATAAAGCACAAAGGAAAACACAAAATGACAAACAAAAAGAAAAGAATACCAACAAAAATATAGAAGTATCGAATTAAGAAATTATAAATTTTACAGTCTTAACCAGTTATAAAGAGTACTAAAAACATATATATAAATATAAATTAAATGTATTATTATAAGTGTTATAAATTATATATATATATATATATATATATATATTAAAATTCACGTCGATACACCTATTGATGACTAATACATCTGTTGTAGGAAAATATAAGTCCCACCCGTTCCAGGGCACAACATATATTTCAAGGACGTTTTTATACTTCCTGCCCGTTGATGCTTTGTTTAGGTTGGACGCCTATATACGTCCCGCCCGGTTAAAGGGTTAAGCTTCACATTCGATGACTTAAGTCCTTTTGCCCAAACCCTGGTTATGTATCATCCAAGATAACATTAATACAACTCACTTCAATCTCTCTCTCTCTCTCTCTCTCTCTCTCTCTCTCTATATATATATATATATATATATATATATATAATAGTAATATATATATATATATATATATTACTATTATTAATCTAAAATTATTGTATCACAACGTATCCTGCGAAGACATGATGAACCTTATTTAGCCCCCGAAGGACGGTGTGAAGCGACGATTGCGATCTGGAAGAGGCGACGGCTTTGAGTTTTTTGCCGGGAGCGAGGACACTGAAATGGTAAGGCATGCTTGGGATCCGGGCACAGCTTTATAGGGCTCCTCTCTAGGGGGAGCGGCAGGAGCTAGGGGAATCCGAGCGCTCTTCTTCCTATAGCAGAGGATCAATTCGTGTTACCTCACTCAAAATGTACTCGAAATCTACACTTTTTACTTTGTGTTAATCTGCCAACTCATAAGTATTTTGTTTGTTTGTTTTAACGTCACATTATGCCACTAAGGCTAATCGGACGATGCTACAGTGGGAGTCCTAAATTTTGCCTATCCAGGTTTAATTAGGATAGGGATGCTTAACGAGTACCTGACATCGTACAGGCTTAACAAGGTTTCCAAGGATAAACAAGGATTCTTTTACTCCCTTTAAGAAATCTGTTTTTAAAGGTTTTTGTTATCTAGGACAGTCATAAAAAGTTGTTTTGTTTCGTCTTCTTAAAATTCATAATTTACTACAAAAGAAAGTTTCTATTTTAATAAAATCCTAGGGTCACCTCGGGACGCGAAACCGCGACCTTTAGTATTGTAGGTTTCTATTGTAACGTTTGTTTGGGTCAATAAATATTTATTTAACAAAAATATACAATTATCAATGCCAACGAATTAATACAACTTAAATTTTGAGCAGGTTACAAATATGATAACATTATAACACACAATCATATGACTTGAGCTTCATAGTCCAGACATAGACTTAAACTAACTCGTTTAGTCACTCGCTCCTTATATATTATCGTAAATGGTCAGATCTGGAATGTTCCAGAACGGCTTGGACAGTTCTACGTCTTTGTGGACTAGGCTTAAATGATCTGGACGCCTAACCGCTTATTTTGTTCCAACAAACGGTCTGGGAGTTTACACCATATGTTTCTTTTATTTACTTATCGATTTAACGTTACACTATGCTAACCACTACTACACCACAGGTGACCCCAAGAATTTTCTATCCAGCGAATCTTTTTATCTGTCACGATTCCAATTCCGGCAAGATGAATTGAACAGAGCCAACAACGAACGAAGATCCGTGGTTCGTTTCGAGAGTATCATCAGCATTAAACTAGCTCACTCTATCTGCCCCTGCAGGATGCAAGGCTGAATAAACTAATCATGTGTTCCGTTTCTGTGTAGCGCTAGGTTTTCAACTAGAAATGTGAACCATTTATTCAATGCCAAACCGAGAAATGGTTATTAACCTATGGTACAAGTTTGTTTCCTTGACCGAGTGTGGGGGGTGTATTCCGTTTTCTACTAAAATGAAGGGAATGTGTCTTGTCTGCTGATTTTTGTATACCGGTAGTATTTGACCAGGTTTATATTATATTTATTGTGGTCAGTAGCTTCAGTTCAATATTTAGTATGTTCCCAAGATCATCATCACAAGGCCTAACTTCCCAAAGTAAATTGTGTCCTAGATAATTTAAATCAAAGGAAAAGAGAATGGGGCTTAGCACACACCCTTGGGGTACCCCATGATGTGAATATTCTCCTGCGAATATATACATCCGATTTCTCCCCTGTAAATATTATCGGTTGGAAATAAAGAGCTTTATGAATGCGAACATTTGTCCACGAAGCAAAATGGAAATCAACTTATTTTGTGTGACTGCGTAATTACCTGTTGCGTTATATAATATTTTTAATACTTTTTTTTTTTTTTATTTCAATGGTAATCAAAAGTTTTTAAGGCACTTAAGATAGTCCAGAAAAAATTTGGTATGTTCGGAATGACAAAATTATATCAATAAAAAATAAAAGTAATGTTCCAATTTAGGTTGTTTGTTTAAATAAAGTGTTAAAAAAAAGCTATCTTTTCCGGTTTTACTATGGACTAGCTTTATATAACGGTTTCACCCGGAGAATTTTATTTTTTAAATCTACCATATAAAATATATAAAGTGAGACTTTTATCAACTCGTCGATTTCGTTATCAACTCGTATCAACGGTCGATTTCGTAAAAACCAATGTGAAGCGAGATCAAAAATATTTGTTTTAAACAATAAAGAATATACCCAGATTGGCTGAAGTTGTGCAATTTTAATATGGACAGATGTTGGCACCTGGTATGAAAGAACCATTGAGAGAAATTTGGAAAATTTAGGACTAACGGTTATGGATTTCTATAAAGAACAAAGAAATAAACAAACAGAATTTCATCATTATTTATACAGATTGGTTTACTTTATCATCATTGTTTCGACTGTGACAGAATTTAATATTACCAAATAAAGAGTTTAATTCCATTCTATTTGACCTGGTCCCTAACCATTTTCATTACGTTATTTCCTATGGTGAACAATTTACCTTCATCATTTTGGTTTCATTTCCTTAAGAAATATTTGATGAAGTTTAGAATTTTTTAGAAGAATTTGAATTTCAATTATTTAATATCAATTTTAATGAGGTTTTGCTGCATAATTTATATTTTTTCAGCGCAATTATATGACCTATTTTGACGTTTTTTAGTGTATACAAATTCTGACTCTGGTAATGATAATACTTTGAGCATAGTCCATTTGCCGAAGAGGGGAGTTATATAATAATGGAATTAGGGAATGAGGATTGACTCGTTGGCTTGGATTCGCGATCGGATCTGTATTGTGTTCCCCGATCCGGTCCCCAATTTGTCATTCCCTCCCTCTTCGCCACTTGCTCAGTTTTTATTTCTTCCAATTGCCCGTTTGTCTCTTATCTTTTCCCCTTTTTTCTCGGTTCTGTACCTGGCAGCGAAGTGTGAATGAAGTACGATTTAGAACCTATAAAATGAAATCTTCCTTAAATTTAAAAGTAGGAATAATATATTCATTAAAAAAAAAAAATCTGGTGCGTGCACGCATCACACAACTTTCACTTACCAACTTACTTAGATTAGACATGAATGCGTTTTGTTAATTGTCACTTCTCAAATGAACAGAACGGCTTTAACTATGAACAACGGTCTGTCATTAAAGGCGTACTCCGCATGCATGGGCTCAACGATTTTTATGTGATGACTGAATATTTTTCTTTTTTTCTCCTCTTTGTGTTTTCTTTATTTTTATCATATCTCATATTTAGCCATTTCTTATTTTTAGGCGTAATGAGTGACAGTTAATTTTTCCATATAAACTAAAACAAGTGTACTTTACAGGAAAACAAAAAAGACCCCTTCCCCATTTAAGCCCCCTCAGAACATTTTAATAACGATAAAGCTTACCTGATATTAAAGAACACCTTATTTTCATTAAACATAGCGAATTTGATCAAAATCATTAAAGCTGCTTTTGAGATAGTCGAAAGAAAGTTATAAATTGGAAAACAAGTTATGAAATAAAGTGCCCCCTCCGGTTGATCAATTTTGATGAAATGTTGGCTATCACATCTTTGGCATATATATACATCAAATACCCAGTTTGATCAAAATCATTAAAACCGTTTTTGAGTAAATAAAAAAAACACGTGAAAATGATACAAAATTTATTAAGTAAAGTCCCCACTCCGGTTGATCAATTTTGATGAATTTTTAACAGTCATATCGCGGGCATATACATACACTAAATACCCAATTTCAGTTTCGCACGGTTTATAGTTTTTGAGCTAGTCTGTTCACACACACACACACACACACACACACACACACACAGACCATTTCGCGGGACTTGGTTATTTGGACTCAGGGGACCCCAAAACGTGTATTTCCGTTGAAAACCGGAAGTCGAAATTTTTCACGATCGCAATACTTCCACTTACTATATATTTCATATATAGGTAAGTGAAAGTAAAAAAGTAAGTAAGATATAGTAGATATAGTAGTAGTAGTGTAGTAAAGCATTGAAATCTTTTTAATAAAGGGGGGGGCGAAAGAAAAAAATGTTGGAAATTTTGGAGGAATATACTCTCCTTCTTTTGCTTTCACCTTCATTACCTTTCAGCTTAGGGTAGCTTTTAGCAGGGATTTCCATTCCTCCCTGTTTCTAGCTGTTCGGGAATCCTCCCCCTTGGCTCTGCTTAGCCGATCAATATAATCAAGATACGCCAACCTTACTGCTAATCCTACCATCTGGGACATGCTGACAACACGGCCGTACCACACTTTAGCTTGCGGTTTCTAGGAACTCCTTCAATGGGGCCACCTCAAGCTCATGACAAAGCCTCTCATTGCGGACGTGGTCTCTCCTTGTTTTTTTGGTAATTCTTCGTATGGGGGGGGGGGAACAAGAAAAAAACGTAAAAAATTATAATTGGATGATTATTCTCCAACATTGATTCTAATGTTCAGTCATGGAAAGAACAGAAAAATACGGTTCTTACCAATTTCATGGAGCTACTTTAGGTGCTGTTATGCGGGAAACAAATAGCTACTGCGATAAAGTGCAAAACAACTTATGTGCAACATTTTAACGTTTTCTATATCCTTTCGAAATCTTAAAAATTCCAAATCCGTTTTGAAGTACAAAGCAATAACTTTTAAAAATCACAAACTCACAAAAAAGAAAAAGAAAAATAATAATAATAAAATTTGCCTTTTATACAATAAGAAAAAACTAAAACACTTCATGTCAATATTTTTCTAGACAATAAAATGCCTATAATTTGTAAAATGGTTAGATCCATTACAAATGGAATAGAGTCGTATATGATTCTTTTTTAAAATAAGAGCAACATGATACATTTTTATGGTATCACTAAAACATTATTAAACCAGTAGTGACATTCAAGAATTCTGAACAAATGCTCTATGTGTGGGAGCGGAAAATCCTAATAAAGATTTAGGGCCTATTCACACTATCGGTTTCGCGCCCGCTCCACTCCCGGTCCGCTCTCCCTCTACCCCATTCACACTAGCGCTCCGCTCCCACTCCACTCCCGGTCCGCTCTCCTAATGTCTTACCATATTCACACTATATAATTTTACACCGTTCACTTTTGAAAGATTTAAGCTATTAAAGCCATTAATAATCGAAGTTGTCTGTATTCGGATTTTAATTAATGATAAACTTTCAGTTATTTAAGTATTTATTTATTCTTCAATTTTACTGCCAAAAAAAAAAAAAAAAATCAATTTTTCGTTAGTAGAAATAGCTGGTAAGTGTACTTTTCTTGATGAAGAAGATAGTATTATCAAAAAATATAATAAGAAGAATATATTGCAACACAATGATAATTATAAATAATAATTATAAATTAATTTAATTAATGGTGAAGAAATAATTTAAATTTTTTACGGAATGTATTCGAATACGCTTGAAAATTTCAAGTTGAAATCGGTAAATGCTACAAATTTACCGACTGTGTTCTCTTCTTTTCCTGATTAATATTTTAATTATTTTTTGCTTTAATATATTTTTTTGTTAATGATCTGACATTTTTCATAAAATACTGCATTTTTATTCGTTTCAAATTAAACGTTATTTTATAATAGCAATGAGTATGTAGTCAATAAATAAATCGGTGACCGTTTTTTACGAGTACATTAATTCATAGCAAAATATATCTCAAACATAACCTGAATTTTTCACGTCGAAAAACCGCGCGTATTGTTGGTGATTTTTTTTATCATTTCAAGCGTATTCGAATACATTCGGAAAAAAATTTAAATTATTTCTTCATCATTAATTAAAGTAATTTATAATTATATATATATATATATATATATATATATATATATATATTTTTTTTTTTTTTTTAAGTTGAACTTTCTTGGCCGTAAAATTAATGAATATATAAATACTTTAATAACTGAAAGTTAATTATTAATTAAAATCCAAATTCAGACGGCTTCGATTATTAATGGCTTCAATCGTGAACGGTGTAAAATTATATAATGTGAATATGAAAAGACTTTAGGAGAGTGGAGCTGGAGCGGAGTGAGAGTGGAGCGGGAGTGGAGCGGGAGCGGAGCGAGGCCGGACCTGTGCCAATATTGTGATTAACCTCTCTCTATTCCTCTTTAGAATATTTCGCCAGTGAGACCGGACAGGGAGCGGAGCGGGAGCGGAGCGCTCGTGTGAATGGGGTAGAGCGAGAGTGGACCGGGAGTGGAGCGAGACCGGAGCGGTACCGATAGTGGAATTCTCTGTCTATTTCTCTTTAGAATATTTGAGCGGACCGGGAGTGGAGCGGGAGCGGAGCGATAGTGTGAATCCGCCCTTATGGTCCCTTGAAGGAAGGAGACCAGTGGAGGCAGAGAAACAATCGGGAGCTCAGTGATTTATTCAAGGCCCCAGATATTGTCATCTACATCAAGAAGAGGAGAATTAGGTGGCTGGGGCATGTATAGAAAATGGAAGAGCAGCGAATCCCAAAGGAGCTTCTGGAGGGACACCCAGAGGGAGGACGAAGAAGAGGGCGCCCATAATTCGATGGCTGGATGACGTGGAGGAGGACCTGAGGACACTTGGAGTCCGAAGGTGGAGAAGAGCAGCTCTGGACAGGGAAGAATGGCGGACCGTAGAGCCATCGAACTAAGAAAAGATTTTGTGAAAAAAAAAATCTGGTGCGTGCGCGCAACACACAACTTTCACTTACCAACTTACTTAGATTAGAAATTGACGTGTTTTGCTAAATATCATTTCCCAAAGTCACTCATTTTTCTACATTCATATCTATTTTTTGTTAATCGTTAAAGCCGTTTTTGAGTAAATAAAAAAACCCCGTGAAAATGATACAAAATTTATTAAGTAAAGTCCCCCCTCCCGTAGATCAATTTTGATGAAATGTTGGTTATCACATCTTTTGCATATAAATATATCAAATACCAAGTTTGATCAAAATCGTTAAAACCGTTTTTGAGTAAATAAAAAAAACACGTGAAAATGATACAAAATTTATTAATTAAAGTCCCCCCTCCGGTTGATCAATTTTGATGAAATATTGGCTATCACATCTTTGGCATATACATACATCAAATAACCAGTTTGATCAAAATCGTGAAATCTGTTTTTGAGTAAATAAAAAAAACATGTGAAAATGATACAAAATTTATTAAGTAAAGTCCCCCCTCCCGTAGATCAATTTTGATGAAATTTTTACAGTCATATCTCGGGCACATAAATACATCAAATGCCAAGTTTGATCAAAATCGTTAAAGCCGTTTTTGAGTAAATAAATAAAACACGTGAAAATGATACAAAATTTATTAAGTAAAGTCCCCCCTCCGGTTAATAAATTTTGATGAAATTTTTACAGTCATATCTCGGGCATATAAATAGATCAAATACTCAGTTTAATCAAAATCGATAGAGCCGTTTTTGAGAAAATCGAAAAAAACGTAAAAAGTTATTAAATAAAGTACCCCCTCCCTTTGAGCAATTTTGATGAAATTTTTGCTGTCACATCGCAGGCATATACCTACAATAAATACCCAATTTCAGGTTCCCACGGTTTATAGTTTTTGAGCTAGTCTGTTCACACACACACACACACACACAGACACACACACACAGACCATTTCGCGGGACTTGGTCATTTGGACTCAGGGGACCCCAAAACGTGTATTTCCGTTGAAAACCGGAAGTCGAAATTTTTCACGATCGCAATACTTCCACTTACTATATATTTCATATATAGGTAAGTGAAAGTAAAAAAAAAAATCTGGTGCGTGCTCGCAACACACAACTTTCACTTACCAACTTACTTAGATTAGAAATTAATGCGTTTTGTTAATTGCCACTTCTCAAATGAACAGAACGGCTTTAATTATGAACAATGGTCTGTCATTAAAGGCGTACTCCGCATGTGTGGGCTCAACGAGTTTTATAAGTTGACTGAATATTTTTCTTTTTTTCTCCTCTTTATGTTTTCTTTATTTTTATCATATCTCATATTTAGCCATTTCTTATTTTTAGGCGTAACGAGAGACAGTTAATTTCTCCATGTAAACAAAAACAAAGGTACTTTATAAGGAAGAAACAAACAAAAAAAGGACCCCCCCCCCCCAAAAAAAAGCCCCCTCAGAACATTTTAGTAATGATAAAGCTTACCTGATGTTAAAGAAAACCTAATTTTCATTAAACATGACGAATTTGATAAAAATCGTTGAAGCCATTTTTGAGATAATCGAAAAAAAGGTAAAAATTGGAAAAAAAAGTCATGAAATAAAGTCCCCCTTCCGGTTGATCAATTTTGATGAAATTTTTACAGTCGTATCTCGGGCATATACAAACATCATATACCCAGTTTGATCAAAATCGTTAAAGTCTTTTTGAGTAAATAACAAAAACACGTGAAAATGATACAAAATTTATTAAGTAAAGTCCCCCCTCCGGTTAATCAATTTTTATGAAATTTTTACAGTCATATCTATGGCATATATATCGATCAAATACTCAGTTTAATCAAAATCGTTAAAACCGTTTTTGAGTAAATAAAAAAAACATGTGAAAATGATACAAAATTTATTAAGTAAAGTCCCCCCTCCGGTTGATCAATTTTGATGAAATTTTTACAGTCATATTTCAGGCATATAAATAGATCAAATACTCAGTTTAATCAAAATCGTTAGAGCCGTTTTTGAGAAAATCGAAAAAAACTTAAAAAGTTATTAAATAAAGTACCCCCTCCCTTTGGGAAATTTTGATGAAATTTTTGCTGTCACATCGCGGGCATATACCTACACTAAATACCCAATTTCAGGTTCGCACGGTTTATAGTTTTTGAGCTAGTCTGTTCACACACACACACACACACACACACAGACACACACACACACAGACCGTTTCGCGGGACTTGGTTATTTCGACTCAGGGGGTCCCAAAACGTGTATTTCCGTTGAAAACCGGAAGTCGAAATTTTTCACGATCGCAATACTTCCACTTACTATATATTTCATATATAGGTAAGCGAAAGTAAAAATCTGGTGCGTGCACGCAACACACAACTTTCACTTACCAACTTATTTAGATTAGAAATTAATGCGTTTTATTAATTGCCACTTCTCAAATGAACAGAACGGCTTTAATTATGAACAATGGTCTGTCATTAAAGGCGTACTCCGTATGCGTGGGCTTAACGAGTTTTATGAGTTGACTGAATATTTTTCTTTTTTTCTCCTCTTTATGTTTTCTTTATTTTTATCATATCTCATATTTAGCCATTTCTTATTTTTAGGCGTAACGAGAGACAGTTAATTTCTCCGTATAAACAAAAACAAAGGTACTTAATAGGAAACAAACAAACAAAAAAGGCCCCCCCCCACAAAAAAAAAGCCCCCTCAGAACATTTTAATAATTATAAAGCTTACCTGATATTAAATAACACCTAATTTTCATTTAACATGACGAATTTGATAAAAATCGTTAAAGCCGTTTTTCAGAAAATTGAAAAAAAAACGTAAAAATGTGAAGAAAGTTACACAATAAAGTGCCCCCTCCGTTTGACCAATTATGATGAAATTTTTGCTGTCACATCTTGGGTATATAAATACATCAAGTACCCAGTTTGATTAAAATCGTTAAAGCCGTTTTTGAGTAAATAAAAAAAAAACACGTGAAAATGAGACAACATTTTTTAAGTAAAGTGCCCCCTCTGGTTAATCAATTTTGATGAAATTTTTACAGTCATATCTCGGGCATTTAATTAGATCAAATACTCAGTTTAATCAAAATCGTTAGAGCCTTTTTTGAGAAAATCTAAAAAAACGTAAGAAGTTATTAAATAAAGTACCCCCTCCCTTTGAGCAATTTTGATGAAATTTTTGCTGTCACATCGCGGGCATATACATACACTAAATACCCAATTTCAGGTTTGCACGGTTTATAGTTTTTGAGCTAGTCTGTTCACATACACACACACACACAGACACACACACACACACAGACCATTTCGCGGGACTTGGTTATTTCGACTCAGGGGGTCCCAAAACGTGTATTTCCGTTGAAAACCGGAAGTCGAAAATTTTCACGATCGCAATACTTCCACTTACTATACATTTCATATATAGGTAAGTGAAAGTAAAAAACGAAAGAACACACGCTTAATTTTGATGACCAGCAGTAATCATGAATCTTGGATAATTATAACAAAAGGAAATCGACTAATAGAAAAATAAGTCGAGGGGTATTTTTTGTTTTTTTGGATATATTTAATTTTATATACGAATATTGTTTATAAATGACCAAAGTGGGAGGTGATTTGATAAAAAATTATATTTTTAAAATAAACAGTATTCGTTTTCATAATTGATTATACTGAAGATGATTGATTTATGAATAAAGTTTCTTATCAAATGCTTTCATATGTTGAAAAACGATGAATACAAAGTAGTCACTCGGTTACAATACTTAAAAGAGGTATCATATTATAACAGTATATAACAGAAAAAACGCCTTTCACCTTCTAGGGTTGAAGCCTCGAACAGCCTTCACGTCGACTTTTCGGGTGTTCTAGGTACTTCATATGTTCGCCTGTGTTCGGGGGTAGCGCTAGTGTCACTTTTGATTTAGGTTTTTCCCAAGTGACAGGAGTTGTTTGTGATATTAGTGCGCCGTTCTAATTCGTCTCCTATTTTTTTTATTTTTAAGATAATATAAAATATATTGATAATGGAAATTGTTTCTTCACAGTAAATTATATCAGACTCTGCTTTCTACGAATACTTCTCCAATGGAACTGTAATTTACATTTAACATTACGACCCTCTCTAAAAAAACAAAAGGTTAAAAACGAGAAAAAGGGAATATTTGAAGGAATTCACCTCTACAGTAATATTACACAATGTGTTTAGGTTATGATCAGAACACCATAAGAGAAAAAAAGTTTAGGCTTAAAAGACTTAAATAGACCTCAAATAAATAATATTTCGTTCAAGTTTGTATTTTAGTATAGTGATAGTCTCTTATGAGCCAATCCTTTCTACAGAAATATATGCTGCTATAAGTGTCCTCATCCTGAATGTTACCTTAAGTACAAGATAAACATAAAAAAATAAAATAAGACTAGTTAGCCAGCTAAGAGTTTCCAACAATAATTATGTGAAACTTTATGAAAACAAAAAAACTGAAAATTATAAAATCGGAAGATATTTGTGAAAGTTGCCAGGAACATAAATCGGACGGATTAAAGCATCTGTTATTAGAATGCTCGTCTTACACGTATTATAGAAACCAGTATTTGCGTAGCTATATCACACACAATAAAGGATGATCTACTTTCAATGGAAAATATTCTCCAAATTGACAGTATAGATAAATTAAATGCAATTTATTCCTTTATTAAAAAAGTGTATACTTAATTAAAATAATCTGGCAAAAAATAATAATTCATATTAATTAACAAAAAGGGGGAGGGGATTCATACTAAGGTAACCATTAAACTGTTGATCTGTATTGTATTTATTCATTATATTAATTAGTGATCTTTAAATTTAAAAGGAATTTATATATATATATATATATATATATATATATATATATGTTATTATTAAACTTATTATATTTATTTATTATTGCTCGATCATGAGATATGGTTTTTGTTTTTATTATGGAAAAGATCATTTTTATTTATTTATTTATTTTATGTTAATAATTAAAGATACTTTTGGTTTTCGTGAAATGTTGAGTAAGAACTATTATAACTAGAACTATGGCAAGTAATCTTAATATTAATAGACATTATTATGTATTTTAATTTAATTATTTTAAAGTTATTAAGATAGTTATCATGTACGGGCCATTCTCCATTGTAAAAAGCAATTGCTTAAACAATAAATAAATCATTCATTCATTCATTAATTCATAGACTCTTATGAGGCAATATAGTGATTCATGAATAAAGTAACGCTTAGGAAAGATTTTAAATGATTTTTCAAAAGTTTGAAAAAACGTAAACTTCACATGCCAAGGCTAAAACCCTTTCGCCCCAACATCAGTGAAATGTATTGAATTTCAATTTATTCTGAGATCTATTTTCGTAATATTCCATTTATAATCTTATGGGAACATTGAGCGTATTACTGGAAAAGGATGGGAACATTTAAAACATTGGAGACACCTTCGGTGCTAATAAATATTAGACCCCTTATCGCTTTTGATGGACAATATACAAGAAGTTGATGGGCGATCATTGGACATGGAACAGCTGCTGAAACAAGAACAAGATGGACCAGGTGATGCTATAGCACCTGCTCCTGTTCCACGCTTTTACTTAGTTAACTGTAACTAATTTGTCTTTTCAACGGTACCCGAACATGTTTTTCGGTTAGTTCCTTTTTTTTTTTTTGTTCATATTATTTCCCCTACTTTTCCTAAATTATTTAATAATCTTTTCACAGTAGAATAGTTAATTTGAAGGAGTGTATTGCCAACCCGGTCAATTAACTCAGTATTACATAACTTTGGCGGCTTTTTATTTGTAGTCTCTACATTTGAAATTAACCAAACTGAACTGCTAATGGATAAAAAAAATTTTATAATCACTGTTCGATGCTCAGTTAACAGAAAAGGTGGGACTATCTGTTTGTCCCGTACCTTATACGTAAGTATGTACTTCATGCATTACTAAACCATTCATCCTTTTCTAGGAACGTATTATAGACTGTCGACAACCCATCCCCAACTAATTTAGTAATTAGTGGAAGTAATTAACACGTTAGGTGCGGCGGCGCATGTTAGGGATATCCTAAATTGATCGGTATCGATCCCATAGTTCCGACTGTTGGGATGAGCCACAGACGATATCGGGCGTCGGGGTCCGATGGGAATACTCTGACGAAAGCGTTATCTTTTGACTCAAAAGTGAATTAAATGAGCGTCTCAAGGGCATTATCTCTCGGTAAAGATTGGAACTAGACATAATAGGCGCAGGACAGGCCCCCGGAGTCCAATAAAGGATTCACGCCATTCTGTATCGAAAATAGCATTTAACTGCTGGAATATTGATAATTTTTGCAATGTTAAAACGATTTTTTGGGGAATTTTACTGCTTTACAACCAGAGTCGGGCAGTAGTTAACTACATTTGTAATTAACTACACAGAGAACTACATCTAGTTTGTAGTTGGAAGCGCGCAACTACTATTTTTCAACTACCAGTTAAGTAGTTGTAATTTAAAACTACAATTACAAAAGTTGGGAAAAAGTCGTTGGAAATGGCAAATACAATAAGTAGTTGTAAATGTAGTTTTAGAGCGGCAACTACATTTGCTAAGCAACGTCTAATTAAATCACATGTTTTTGCTATTTTTATTTGGTGTTTAGATGGGATAAATGGGCTCCATTATGGTTGATAATCTGTTTTAAAAATAGACCAATACATATACGTAATACAAATTTTTTCCATGATTTCCGGCTGTCAATTATTTTTTTTAAACCTTAGGTTCTAGATCAATCCCATGTTTTATATAGTAGCTGAATTTCATTTGATATACTCCTTATCCATAATACTACATATCGATAATTACTCGTTATCAATAAAAGTAGTTGTAGTTTCAGGCCCATAATTACAGTTCCAACTACTATTTGTAGTTCTAAAAATGCAACTACTTTTTTGAAACTACAGTTGTTGTGGTCCATCAACAACAAATTACAAAAGTAGTTATAGTTTCAACAACTTCCCAACTACTGTATCAGTAGTTTTGTGATTTGTAGTTAAACTTCTTTTTGCCCAACTCTGTTTACAACCTATAATAAAAACAAATACCTCTTTAAAGAAATGAATTTGTATAAAATAAAGCAAACATCAGTAAGTTTTATTTATAAATACAGACTTAGTAAGAAGTATTAAAAAAAAAAAATTGTTTTCTTTCTCATATTTGTGCAATAATTAAAGAATGTCAAAGAAATTAAATAGAACTATATTGTATTAAATCAAACACATAAAATTAAAGATAACCAACCATAAAGGTAGTCATTGCAATACATATTATCTGACGCGGAAGGGTGATGGGTGTCGTCCAGTAGATTTGTTTTATTACTCATGGCCCGTATCTAACAACGGATTGCACGATAAAAAATATATTTTAAAGTACCATTTTGTTCCGTCATATAATTTTTCAACGGATTATCCGAAGAAATGGATTATCCGGCGACGGATTAAGCGGCAAACACTGTGGAAAGCCATAGTAAAGCTTGACTGGGTTTAGCTATTTAAACATAAAAGTGAAGCGTTAGTTTGTTTAAAAGCACTATTTTGCTTCCTACGTTGATCGGCTTTTTCTTGCAGATATTTTTTAATAAGATTTAAAACATCGGTTCCCAAACTGGGGGGGGGGCGTTAAGACGAGCCAGGGGGCGCGCGATACTACTTGAATATTTAAAAGAATCTCACTTAGTAAAAAATGTGATTATACAGTTTATTAAAAAAATGATTTGAATTTTAAAACTACATTTACGTTGTAGAATTTTTAATTTAACAGTGTATTACAAGAAAGATGCGAAGTCATCATTTTGGATAAAATACTTCAATGTGGATCCCAGAGTATCGCAGGAAGCTCTTCGATTATATTTGCCTTTTTCAAGCACTTACTTACATGGGCGGATCCAGCAGATCATAAAGGGGGGGGGGGCTGCAGCCCCACAGCCCTTCATTTGGATCTGCTAATCACCTTTATGTTCTTTTCCCACAACTAAAATTTTACTTGTTATGCACATTATTTATTCTTTAACTTGCTTTCTTACATTAAGGAAAGTCAAATTCTATCTTTAAATGACGAAATATTTTCTAAAGGGAGGGGCTGCAGCCCCCACAGCCCCCCCCCCCCCCTGGATCCGCCAATGACTTATGCAAAAAAGCATTTGGATTCATGCTCTTTTTGACGATAAAAACAAAGTATCGGAACAAACTTAATGTTGCCAGTGACTTACGTTGGACCCTTACTAAAATTCAACCGAGAATAGGCATACTTGTTAAGAAAATGCAATCTCAATCATAAAAATCTCACTAACTTATTTTTATCTTACGAGTAGGTTTTTCTTTAACTTAAATTGAAACTTAAGTTTTGTATCTTTTGACAGTAAAAATAAATATTTTGTTTTCAATACAATTCTCAATGTTTTTTTAATATACCCATAGCCAATAAAATTTATTATTTAAGGGGGGGGGAGAGGCTTTATTTCAACAGGAAGGGACGTGGTACACAAATGTTTGGGAACCGATGATTTAAAATGTTATTGAAACATCTTTCAATATCGCAGTCACTTCGAGATAATATTTCCACTAACTGTTTACATTCCCACTGTAACTCAACCGACCCTATATTATGGCTCTCAACTCAAGAGAAGAGAATTTATCCGTTTTGAGAAGATATTTCCTCCGGGACGGATATGGGAGGGAAGCAAAAGGAAATACCAAGAGATATAACTCGCCGGCTCCGCGATAAGACTCATACCCCCAACTATATTAAAGGTTCCTTACGATCCGGGAATCCTGAAAGAAAAAAAAAAAAAAAGAAAAGAAAAAGGCTGAGAGACCCAACAAATTAGGTTGACCGCCGACAAGAGGTATAAAGATTTTTGACAAGAGATCCATGAACAATTTATCCTCCGAGATGGAAAGAATGAGATAGTCCGCCATTAACTTAGCTCCGTCTTCTTGGGATCGGAATTCTTCTTCGCCCACTTTACCTTCTTCCGTCTTCTTCTTCTTCATATTCCTTCTAATTATGACCTAGCAAGGCTGAAATTACACTACAATATAATATCATTAAAAGGGTAATTATCCAAAGGAGAAAAAAAATCCATCAAAAATTTTGAACATAGTTTTATTATAGAAGTTCTTTTAATATTTAAGGGGCTATAAATCCTAGCTCATTAGTGCCCAGTAAAAAAAAATATATATATACATTACATCGATGGCTTACTTCAAAAACATAAGAAAAGAATCATGATGATCGTGGGTGATTCTAAGATTTTGGTGGTATTTGGCTCTTAATTTTTTTTTAATTTCAAAGTCATCTTTTCTTATGTTTCTGGTTGCAGGTGGCTTGGTCACTTGCTCCTTACCAATGATGTGGAGTGTGCACACACTCATATTCATAGTTTTCGAGATAATGATTTTCAAAGAAAGTAATGTACTAGGTAGTGACAAAATGTAACATATGACATTATTATATTAATTTAAATCTTATAAAAAAGAATTCTCTAAATTTTAAAGTCTCGTTTCGTCTAAAGTCAGTCTCATTCTTATATTGGTATAATGAGTTCGATCCTTTTCTACAATTTAATAAATAGTTAATAAAACTAAAAGTTAACTATTGAAACTTAAAAGTTTATTTAGCTTTTTGAGGGAGGGGGGGGAGCTTTGAGATATGCATACTCGATCGAATACTAACTTTCTGAACTGACAATGATTATTAATCAGCATAACCAAGTTACAAATTTAATCACAAGTCCTTGCCGGACCAACATTGTCACTCCCTAGCTAAAACAAAATCAGTACAGGCAAGGGAGTGAAGGTCAGGGAGGGACAAAGCGGCCATTTATCATCATTTTGGGCAAAACTAGTACCAAATTTACTAAAATGAGGTTATGCCTGTGAAGAGATTCGAAAGGTCTATAAAACTATAATAAAAAAAGTATATATATATATATATATATATATATATATATTGTTTATTATCTAAGCTTGATATATTTAGACCGCAAAGTGTAAATGAAATGAGAATTATGTACAATTTCATGGCAAATATATCAAATTACAGGGATATGGTTGTGTAAAATAGTTTTTCTCAGTAATGTAATGGGTTCTTTTATTTCTTAATTTTTAGGTTTATGACTAAAGTTTAGTTATGATAATATTTAAATATTTTAGCTTATTTTAACTCATTATCCTATAAGAAATTTTTAATGTTTTATTGAAATTTCAACGTTTTAATTTGTATTTTTATATTTTGTATTGTTTATTATTTTTATAGTGTTGTTATAGTTGTTTGGAAGTGTATAAGAATTGTAATGTAAAATGTTAAATATGCTTCAACTCCATTTGTACAGGGGTCTTCCCTAAAAAACAAATTATGATTAAATAAAAAAAAAAAAATAAATAAAATATATTGTTTATTATCATCTGAAACGCTGGTTCGCGTCCCACGTTAGCCCTAGGATTTTTAATGGAAGTAAAAAATCCTTAGCTATGCCTTCTAAGGTGACTTCAGGAAGCCATATCAACATTAAATTATTAAGGTCAGGAATGGCACATCGTAAACTTGGTCACTGGTCAAAACATCTCGCACAAGTATATATATGATAGTCATTCATCGTGAATAAACTGAACGCGTTTATTACAGTTCCAAGAATGAAGTTGCATTTCCATGCATTAATTACAAGTGCGATGTAATAACCCGACAGAAAACAAAGTGTACCTGGATATCCATAGGAATCGGATTAGAGCTGAATAATTGATTAGGCACCAACAAATTTTGTAAGCTAAACCGCACACTCCACATTCTCATATCCTCCCATTTACGATACGATCATTTCCACGAAGGTCGCCGAGTTAGTATTAAAGCAGGAAGTGGAAACTGCCACCGTGGTACCCGGAGAATTTCCAAGATATGGTAGAACCGATAATGAGTGAGCCTTAAAAAGGCCTAAAATAAAAAGCGATGACTCCCACCCAGCTGGTTCATACAATATTCATAGCCGAGGGCTGCCATTGTTCCAGTGAGGAAGTAGCAAGGCGTTCCTCAAACTGTTCCAATGGATTCCGTCTTTTTTTTTGGCCCTCAACTTCCAAAAATATAAAATATTTGATGAACACTCATTAGATGTATGTCCTCAACTTAGGGGATTTTACTGAGCCTCCACATCCCACACGGTACATACCATAGGGTAAACCGTACAGTTTTTGGAACCCTTAAGACTTCATTTCTGTGGGCAAATTAAAAAATATACTTTTCATAAAGGGATCAAATAGAAACTTCCTATTGCTCCTCATTAACTATCCTCATAAAGACTCAAGAGGTTTTTTTTGGGTTAAAAGTTCAATAGTTTTACAATATGGCATTATTTTTTTTAAAAGAGCCAAATATAGTTATTGGCACCCTGTGGATTTAATTGTGAAATCTTCCCCTATGTAAAGTCTTACTTCATAGATGACTTAGAGGACTCTTTCAACACTATATATCTTGTAATAATATTAGGACTTGTTTACCAATTTCTTTAAGTTGCAGTTGGGGTGCCAATAACTGTACTGAGTGCCAATAACTGTATGGTTTACCCTATTTAGTGGAATTCTAAAAAAATAATATTGCGGCAGTAACCTCAAAGAACTCCTTAAAACTTTAAAAATTTTACTAAAGAATAACCCTCGATCAATGGCACCAGAGGTGGATAACGACGCCAAAGGGAGCTACACATAGGAAATATTTCCCAACCGTGGGCTCGTGTTTAGCAGCGAAATGGGTAGTACCCGATTATTGGGTCTCCCAACTATTCACTGGTCTTGGTGGTTTTCGTAGCAAGCTTTGCGACTACGGGAAGAATATTGATCCATTATGCCCTACCGGTGGAGTACCTTAGACCGCCGAAAACATTGTCCTGTATTGTTCCGCCTAAGAGACACTAAGGGAAAAAATGCTGAGGGAAACAGGTTTTGGGTGGGACTAGTTTCCCTCAGTTAGTGGCCCAAGAAGAGTACCGAACTTTAAGATCTTCGTGGGTGAACGGAAAACAATTGCAGGTTCGACGCATTTCTGTTTGGGGAGGAGAGGAGGTCCTGCTGCAGGAAGACCACCAGAGAGGACGAGAGAAGAGAAGAGAACGACACTTAAATAAGAAGAGCAGGCTGTGTGCACAGCTCATGAAAAATGATGTTATTGTTTTACAGGGAGCAGTTGGTGGCTGCCCAGAAATGGCTAGAATCCAACTGATGCCAAAACCCGTATTGCCTGTTAGGCTTGGTAGGGATGGCAATAAATAAAATAAATATTCCTGAAAATCATGATTTTATTCCCGATTTCACATCACGTTTCTGAGTCCCACAAAATTTTATTATTAGGTACATCACTTATCACGGCATACATGTAAACATCAACATGAACTTTAGTGGAATATTATTTCTACTTCTTCCAGGCACACCTCATCCCTGTCGTTAAATGTTTAAAATCTTTCATCCGATCTAAAAGGAGTCCCTTAAGTCCATTAAAATCCACTCCTAATTACTCATAAGTCTAAAAGGACTAATTAAATCGAAATAATAATAAAATTAAAAAAAAAAATCACGACTCTAAGGGTATAATCTAACAGGAATCGGTGATGGGAATTGGATGAGACCAAAAATAATGGGGTGGGTTGTCTGCATTTCTTCTTCGGGGTTTGACGAAATGCATTTGAAGAAATCCAGACAATGGATTCGGACCATGGAAGCCTTAAACAACAATGGGGTAGGTGTTGGCATATTTTCAAAAATCGCCAAAATCAAAAATATTTTCAAAAAAATCAAATTTGCAAAAATCTGTAAAACAGTTCAGAAAACAGCTGATAATGAGCTTTCTTTAAATCATTAGCAGGAAATCGAAACGAAAAATTGATCGATCATAGTGATACGAAAAATGCATTGATGTATCAGACATTTAGGGCTCGTTGTAGTTTTATTATTAACAGATTTACAGAAACAATATCATTAAGCTTTTCGACATATAGATTGATATCTTGATTAGTCATCAAATTAGGTCGCATTCGTATGTCAACTCAAGCTCAGCTTGATATACGCATAAAAAACAAAAAAAAAAACAAGATGGCAACGGAAAAATTCTTCATTACTGTTCCTGTTTTATCTTTATTTATTTTTTATTCTTCTTTGTACTGTGTTTAACGACCGAATGAAGTTATAGCCGATATGACCTTGCTTGTATCCACCCAAATAACTTAAAATGGACTTGATCGGGTACCAAAACAAGGAAACAAAAGCAAACAGAGTCAAATACCCGATTTACATACTGGTTCGCTGTTATGGGTCTTGATAATGAATAACCGCACCTTTAAATACTACTTACCAAATACAGTTATATGGTAGCGGATACACTTTACTTTTAATATCAAGTATCACGTTCTTTTATTTATGATTATTCTATAAGATGTTGATAGCCTTGCAAAGACAGAGAAACCATAAATGGCCGAATGTTCTTACCAGTTTGATTATCTCATTTAAATATAGACCATTAGCAGTTGTAACTTATAGGAACCAAAGTAGAATTTGATAAGTATTGTGAGCGAATGGGCGGCTCATGTTTTATCAAATGTTTTTTTCGTAGACAACGAGAGTTTTAAAATATTTGTTTTAATGGACGCCCTTAAACAAAGTAACGGGTAGCAACTGTAAAAATATAATAACCGTTTTTAATAACTGTCTCCTTCGCGAATTCAATTAATAACGGGTGTAATTATTCAGAGTTGTTTATATGGCAACCCCATTTTAAACAGAATGAATGACAAAATCGCGATCGAGTGACATTTCCGCTGTTATGATGTATGTCAGTCTTTCAATCATAATGACTTGAATTGAGAAATAAAATCTTTTAGTGTTTAATAATGCTCTAAGCCGCTTTCATTTCAATTTAAGGGGCATTATTGAATCCCGACGAGATTCTTAAGCAACCATTCGTCACACTCTCCAAAAATCTATCCCAATGTTCAAAGGGAGAGTTAGATCTACACACTCTAACTACTTTATACTCAATAAATACGTAATTTTTTTTTTCGCTACTTAAGTTTAATTTTATAATTGCCGTGGCTGCCCCTTATCATGATATTACTATTTCATAAAATATTCTTTTACAATCAACACCAATCTCGTGGTTTTTAAGACCTGAAAAGAACAATTAAAATTATCAAAAACCGAAACCAAGCGGCAATTTTCAATTATGACATTTGATGGGGAAAAAAAAACTACGAGTATACTTTTATGAATGGTATGATAAAAAACGACGATTTTTTCTTATTTTGCTAACTGATAATATGAATACAAGCACCCTTACCAGGGTCAATATTATTGTCCTAAGATCAATATATTGAATGTGTAATAAGTAGTGATGGGATTTTCATGTATTTACACGATTATTTTCTTCTGAGCACTTCTTTCTTATGACATTTGATAGGGGAATCGGGGAGTCGGTCCAAAAAAAAAAAAAAAAAAGAATAATGGATATTCTGTTTGAGAAGTAAAGGATATTGCAAATTGTTTTTGTGCAGAGGAATATGGTGACCCAGCCTGATTAAAATCAAGAGGGTTCTTAAAGGTTGGAATCAATTCAGGGCAAAATTCAACAAGTTATTTACGTACTTATAATATATAAGTATATAAGTCCGTATCTTTTTTCTTGTATAAACCGTGGTTTCTTTTAATCGATTTGTATTTTTAATTTTGAATTCTAGTTCTTTTAGCGAGTGATGCCTGCGACAATGGTTTATAGTGGCTAATACTAGGTTGTTACAAAAGTCCTTGTGCATATCAAGTTGTTTACATTGAGGTCTCTAGTTTAATCCTTATTTAATCTCTGACGAATACAATTCTTATGTCAATGTTTACATTAACTAATCCTCTAATTATCTATGTACGCTAACTGTCCCTGCCTTTCATTCAGTTTATTAAATTTCACTAGAAATGTCGGAAGAAAAATTTGTCATCCGCGGCCTTCTTAGGCATTATTGGAAAAAAGGTTTTAGTGCAAAGGCCTCAGCCGAGGAAATTTGTGCAGTGGAAGGGGAAAGTGTGGTGCATCGAAACACGGCCGCATTTTGGTTCAGGCGGTTTAATTCTGGGAATACAAGCCTTGAAGATAAACCTAGATCAGGTCGTCCTTCAGTCGTCAAATACAACTTTTGGCTGAAAGATGGGTTAAAGTAGTTGAAAATGATGGCCTGTATTTTGAAGAATAAATTTGATTTGTAAATTTTGTACTCACATTTGAGTAAAATTAATTTTGTGAACAAGGACTTTTGTAACAACCTAGTATTTACAAATTTCTGTTTATGAATCTGAAGAGGTGATTGATTTAAGAATTCACTATACGTTTCTTTTTTAACTTCATACTTTTATTTTCACACTTCCCGACTCACTGATAATCGTCGAATGAGTTAGAATAAACTGCTGCTATACTTGTATTTTTAGACATGAGAAAAGAATGCACAGCAGCACCTCATCCCGGTTTTATTTCAGGAGAGGAGGTCTCTCATCCAGTTTCTTTTCATTCACCTCTTATAAAGCTGTGTCCGTCCTTTATTCCATCGGTAATATTTTTATGTCCTTGAAATTCAATATGGAAACCTGAATAAAGATTTTTCGATAGTTTGTTGGTGTAAGTTATCTAGAGTTCTGTTAGTAACGTACCAAGTTCCGTTTGTTATTAGTAAAGCCCGTAATTCCGTGCAGTAAAAATCTGAAAGCATACAATATAAATGTATTGCTTGAAAATCAGGCATTAAATTATTTTTGTGAACAAAAAGTAGCTACTTTGGAAAAAGATAAGTAGCGGAGAGTAAACTGAAATAGAAACTATTTTATTTTTATAAATTATTTTTATAATATTGGTTTCAGTATATGTTTTGGAAGAATCACTAAATTTTGGATATTTTGTATAATCCTATTGATCTAGTTACGAAATATTTCCGGTATAAAAAATAGGAACATAAAAATATGGAATAAACAGTAAAATACTCCCATACGAGCTGTAATTATATCGGAAATAGGAAGATCTTAAAAAAGGAAAGATACTACTCAAATTATGGAACACTGGATGCTATGTCCGGTGCGTAGGCTTATTTTTAAATCCCTCTGATGACACGCAATACCCCTGTTACCTTTCTAGATTTAAAAAGAAATTAAATACTTACTTGTGGTACAGTGAGTATCCATTTGTGATTTCTTCTCACATCCAATATTTTTATCAATAGACACAATCCCTATTGAGTTCAGGATATTTTCCAATCCATCCCGCAATTTCCATTACTTCCTCTAATTTTTGACATTTTTAGTAACAATATACTAGACAGAAGCTAGTTTGATGCTGACAGAATGAGAATTGGGAAACAAAATGTAAACATCCAGGAACTACTAAACCATCAGTTATAGGAAATTGGAGGTATGTGTTTTACATTAATTTACATCTCACAAGTTCCCTTTTTTTTTTTATTCACTTTTATCTTTCCACTATTGGTTTGATGTGTATTTAAGACAATTAAAATTTGTTATATTTTTTTTGTTCAAAATATCATGATATAATATGATGAAATTTCGTCCAGAAAAAAACTACAAAACGTGCAATTTCGTGCAGTAAACCCAAAAACGTGCAATTTCGTGCAGTATAAAACTTCATTAAAACATCCCATTAGGCTTGATTCGGATAAGTAACTTGAGTTCGCTTTATTCCGAGTTACCAATAAAAAGATACAATTGCTCGGGAATCCGAGCTCTAGTTATTTGTCTTGAGACTTTGGATCGAAAGGTTTGTAGTGTTTGTACATGTGCCTTTTATACTGAAAGATAAATTTTGAAGGTGTATGTACATATAGGTTTCAGGGGGTATGCGTATGTATCAGATTTTTGGCTGATTTTCTATTTTGACGATTAATTTTGGAACTTATTTTATGTTAATAATCTTATATTTTGTTAGCTGAAACTTACCTTAGTTTTAGATTTGAGAGGTGATACCATAGCAGCGAATAATATGGACAACCCGTTAAGTTATGAAGGGCCCTAGGAAACCGCCCCCCCCCAAAAAAAAAGTTAATGAACAATGTGACAGTATGACACCCATCTAAGGGTAGGTCGAGAAGAAGTTGGGGATTGAGCGTTGAGACTGACTCAGTCAGCGCTGTGAGATTGAGAGATAGGAGGTGCCTGCATCGAACCTCCAGATTTGCAGATGGTCAGAACCAGAATCTGCTCCAAAGGCTAAAAGAAAACAAACGTCGATAAAGAAGAGAATGAAGGATAGTCAGCGGAAGGGCGGAGAGGAAAATTTACAGGCAGGGCACTTGGAGATGGCAAGTAGCATAAAGTGATGTAATTTATTGACGGGGACTTTGCCATAACTGCATAGGATTAACAGTCGCTACGACGCCTTCTAAATCCAAACTGTCGTAAAAGATTATCCATAAGAAAAGAAAAAAAGAAAACTACGAATATACTTTTATGAATGGTATTATAAAAAACGAAGATTTTTTCTTATTTTGCTAACTGATAATGTGATAATATAAGCACCATTAACTGGGTCAATAATTGTCCTAAAATCAATATATTGAATGTGTAATAAGTTTTTGTTTTGTCCATTTAGCCCTAAAGATGAGCCGCATTGTTGGATCGAAATGTTCGATCGAGTAAAATATTTCAATGCTATTTGTAGATTTTTGACCACCACTTTCAGCAAAAACATTTACTTATTTATAATTTACCAATATATTTAGGAACGCACTAATCAGCAATGTAAAAAATTATGAACTTTTGCTACCTCAGAATTATTTTTCTGCAACCAGCAGCGCAACCTAACATCTCCTTTAACATTAGAAGATCGTTTAACTTTGCACCTCACCTCAGCGAAATTCTTCATTACAATCCCACAAAAATCATTTGAACTAATTTAAGAAAACTTTGCATAAAACTAAAAGCTTTTTGAATATGTCTGTCTACTAAGGTTGACTTGTGATGTTCAATTTTTTAACCGACCTCGGAAAAGGAGGTAACTCGATTTGATACGTATGTGCCTTTTTACTTTCACTTACCTATATATG
Source organism: Aelia acuminata (assembly GCA_911387785.2). Lineage (NCBI taxonomy): Eukaryota > Metazoa > Arthropoda > Insecta > Hemiptera > Pentatomidae > Aelia > Aelia acuminata. The sequence goes on along the minus strand of OU426984.1, from coordinate 74,805,388 downwards.
AAGAAATATATAGTAAGGGAAAATATTGCAATCGTGACAAAATTTCGATTTCCGGTTTTCAACGGAAATACACGTTTTGGGGTGGGTGCCCTGAGTCCAAATCACCAAGTCCGAAAAATGGTCTGTATGCGTGTGTGTGTGTGTGTGTGTGTGTGTGTGTGTGTGTGTGTGTGTGTGTGTGTGTCTGTGTGAACAGACTAGCTCAAAAAGTATAAACCCTGCGAATTCTGTCTGAGTTTGAAATTGGGTATTTAGTGTATGTATATGCCCGCGATGTGACAGCAAAAATTTCATCAGAATTGGTCAAACGGAGGGGGTACTTTATTTAATAACTTTTTACGTTTTTTTTTTTTTCGATTTTCTCAAAAACGGCTCTGACGATTTTGATTAAACTGAATATTTGATGCATTAATATGTCCTAGATATTTTTTTTTTTTTTTTGTTTGTCTTTCAAACATTTATTCGCACCTGTGAGCCGTCTGCGAATCCGATGGCTGCAGCATCGCAATTCTATTGAAGGCATGTATGGCTTGAAGGAAGGAAAGTGCCCAGCAGCACCTCTTTCCGGGCTTGACAATAAATTCAGGAGAGGAGGTCTCTCATCCAGCTTCTTTTTAGCCGTCTTCGAACGGGCAAGTCAACCGTGGCCATGTCGTGAATTAATCTATTGTTATGTCCATCCAATTTAACAAAGAAGCGTGAGTAAAGCGTTCGTATATGTTGTTGGATAGTAGGTTGTTGTAAGTCTGTATGTAGAGTTTGGTTACTTACGTACCTGGGAGCGTCCGTAATTAGTCTTAAAATTTTGGATTGAAAAGTTTGTAATTTTTGTAAGTGTTTCTTATTGTAATTATTGTAAGTGTGTAAAGACACACTTACAAAAAATGTCCTAGATATGACTGCAAAAATTTCATCAAAATTTATCAACCGGATGGGGCTCTTTACTTAATAAATTTTGTCTCATTTTCACGTGTTTTTTTTTTTATTTTCTCAAAAACGGCTTTAACGATTTTGATCAAAGTGGATATTTGATGTATGTATATGACCGCGATATGACTGAGGGGGTACTTTATTTGATGAATTTTGTCTAATTTTTACGTGTTTTTTTTTTTAATTTTCTCCAGAACGGATCAAACAATTTTGATTAAACTCGGTATTTATTGTATTTATATGCCCGCGATGTGACGGTCAAAATTTCATCAAAATTGATGAATTAGAGGGGGCACTTTACTTTATAAATTTTGTCTGATCAAACTGGTTCTTTGATGTATGTATGTATATGCCAAAGATGTGAGCCAACATTTCATCAAAATTGGTAGGGGGCACTTTATTTCATAATTTTTTTTCCAATTTTTATATAATATATAAATGATGATTTATATGCTTTAATGATTTTGATCAAATTCGTCATGTTTAATGAAAATTAAGTTTAATATCAGGTATACTTTATCATTATTAAAATGTTCTGAGGGGGCTCAAATGGGGAAGGGGCCCTTTTTTTTCCTATAAAGTACCTTTGTTTTTTTTTTTCATATGGAGAAATTAACTGTCTCCCGTTACGCCAAAAAATAAGAAATGGATAAATATCAAATATGAAGAAAATCAAGTAAACATATAGAGGAGAAAAAAAGAAAAATATTCCGTCAACTCATAAAACAGACCCCCCCCCCCCGCCCCAGGAGCCAACACATGCGGAGTACGCCTTTAATGACAGACAATTGTTCATAAATTAATTGTTCTGTTCATTTAATGGAAATTATTTGTTTCATGGTAACTAAATGAAGTTAAATAAAGTTTTCAACAACTACATAGAGAATTATAAAATCAGACGTCTTGAAGTATTATGCTTTCATTGCCGAAGTATCACAAGTAAAAACTTTTATTTAATAATAAATAAATTTAGTGTACTTTAAAGAGCAAATACAAACAAAAATAAGTAAATGAATTTGAAAAATTGTGTGACTTTGAGAAATGGCAATTAACAAAACACATCACTTTGTAATCTAAGTAAGTTGGTAAGTGAAAGTTGTGTGTTGCGCGCACGCACCAGATTTTTGATGTTCGCCGATAACTCTGAGACGGTCTAATTGGGACGAAACTTGGGCCTTGATTAGCTTTTTTAGATCCCAGCATTCGACTACTACTCACTCTAAAGTTGCCTTCACACTCTACGAACACACACGAACAGGTTCTCCCCCGAACCTCGTCGTACTGGCGTTCCAAGAACAGTCATTTATACTTAACGTGACGTTAAGCGAACAAATATGGCTGACGCACCCAACGCTAGCTTACGATAAGAACAAATTTCCATTACCAATATATTTTATATTATCTGAAAAAAAAAAAAATAGGAGACGATTTAGAACGCCGCACAGTGGGCGGCTTAACCGGCTATTCGGATTAACCGGCGGTGTTAGGAAAATCAAAAAACAAATCATACATCAATTTTCGACTCGAGATCGGCTAGTTTAAGTACTTGCGCTGTTTCATGCTATTAATATCCTTGATAGTACTTGCAGTATCATTTTATTTCATGAAAACACCCAAGTAAGTTAAAGAAAAAAAAAAAAATCATACATAGGAGCAATCAGTTATTTTTTTCGTTACATTTTTATTTTTAACTACTAAATGTATTACCATGTTAAAATATTAGATTGGGGTTATCCGGCTTTAATATAATTTTGATAGGAAATGGTGGCATAGACTGTTCAATATAGGTTTTATAACTACAACTCTATCAGTGAAAACTCGGTTCCCTAATTCATACTAAATAACAGCTGAACTTTTTTTTAATACCAATTTTTTCAAATTAAATGAATTCACACAATATGAAGATCTGGTTTTTGGAACGAACTTTGTACTATACGACACACTCACCGAATTAGAAAAATTTACAGATCAAATACCTCTATCTAATGTACAAATACCTCCGGTGCTTCGCTCAAAAAAAAAATAATCCACAAAACAATCAAGAGAAACAGAAAAGCATCGAGCTATGATTTTATCACTCCCTTTATCCTTCGTCACCTACCTCGAAAAGCTGTTTTGTTTCTTACACACATCAATAAATCTATCTTACACACAACCTATTATCATCTTCTTTGGAAACTCTCCACACTCAAAATGATTTTAAATTCACAACTAATCCTTCATCTTACCGTCCTGTCGCAGTCTACCTATAAAGGGGAAAGTATTTGAAAAACTTTTCTTGAGACGAATTAAGCCATTACTTGAAAGTAGTGAAGTGATACCGAGACATCAGTTTGGTTCTGTGCAAGCCATTCTTCATTTTTTTTAATAAATTAGTTTTTATTTTTATGAGCTTCTTGCCACATACTGTTAAAACGAGTCAGGAAAGTTTTCGTGAGAAATCGGTTTATTTCCACCAAGTCATCCGAGGTCTTATTATAAACATATAATTAATAATTAATATTATTAATAATAAATAAGTTTTCAAACATACTAAAATCACGGTAGTTGAACAAGTTTTTTTTTATCATTGACCTAATAACGATTCAGAATGACTTCATAAATGAGCGTAGAATTCCAAAACCAGCCAAGTCTATTTCCAGATATTTATTTTTTTTTAAATAGTTCTTCTATTAGATTATCATTAGGTGGAAGGATTTCTTCCAAAAGAGGTTAAATCACATTAAAATCGGCCCTACAAAAATAAGGTCTGTTCCAAATCCAACCAGATAATCTATAGAAAAACTATTTAAAAAAAATAAAAATCTGGAAATTGGACTTAGCTGGTTTTGCAATTCTACCCCTCAAATGATGCTACAGAGCTAGTAAGTAAGGCATGACGTTTTACTTAACGATTAGTAATAACCTTATTCGAAGCACAAGCTCCATAGCGAATAAACTGCAAGAAATAGCATAGGCAATTCAATAAAAAAAAAATCTGGTGCGTGCTCGCAACACACAACTTTCACTTACCAACTTACTTAGATTAGAAATTATTGTTTTATTAATTGCCACTTTCAAAGTTACACATTTTTCCACATTCATTTCTTATTTTTGTTTTCATTTGCTCAAAAAAAAAAAAAAAATAATTTCTTTTATTATTAAATAAAAGTTTTTACTTGTGATAATTCGGCAATGCAAGCATAATACTCCAAGTCGTCTGATTTTATAATTCTCTATGTACTTGTTGAATATTTCATTTAGTTCCGATGAAACAAATAATTTTCATTAAATGAACAGAGCATCTTTAATTATAACGCATTGGTTTGTCATTAAAGGCGTACGGCGCATGCGTCAGCCTAAGGTGTTTTATGTGTAGACGGAATTTTTTTCTTTTTTTCTCCTGTATATGTTTACTTGATTTTCTTCATATGTCATATTTAGCCATTTCTTATTTTTGGGCGCGATGAGAGACAGTTAATTTCTCAATATAAACTAAAACAAAGGTACTTTATAGGAAAACAAAAAAGGCCCCTTCCCCATTTAAGCCCCCTCAGAAAATTTTAATACTGACAAAACTTACCTGATATTATTAAACACCTAATTTTCATTAAACATGACGAATTTGATCAAAATCATTAAAGCCGTTTTTGAGATAATCGAAAAAAAGTTAAAAATTGGAAAAAAAGTTATGAAATAAAGTGCCCCCTCCGTTTAACCAATTTTGATGAAATGTTGGCTGTCACATCTTTGGCATATACAAACGTCAAATACCCAGTTTGATCAAAATCTTTAAAGCCGTTATTGAGTAAATAAAAAAAAAACACATAAAAATGATACAAAATTTATTAAGTAAAGTCCCCCTTCCGGTTGATCAATTTTGATGAAATTTTTACAGTCATATCTAGGGCATATTAATACGTCAAATACTTAGTTTAATCAAAATCGTTAGAGCCGTTTTTGAGAAAATCGAAAAAACCCTAAAAAGTTATTAAATAAAGTACCCCCTCCCCTTCATCAATTTTGATGAAATTTTTGCTGTCACATCGCGGGCATATACATACACTAAATACCAAATTTCAGGTTCGCACGGTTAATAGTTTTTGAGCTAGTCTGTTCACACACACACACACACACAGACACACACACACACACAGACCATTTTGCGGGACTTGGTTATTTCGACTCAGGGGACCCCAAAACGTGTATTTCCGTTGAAAACCGGAAGTCGAAATTTTTCACGATCGCAATACTTCCACTTACTATATATTTCATATATAGGTAAGTGAAAGTAAAAATCTGGTGCGTGCGCGCAACACACAACTTTCACTTACCAACTTACTTAGATTAGAAATTGACGTGTTTTGCTAATTATCATTTCCCAAAGTCACACATTTTTCTACATTCATATCTTATTTTTGTTAATCGTTAAAGCCGTTTTTGAGTAAATAAAAAAACCCGTGAAAATGATACAAAATTTATTAAGTAAAGTCCCCCCTCCCGTAGATCAATTTTGATGAAATTTTTACAGTCATATCTCGGGCATATAAATACATCAAATACCAAGTTTGATCAAAATCGTTAAAACCGTTTTTAGTAAATAAAAAAAACATGTGAAAATGGTTCCAAATTTATTAAGTAAAGTCCCCCCTCCCGTAGATCAATTTTGATGAAATTTTTACAGTCACATCTCGGGCATATAAATACATCAAATACCAAGTTTGATCAAAATCGTTGAAACCGTTTTTGAGTAAATAAAAAAAACACGTGAAAATGATACAAAATTTATTAAGTAAAGTCCCCCCTCCGGTTAATCAATTTTGATGAAATTTTTACAGTCATATTTCGGGCATATAAATAGATCAAATACTCAGTTTAATCAAAATCGTTAGAGCCGTTTTTGAGAAAATCGAAAAAAACTTAAAAAGTTATTAAATAAAGTACCCCCTCCCTTTGAGCAATTTTGATGAAATTTTTGCTGTCACATCGCGGGCATATACCTACACTAAATACCCAATTTCAGGTTCCCACGGTTTATAGTTTTCGAGCTAGTCTGTTCACACACACACACACACACCTACAGACCATTTCGGGGGACTTGGTTATTTCGACTCAGGGGACCCCAAAACGTGTATTTCCGTTGAAAACCGGAAGTCGAAATTTTTCACGATCGCAATACTTCCACTTACTATTTATTTCATATATAGGTAAGTGAAAGTAAAAATCTGGTGCGTGCGCGCAACACACAACTTTAACTTACCAACTTACTTAGATTAGAAATTAATTCGTTTTGTTAATTGCCACTTCTCAAATGAACAGAACGGCTTTAATTATGAACAATGGTCTGTCATTAAAGCGTACTCCGCATGCGTGGGTTAACGAGTTTTATAAGTTGACTGAATATTTTTTTCTCCTCTTTATGTTTTCTTTATTTTTATCATATTTCATATTTAGCCATATCTTATTTTTAGGCGTAACGAGAGACAGTTAATTTCTCCATATAAACAAAACCAAAGGTACTTTATAAGAAACAAACAAACAAATAAATTTTTATAGTCGGCTACAATAAATTATCTAAATGATATTTGCGCTACTTATTTTGACCGCACCCCCAACCATTTCCTGTTCTCGATACTTATGTAATGTGACAATGCTCTGTAGAGTAATGCTCTCCTGCGCCATTAAAAAATTCACGATTTCTTACCATAAATGTCATTTAATTTTGGTATATCGCTACTAAAAATAATAACAGAAACCAAGAAAAAATATTTAGTTTATTTATTAAAAAAAAATACAAATTAAAGAAAGATGGTGAAAGAAGAAAACGAAGCGGCAGAAACGTTCCAGAAATATTTGAAGGTTTGACAGAGGATTTGATGATAAGGGATAATATATAGGACAGAAAGGGACATAAAACCAGGTTGAAGCAACTAATGAACCTCCTAACCCGCCTTTTCATGTAGCCGAACATTTCTTACATATTTATACATCCCAGCAATAGTATATATACATATATTGTATTGAGAATGTATGAGTACGTTAGTCCGGCTGGCATTGTAGGAATCCTCTGAGATCTCAGGTGGTGATTACGATTCCGGCATCAAATGTCAGAAATCGTTCACGATCCAGAACATAGAATGTTGTAACTTGTGACTGAGATAATAGAAACACATCTTCAAGGGTTTAGAACAAGAAACACATCTTGTAGGAAACAGAATTTATATCCGAGGGAAATATCCGAGCAAAATTTGATGGTACAGAAGGACCCACATTATCCGGATCTGTATTAACCGGGGTTCAGAGGAGCAAATTTTTTTGTTTGTTTGTTTAATTAACGTCCATTTATGCTACTAAGGCTAATCGGACGATGCTAATGTAGGAATCCTAAATTATATCCTCTTCAGGTATAATTAGGATAGGGATCTTTAACGAGTACCTGACGTACGGGCTCGGGACCTCCATTTTACGTCCTATCCGAGGAACGGCATGGCTAAGGATTTTTTTTTACTCCCTTTAAAAAATGCTAGGGCTACCACGGGAAGCGAACCCGCGACCTTTAGTATTGTAGGTTGCCATGCTAACCACTACACCACAGGTGATCCCATTTTGTTTTTTTTTATTATAAACTGTTTTTATATTTTATATATATATATATATATATATATATATATAAATATATATATATATATATATATATATATATATATATATATATATATTGTTTTTGAGGAAGATTTATGGACAAAAGAAAATATCAGAAGCATTCAGGAGAGGGTCTAATGAGGAAATTTACAGGCAAATTAATGATTTAGAAACTGATATGAGAATTAGGAGGTTAAGGTTCTATGGGCACATGGAGAGAATGAGTGAAAAAAGATTATGTAAGAAAATTTTCAGTAAAATTTTAAAGTACGAAAATGTAGGGGAATATCCTAGGCAAATTAAAGAAGAATTGGAAACTTTGGGGGTATCAAAAGAACTTTGTCATGACTAGGATCTTTTCAAGAAAATAATTAACAATGAAGTCAGATTTAAGAAGAGGGTGAAGGGTATTGGGTGGTCAAAGGAGAGAAGAGAGGAGCAGTCGAGAACATGGGCGGATCCAGTCTGTCCCAGGCGGTTTTAGTCTGCTTCTAGCTTGCTGCGAAATCCTTGTAGCCCTGAAGATGCCTGAATAGGCGAAAATTTGGCATGTAATCTGCATGATTAAGTGAATTATTGAAATAATACGAGACTTTGAGGCCTTGCATTCTATATATATAGTTATCTCATTTAGAAAATTCAACTTTTATATTTTATAGTACATCTTTTGATAAGTAGTATTCAGTGAATGGATCATTATTACATGCTGTAGTCAAATATGAGATGTAAAAAATAAAAACTTTAACTCCTAAATTTTTTGGCCAGGATTTTTTTTACCACATGGATGACCCAGCCCCTCCCAAGAAGACCAGTCACCCCTTATGACAAATGTTGAGCGTTCGGTAGGCATTAAGTAGAAGAATGATACCTTCCGGTTGGGGCCAATCTTAGAATTCCAGTCACAAGATCCGTCTTCTGAGAAGGAAAAGTTCTAACTAATTCAAATCAGTTCTGGGTAGTAGGAATTTTGGTTAAGGAATCATCGTAAGAGAATGTTCATACAGTCGATTTTCGTTAATTCGAAACTCGATAAATCGAATTTCTTGATGAAATTCGATCCATTGGAAAATTGAAGTCCATTGGAAAATCGATAAATTGCAGAAACCCATCGGGTTAAGATAAGTTTAGAACAGAAGAGAATAGAATAATGTTTTATTACAAAAAATATAAATTACAATTACAATTAAAATTTTAAACATTATTAGGGGTTGGTTCTCAGACCGTTAGCCCGGAGTTGGCCTTAATCTTACTTCTAATAGATCAATCACAGTTCTTAGCTAAGAAAACATTTTAAGACGAAAAAGAGGGGCTTGATATAATCTATTTTAAAACAGAAATTTACTATAATCTAAAATACATTTGATTCCACACGTTAACACTATGTATATATTTCGCTAATAACTGCAGACATTTAATCTATCAATGAATTATATGTATGAAATAAACTAATCTATCGACATATAACAGTAATAATACCATCACTACAGACTTAAAATCTATCTCATCAACATTCCCAGAGAACGTAAATATTGATGACATATTAATGAAACAGAAACACAAGAAAGAAACACAAAGAAAAGGTACATTCAATAATTAAAATCCTTAATAAGTTGATATCTACAATTCCGTCCAATTTTACAGTATTTAATTAAACTCAACCAATTTTTACCGTTTAAATATTCTATTAATTAATTCGTCATTATTTAATTATTTTTATTAAAATAGTTTTTACTTATTTCAGATAATATTTTACAAGAGGCTATGAAGTGTTGCGTATTTTCGATTTCTTTGCTATTGCGTAGGGAGCATATTCGGGTTTCATCTTCCTAGTATATTTTATAATTTCAATCTGAAAGTTCGCCTCTTGCTTTGAAAATCCATTTAATATCATTAAGGTTTTAATACAAAATAAATAACATTCTTCTAAATCATTAATAGAATATTTTAAAAAACAAGCTGGTAACCCACAAAAATAGATTAAATTAATATACAATAATTTAAAAAATTTATGATCGTAAATAGATGCCCAAAATTGGACAAAAATTGCCCACCTCCCGTGATTACTCACAAAACTTGCGATTTCGAGGGAGAGGTATCAGTGAAGAGGAAGGATTGGCTCCGTTTGGAAGCGAGCTCTGTGGTGCGGATGTTAGCGCATATCACGCGGAAGACCCGGGTTTGACTACCGGCGGAGCCCAATCTTTTCTCTTCAAAAAATATATTATTTAAAACAATTTAAAAAACAAGGTGGTTACCCACAAAAATAGATTAAATTAATATAAAACATTGTTAAAGTTTTTAATGTTAAATCTCCACACATAAAATGTGTGAGAAAATCATATGGTGCTAAATTGCCATAAAAAGTAATATTTTCTACCACAAATTAATTCTAATTTTTCGGTAGGAATTATAGAACTTGTACCTCAAAAACTTGAATATTTTGGGTGCTAAAGTGGTAAGAAGCAGTAGAAAGTAACCTTTACCGGAGAGATGGAGCCTAATCCAACTCCGTCGGATGCAGAGGGAAGTGCGGAAAATACTATGGACTTTAAAGAAGCCAACAATAACGAAGAATTAACCGGCGCTTGGTCCTTGGTAACTGGTCGAAAAAGAAACGGTCCTGCAGAATCAAGAGACCCAAGAAAGGTTAAGCGAACAGAGACAGGAAATGAGATACCCCCCCATACCTGTAAGTAATTCTTTTGATACTCTTCAGTACGTAAATGATATGAATCAACCTAGCAGCAGTACATCATCAACTTATGATACACCACCCCCTATCCATATCAATGATGTTCAAAACTATCAGGCATTGGTTTCGTTTTTAGAACATCATTCATCCCCAAACTCATTTTCATTAAAGACAACAATGAAAGGTGTAACTGTCTACCCAAGCACATCTGAAGTTTACCGAAAACTGGTAAGCGATCTTCGGAATGGAGGAGCTGATTTCCATACTTACCAACTCCCCGAAGATAAAAATAGACGTATAGTGGTAAAAAATCTGCACCATACAACCCCTATTAGTGAAATAAAAAATGCGTTACAAAGATATGGCTATGATGCAGTAAATATTTCCTATGCGCTTTCTAGATACAAAACACCACTACCTATGTTTTTTATTGATATTTCCAAGGCAACCTACAACGATAAAATTTTTGATATAAAGACAATTTACTACACTAGAGTCATTATCGAAGAACCTAGGAAAAAAAAGGTAATACCCCAGTGTATCAGGTGCCAACAATATGGCCATACCAAGTCATATTGTAACCACCCCCCTCGTTGCGTTAGATGTGGCCAAGGTCATGAGAGTGCATCCTGCGGGAAGACAAGAGAAACAGCTGCGACCTGCGCCAACTGTAGGGGTAGTCACCCAGCCAACTACCGTGGCTGCCAAGTTCTGAAGCTCCTGAGGGCTCAAAGAAACAAAAGGCAATCCACCCGCCCTCAACAATCTCCTCCTCCTCCTCCTCCACCGCCAGGTCCCGAACATTTTCCCGCTCTTCCGCAGCCATCGAAGATTCAACGGCCATCAGAGACGAATCCATCACCTGTGCAAGTACAGCAGCAGATACAACCACCGCAGAGGAGAATGCGCAAACCGTCAGAAGATAGACCGTCATGTTCAGGCATGAGGCAGGATAGCACACAGCTTCCACCTTCAGCTGACACTTACAGCCCCCAAAACTTGTTTCAGCCAATCAATGGTCTCAATTCCCTCATCCAACCCCTTTTTAGCCTCCTCCAACAGCTCGCTCAAGTGACTCAAGTCATGTGCCCATCCAATGGCCCCTAATCAGCTGACTGCGGGCTCCTTGTCCATCCTTCTTTGGAACGCAAACGGACTGACACAGCACAAGACTGAATTAGACTTATACCTTCACGATAAACGAGTTGACGTCGCACTAATAACGGAAACACACCTTACTCCTCGTTCTAAATTTGGTATTTCTGGTTACTTGACTTACAGGACTGACCACCCTGACAACACAGCACACGGAGGTACAGCTATTCTTATCAGATCAACACTATCACACAGTTCTTTACACTTACCTAGTACACCTGAAATACAGTGCACAGGCATAACACTATACATGAAACACCATACGATGACACTAGCTTCGGTGTACTGCCCGCCAAGGTACGTGCTGACATCTTCGATGTTTTCCAACCTTTTCCAAAGCTTGGGTCGGTGCTTTATAGCCGGAGGTGACTTCAACGCGAAGCATCAAAGTTGGGGGTCACGACTAAGCACACCCAGAGGGAGGAATTTGAAGGCTGCTATCCACGAGCTCTCATTAGACACTATATCTCCCCACACACCTACTTACTGGCCTGTTTCGAGGCGAAAATCCCCGGACCTACTGGACTTTTTTATTACGAAAGGACTTAGAACTGTACCTCACACCATAGATACACACTCCGATCTTTGCTCTGATCATTCCATGGTACATGTAATAATGTTTGAGGAGGCAGTTAACGTTCAAAGAGCACCAACACTTTTTGCAGGAGCAATCGACTGGGATGCCTATAAGGAACATCTAGACTTATCGCTTACGATCCCTGTCTCAATTAAGAATGAACACGAATTAGAAGAGGCAGTGGACATCTTCTCAAAAAGTATCCATGAAGCTGCATGGACTTCATCAGTGCCAAAGCCTAATCATGCAGGATCTGAGCACTTACCAAAGTACCCTCAATACATAAGGGACTTGATCAGGGCAAAGAGAAGAGCGCGTAAAATATGGCAGACTGACAGACGCCCCTCAGACAGACAGATATTTAACCGACTGAACAATCAACTAAAAAGAGAAATTCAAAAATTCAACAGAACAAACTATGACGCTTACATTACTGGCCTCTCCACTGACGATGGAAGCTTGTGGAAGCATACCAGAAAGTTGTTAAGGCATCGAGAGGTGTCAGCACCCCTTCGAAGAGATGATGGTTCCTGGGCTGTGTCGGACAAGGAAAAATCTGAACTCTTTGCCAACCACCTTTCTTCTGTATTTCAACCATTTACTGACTTTACAAACACAGATCATGACACACTTGTTCTTAACACCCTTGACATTCCACTCCAACTAACACTACCACCTCCTTCATTCACTCCTTCCCAGGTCGCATCACAGATCAAACAGTTACCAAAAAGAAAAGCCCCTGGTTATGACTTAATTACAGCCCAAGCTCTCCAGCAAATGCCTAGAAAAGCTTTAGTGTTTCTAACAACAATTTACAACTGTATACTAAGAACATCAAAATTCCCGCTACAATGGAAATACTCAATCGTTAGAATGATCCACAAACCAAACAAAGACATATACAACACATCATCATATAGACCAATCAGCCTCCTTCCTATATGCTCAAAAGTATTTGAAAAATTGATGTACAGAAGACTTGTTGAGATTTTGACTGAACAAAAGTTAATACCTGATCATCAATTCGGTTTCCGCTCATTCCATTCTACAACACAACTACACAGAGTTACTGACTACATTGCTGAAGCACTAGAGCAAAAACTATATGCATCTGGTGTATTTTTGGATGTAGCTCAGGCGTTCGACAAGGTCTGGCACCAGGGTCTTCTCTTTAAACTCAAGACCATATTACCACACACTTACTATCTCATCCTTCAATCATATCTTTTCGACAGATTTTTCTCGGTTCGTCAAGGGTCGGAGATCTCCTCAATTCGTCCAGTCTTGGCGGGTGTACCTCAAGGTTCGATACTGGCTCCTCTTCTCTACATTATATACACTCATGACATACCGGAAAGCATTGACACACTGACCGCTACATATGCTGATGATACAGCGATTCTCACTAAACACACGGATCCTACACATGCCTCACAAATTTTACAACAACATTTACATATAATAAACGACTGGTGTAAACTATGGAAGATTCGACTTAATCATGACAAATCCAAACACATAACGTTCACTCTTCGAAAAAATACCTGCCCTCCAATTTATATAGAAAATTTCCAAATTTCACAAACTGACACTGTACAGTACCTAGGTCTTACCTTTGACAGAAGGATGACCTGGGGCCCGCATGTTAAGATGAAACGTAAGACCCTTAACAACCGACTCAACCAACTCTACTCACTTTTTTCTAAAACTACAAAACTGGGACTAAGACAAAAATTAAATACATATTTATACTTGATAAAACCAATATGGACATACTCTTCACAGATATACGGAACAGCTAAAAAGACCCACTTACACCGACTTCAAACCTTTCAATCAAAAATGTTAAGACTCATAGTTAAAGCACCATGGTACGTCACTAACAAAACACTACATACTGACTTACAAATAGAAACAGTAGACCAACATATAAAGACACTTTATAAACGTTTTCACACTCACTTACAAGGCCACTTCAACCGACTGATTAGAGACATGGCAACAGGTGATATACCAATAAATAGGAGATTAAAAAGGCGTTGGATGAGGGATCTCCTTCGTTAACAAACCAGATTAACTGACACGAGCCAGGGAAGAGGTACCGCTGGGTGCCATTCTTCCCCATGCCTAACATGCCCTTATTTAAATTAGCGTAGCACTCAAATTTGCTGATTGTCGAAGTTGTTGACAGGCGCAAATCAAGATTTGAAGACAAAAAAAAAAAAAAAAAAAAAATCTCCACAAGCCAACTTGAACCAGACTAATAACTGAAGGTCCTTATTTTACAAAAAAGAGATCATGAAAACGGAGAAAGGAATTATTAAATGGCTTATATAAATGTCCGAAAATCTTGAGTATTTGCCATCTAAACTAATTTAATTTAGCAATCCTTTCCTTGTTCAGACATTTCAACGGCACGAATCACCATCGTTGGTTCGATTCGAATTTTGCGCACGCGCAAAAACCAAAAAAATAAATAAATGGAAGAAAATACTCACTATAGAAAAGAAAGAAAGTAAAAATTAAATGAGGAAAAAGGCTGTTGGCATTTTTACCCTTTTGTGGCCTAACCGACAGAGGCGAGCGCGAAGGGAGCGACTCAGAAAAAAAAAAATGATGACCAGTCCTTCCTGATCACATCTCTAATTTCATTCCTAGCATTTTTTGATTCGTACAAGTCCCGGCAGAGCCCACCGCCTCGGCCCTGACGTATCGCTGGCTATTAATATTGACAAATCCTCCCTCTTTTAGAGGAATATTTTAATGGGGTCGAATCATTCTTCCGGTGTCCGGCTCTTCCTTCAGCGAACCCCAAGTACAGCAAGCATTCCGCACGTTTCCCCTTCAATCCTCTTCGTCGGATCACATGATCGTTTAAGCTAGACCGGCAGTCGGTATATAAAAACCATTTGGAAACATTGATAATGGCGAAGTAATAATTATTAACCCGGGAAAGGTACCCTGAGTCAAATAGACTCACCTGTGAGAATAGTCGGGTTGGTGTATCGAGTGGGGCCCCCCAACGACGACCTGGCTAAGGGTCATCTCCACATAAAGTCTACTTGCTGCTGCCACAGTGAGAACGTTTCCAGCTATTCTTCAAACGAGGGAATGTTTTTTTTAATGATAGATAGATAGATAGATTTGTTTATTGTATAAAGCAATACATGCTTGTTACATTTTCTTAACATTGGCCGTTAAGGCATTACAATAAATAATATTTATGATAACAAAACATTATATGAATTATTAAGATACCATTTCACTTTTAATAAAACTTATAACAGATAAATATTCAGAAATTTACAACTTATGCCTATATACAAATAAATATACAAACACTTACAATATAATAAATTTTTATAAATAATATTCAAATAATAAATATAAAATACATAGATATACTTGGTTCATAAGTTTATCATTTTTTTTTTTTTTTTTCCTTTTTCCCATTAATAGTATCGTTAGAATTTATTGTTACGACGTGAGGCCTCATCAAGAAGTATCGAGCCGGCTAACCAGAGGTAGATTGGAGATTATTGAATACAGATGTGAGGAACAGGAATACATGTCTGATTTTATTTGTATTCTCGTAATTTAAGATGTTTTCCAATGAAGATAGTTCGTCATTTTCATTTATATACACCTTTAGAAAATGTTCTCTGTATGGATTACAAAAAGAGCAGCGCAAGAGAAAATGCTTAAGAGTGTCTTCCATAGGTTTCTGGCAGAGTTTACAAGGCTCGCTAAGGTTGAAGACTAGGCGCTTATTTTGTAAAGGAATCTGCAGGTATGCAGCGCTTGCGATTCTCAATTGGCTTATGGCTCTATGTTTTTCGATACTTAAACAGAATGATAGATATTCTTCTGGTTGAGGATGTGTGAAGTTGCAGATGTTTCTATAGAATGGATTGTGGATGGAGGTCATTGCCCGGTTTATGTCTGTAGACAAGGCGTTATTTTTTCCTTTTTCCATAATTATACTTTTGTTTGATAACAATTGGTTTTCGTTGGATAGATCTGTAAAAAACTCTAGTGCATTGTTCATGGAAGCAATCCTCTTCGATTTTTAATGATATTTAGTGAGTCAAATTGACGCATGGTTACTAATGCACGTAAAAACTAAGTGAGTCATTTTGTTCATGGTTGCCGATATGGACCTGAAAATGAGTGAGTCTTTTTGCTCATAGTTGCCGATACATGATTAAAACTATAAGACATGTTTATATGTGACAGCTTATTTGTTACGAATTTTAATTTTTCCTATCATGCATCTTTTTCTATCTTTCATCAATCATAATTTTCGAAACAATTATTGACATTGCAAAGAAGGGTAAATGACTAGCTATGGACACCCTACCTGTTATGGACAACCTTAATTTATATTGACAACAATAAGAAACAAGTAAACTTAAAACAGAAGAATTTGGTCTGATTGTTGAGTTCCATTGTTGCCTCCACCTCTACTCTCTTCCCCCTTTTTTATTTCCAATCTTCAGCTCAGTATAGTGATTTTTAAAATGGTTTTTATCGTTTCTTTTAGTTAGTTTATTGTTATGAAGAAATTCTTTTATATAAATAAAATTGTTTATTAAAAAAAATTAAAGTCTTTTTACTTTCACTTACCTATATATGAAATATATAGTAAGTGGAAGTATTGCGATCGTGAAAATTTTCGACTTCCGGTTTTCAACGGAAATACACGTTTTGGGATCATCTGAGTCAAAATAACCAAGTCCCGCGAAATGGTCTGTCTGTGTGTCTGTGTGTGTGTGTGTGTGTGTGTGTGTGAACAGACTAGCTCATAAACTATAAACCGTGCGAACCTGAAATTGGGTATTTAGAGTATGTATAAGCCCGCGATGTGACAGCAAAAATTTCATCAAATTTGCTCAAAGGGAGGGGGTACTTTATTTAATAACTTTTTAAGTTTTTTTTCGATTTTCTCAAAAACGGCTCCAACAATTTTCATTAAATTGAGTATTTGATTTACTTATATGCCCGAGATATGACTGTTAAAATTTCATCAAAATTGATCAACCGGAGGGGGGACTTTACTTAATAAATTTTGTATCATTTTCACATGTTTTTTTTATTTACTCAAAAACGGTTTTAACGATTTTGATCAAACTTGGTATTTGATGTATTTATATGCCAGAGATGTGATAACCAACATTTCATCACAATTGATCAAACGGAGGGGGGACTTTATTTAATAAATTTTGGATCATTTTCACGTGTTTTTTTTATTTACTCAAAAACGGTTTTGACGATTCTGATCAAACTTGGTATTTGATGTATTTATATGCCCGAGATATGACTGTAAAAATTTCATGAAAATTGATCTACTGGAGGGGGGACTTAACTTAATAAATTTTGTACCATTTTCACGTGTTTTATTTATTTACTCAAAAACGGTTTTAACGATTTTGATCAAACTTGGTATTTGATGTACTTATATTCCCGAGATATGACTGTAAAAATTTCATCAAAATTGATCTACGGGAGGGGGGACTTTACTTAATAAATTTTGTATCATTTTCACGGGTTTTTTTTATTTACTCAAAAACGGCTTTAACGATTAACAAAAATAAGATATGAATGTAGAAAAATGTGTGACTTTGGGAAATGATATTTAGCAAAACACGTCAATTACTAATGTAAGTAAGTTGGTAAGTGAAAGTTGTGTGTTGCGAGCACGCACCAGATTTTTTATTGGATGTCAGAGTGAGTCAAAATGACTCATGGTTACCTTCCACCTATTGCCAAGCAAGGTTGCCTTTCCCGGGTTAAGGAAACCTTAAGGTTCATTTATCCTTACACCCAGAGTCAAAATGTTAGACACACTTCAAAACTTGTTATCGCTACCCTCCCATATTTTCAAATTACCCCTAAAACGGTTTTAAACTAATCTATCACTCACCTGAAGTTAATCAGCAGCCTGCTTTTATTTTTGTTCTCAAGCCAGAAACATGTACTGTTTTTTTACTTTCACTTACCTATTTATGAAATATATAGTAAGTGCAAGTATTGCGAACGTGAAAAATTTCGACTTCCGGTTTTCAACGGAAATACACGTTTTGGGGTGCCCTGAGTCGAAATGACCAAGTCCCGCTAAATGGTCTGTGTGTATGTGTGTGTGTGTGTGTGTGTCTCGCGAAATGGTCTGTGTGTGAACAGACTAGCTCAAAAACTATAAGCCGCGCGAATCTGAAATTGGGTATTTAGTGTATGTATATGCCCGCGATGTGACAGCAAAAATTTCATCAAAATTGCTCAAAGGGAGGGGGTACTTTATTTAATAACTTTTTAGGTTTTTTTTTATTTTCTCAAAAACGGCACTAACGATTTTGATTAAACTGAGTATTTGATCTATCTATATGCCCAAGATATGACTGTATAAATTTCATCAAAATTGATCAACCGGAGGGGGTTTACTTAATAAATTTTGTATAATTTTCACGCGTTTTTTTTATTTACTCAAAAACGGTTTTATCGATTTTGATCAAACTTGGTATTTGATGTATTTATATGCCCGAGATATTACTGTAAAAATTTCATCAAAATTGATTTACAAGAGGGGGGACTTTACTTCATAATTTTTTTTCCAATTTTTACCTTTTTTTTCGATGATCTCAAAAACGGCTTTAACGATTTTTATCAAATTCGTTATGTTTAATGAAAATTAGTTGTTATTTAATATCAGGTAAGCTTTATCATGATTAAAATGTTCTGAGGGGGCTTAAATGGGGTAGGGGCCTTTTTTGTTTTCCTATAAAGTACCTTTGTTTTAGTTTATATTGAGAAATTAACTGTCTCTCATCACGCCTAAAAATAAGAAATGGCTAAATATGATATACGAAGAAAATCAAGTAAACATATACAGGAGAAAAAAAGATGAATATTCCGTCAACTCATAAAACACCTTGAGCTCACGCATGCTTGGGGGTATGCATCAACGCCTTTCATGACAAACCAATGCGTTATAATTAAAGATGTTCTGTTCATTTGAGAAGTGGCAATTAACAAAACGCATTAATTTCTAATCTAAGTAAGTTGGTAAGTGAAAGTTGTTTGTTGCGCGCACGCACCAGATTTTTAGTTTTCAAATTAAGGTTAAGGGGCTTCAAAATGTTAGAAACGCTCCCTGTTAAAAATAAATAAAACTCTTTTTAATGCTTCGTGGCCTTTCCACCGCCTTTTATAAATTCAAAAATTTTCTTTGGTAATTAATCGTACAATTTTTTTATTGTTTTTGAGGTAATTGTTCCCATGAAGCCAGAATTGCAGATTTCAAATCCTCGATTGTTCCGAACTGTCTTGACTCAGAGTACACCATTCTTGAAAGAGTTCCCCAAACATTTTCGATAATGTTCAGGTCTGGGGAGACAGCAGGCCAGTCTAATTTAGCAATTTTGTTGCGATTAAACCAGTTTTTAATGATTTTTGCTGAATGTATTGAGGCGTTATCTTGCTGGAAAATTGGTGTGCCTTCACACATGTCCTTAAAAGTCAACTTTTATTCTTCTAACAACTTTTCATATTCAACTGAGTTTACTCTTGATGAAATAAAAACCAAATTTCCTTTCTTTGTGTAACCAATTGATGCCCAAACAATAACTTTTCCACTTCCCATTTGACTCCTTGATAAAATTTTTTCTTCTTTTCTTAAATCATGAAAATAATACGAAAATCCATCTGGCCCATCCGATTGATTTTTTTTTTTATCACTAAAGATGACTTTCTTCCACTCCTCAGTCCATGACATCACATTACGAGCGAAGACCATGCGGGCTAATTTGTGACGGGTACTCAAAACTGCCTCAATTATAAATTAAAATTGGGAATTGTTAAGGCTTAATTTTCAAGGATGTGGGCCAAAATTTCTTGATTGAATTTTATCCTAGTTTTTCTTCTGATTCTGATCTCACTAATTTCATTGCTTTCCATTTGGTTTAAAAAAGAAATGTTACTTTGTATCATTTTCACGTGTTTTTTTTATTTACTCAAAAACGGCTTTAAAGATTTTGATCAAACTGGGTATTTGATGTATGTATATGCCAAAGATGTGATAGCCAACATTTCATCAAAATTGATTAACCGGAGGGGGGACTTTACTTAATAAATTTTGTAACATTTTCAATTGTTTTTTTTTATTTACTCAAAGAAGGCTTTCACGATTTTGATCAAACTGGGTATTTGATGTATTCATAAGCCAAAGATCTGATAGCCAACATTTCACCAAAATTGACCAACCGGAGGGGGGACTTTACTTAATAAATTTTGTATCATTTTCACGTGTTTTTTTTTTTTTTTTTATTCAAAAAGGGCTTTAACTATTTTGATCAAACTGGGTATTTGATGTATTTATATGCCAAAGATGTGATAGCTAACATTTCATCAAAATTGGTCTAACTAAGGGGACCACAACAACGCATTAATTTCTAATCTAAGTAAGTTGGTAAGTGAAAGTTGTGTGTTGCGCGCACGCACCAGATTTTTTTTCGATGATCTCAAAAACGGCTCTATCAATTTTTATCAAATTCGTCACGTTAAATGAAAATTAGGTGTTCTTTAATATCAGGTAAGCTTTATCATTATTAAAATGTTCTGAGGGGGCTTTTATTTGGGGGGGGGGGGCATTTTTGTTTGTTCCTTAATAAAGTACCTTTGTTTTTGTTTAAATGGAGAAGTTAACTGTCTCTCGTTACGCCTAAAAAAAATCTGGTGCGTGCGCGCAACACACAACTTTCACTTACCAACTTACTTAAATTAGAAATTGACGTGTTTTGCTAATAATCATTTCCCAAAGTCACACATTTTTCTACATTCATATCTTATTTTTGTTAATCTTTAAAGCCGTTTTTGAGTAAATAAAAAAACCTGTGAAAATGATACAAAATTTATTAAGTAAAGTCCCCCCTCCCGTTGATCAATTTTGATGAAATTTTTACAGTCACATCTCGGGCATATAAATACATCAAATACCAAATTTCAGGTTCCCACGGTTTATAGTTTTTGAGCTAGTCTGTTCACATACACACACACACACACACAGACACACACACAGACCATTTCGCGGGACTTGGTCATTTGGACTCAGGGGACCCCAAAACGTGTATTTCCGTTGAAAACCGGATGTCGAAAATTTTCACGATCGCAATACTTCCACTTACTATATATTTCATATATAGGTAAGTGAAAGTAATAAGAAATGGTTAAATATGAGATATTATAAAAATAAAGAGAATATAAAGAGGAGAAAAAAATAAAAATATTCAGTCAACTCATAAAACTCGTTGAGCGCATGCGGAGTACCCCTTTAATGACAGACCATTGTTCATAATTAAATCCGTCCTGTTCATTTGAGAAGTGGCAATTAACAAAACGCATTAATTTCTAATCTAAGTAAGTTTGGAAGTGAAAGTTGTGTGTTGCGCTCACGCACCAGATTTTTTTTAGTTTTCAAATTAAGGTTAAGGCGCGTCAAAATGTTAGAAACGCTCCCTGTTAAAAATAAATAAAACTCTTTTTAATGCTTCGTGGCCTTTCCACCGCCTTTTTTAAATTCAAAAATTGTCTTTGGTAATTAATCGTACAATTTTTTTATTGTTTTTGAGGTAATTGTTCCCATGAAGCCAGAATTACAGATTTCAAATCCTCGATTGTTCCGAACTGTCTTGACTCAGAGTACACCATTCTTGAAAGAGTTCCCCAAACATTTTCGATAATGTTCAGGTCTGGGGAGACAGCAGGCCAGTCTAATTTAGCAATTTTGTTGCGATTAAACCAGTTTTTAATGATTTTTGCTGAATGTATTGGGGCGTTATCTTGCTGGAAAATTGGTGTGCCTTCACACATGTCATTAAAAGTTAACTTTTGTTCGTCTAACAACTTTTCATATTCAACTGAGTTTACTCTTGATGCAATAAATACCAAATTTCCTTGTATAACCAATTGACGCCCAAACCATAACTTTTCCACCTCCCATTTGACTCCTTGATAAAATTTTTTCTTCTTTTCTTAAATCATGAAAATAATACGAAAATCCATCTGGCCCATCCGATTGATTTTTTTTTTTTTTATCACTAAAGATGACTTTCTTCCACTCCTCAGTCCATGACATCACATTACGAGCGAAGACCATGCGGGCTAATTTGTGACGGGTACTCAAAACTGGCTTTCTTTTCAATTTTTTTCTAACTATTGTTTTTGACTTTTTTAATAATCTTTGGACATTTCTCACTTTTGTTTGAACTCCAGCTTCCTGAGCAATTGCTCTTGCTGTTTTACAAGAGTTGGATGCGATTCGGAGAATATTTCGTTTCTCTCGTAATGTCAAAGAACGAGACTGTCCCAATTGATGACGTCTTTCTTATATTACCAAAATTTCCGCGGAGCATCACAGAGGCGGGCGATAAAACGCAGAACGAATGTCCACCTAACGAAGATAAGGTTTGCCCCATCTGTGGGCTTCCGTTTAAAGTTGACCGGGGCCTCGGAACCATATGAAGAGTCCACGGAAGAAAGGGGGGATGTCATTTGGAGTGCTTTCCGAGAAAATCGAGTTTTTAGGTTTGGATCTTTAATTACTTACGTATCTTTTATCATTTTTCTTCAATTTTTTTATATGTCCTTTTCCTTTTTGTTTTGCGTGTCAAAATAATAAATTTGCCCGAAACAGACATATCACGCTCTAAAAAAAAATGTTTTAGTAAAAAAAAAAACAATTTAAACATAACAGAAAGGGGGATAGTCATGGACGCTCCCCCTTTCTTCCCTGTTTTATTGATGAAATGGTGATATTAATACACAATCCATATAACTTCTAACATGACTCTCCCCCATTCTAGGTTTTTCCGCGTGGACATCCCCCCTTTCTTCCGAGTACTTGATTCTTTCCATCCCTTGTAACGAACCTACTGTCATTTTTTCTGACTATTTCTTTTCACCAACATATTCTACTCATCTAGACGAACAATTATATGTATATAACTAAAATTCGGAAAAAAATGACTCTCCCCCTTTCTTCCGTGGACTCTTCATATTGCAAAGAAGCATTCCAGGGAGGCAAATAGCAATACTTTGAAGGGATAATTAAAAATGTCTTCTTCTTCTTCGATGGCTCTACGGTCCTTGAAGAACCCTGGCCTGCTCCACAATGTTCCGCCATTCCTCCCTGTCCAGAGCTGCTCTTCTCCACCTTCGAACCCCAAGTGTCCTCAGGTCATCCTCCACGTCATCGAGCCACCGCAATCTAGGACGACCTCTTCTTCGTCCTCCCCCTGGGTGCCCCTCCAGAAGCTTCTTTGGGATTCGCTGCTCTTCCATTCTCTGTACATGCCCCAACCACCTAATTCTATTCTTCTTGATGCAGGTGACAATATCTGGGGTCTTGTATAAATCACGGAGCTCCCGATTGTTTCTTTGCCTCCACTGATCTCCCTCCTTCAAGGGACCAAAAATCTTTCTAAGCATTTTCCGCTCCCACACATTGAGCATTTGTTCAGCTTTCCTGGTAAGAACCCATGTTTCACTTCCATATGTCACTACTGGTCTAATAATGGTAGTGTATACAGCTTGCTTTAACTGCCAGGGTAACACTTTCGACCTTAGCACTTTTCCGAGCGCCCAGTAACATCTACTTCCGGCCATAATGCGTGTCTTATTCTGTCATTATATCATTCTTTTCGTTGATGTTGGCCCCAAGATATTGAAACTCCTGTACCTGCTCGAAAAAGTGCTCTCCTGTCCTAAGACCATTCCTCGCCCCACAATCAGTCCGGGAGGTCTTCATGTATTTGGTTTTAGCTTCATTGATGTTTAAACCTGCCATTTTGGAAGCCTGCTCACATTCCTCGAAGGCTCCTAGCAAAGATGCACGTGTGCGACCAGTAATGATAACGTCATCTGCATAAGCCAGGTGCTGTGTCATACGGTTGTAAATGGTCCCTCCAGGATTAGTCCTTATGGCCCTCATTACCATTTCCAATACAATGTTGAATAGGATGGGGGATAGGGGGTCTCCTTGCCTTAATCCTTTGTTGATGCGGAAGCAACTGGACTTGTTACTTTGGATTTTTACTTTCCCTTGTGTCCCTTCCAAGGTTGTGCGCACTAACCGTATTAGTTTTTCTGGGATACCCATCTTTGTCATGGCCTGATACAACCTGCATCGGTCTACACTGTCATACGCCTGTCTGTAGTCGATGAAGAGGTGGTGCAGATCAATATTATTTTCATAGCATTTCTCCAGCATGGCCCTTATGCTTGAAATGTGGTCGATAGTCGATCTACCCTTTCTAAATCCACACTGGTAATCCCCAAGCTCTCCCTCAGAGTACTGGAGTATCCTGCTCATTAACAAAAAGGAGAAGGCTTTATATGCTGTGTTTAACAATGCAATGCCTCGGTAATTTTCACAATCCATCTTGTCCCCCTTCTTATAAACTGGGCATATTAATGCAGAGGACCAGTCCTTTGGCATCTCCTCCGACATCCAGATGTCAAATATCAGACGGTACATTTCCTCGGCTAATGCATCTCCTCCATGCTTCCATAGCTCTGCTGGGATTTCATCCTCTCCTGGGGCCTTGTAGTTCTTTAGGGATGCTAAAACTTCTTCTACCTCTTCCTTCTCTGGCGGCTCTATAACGTCTCTATTCATATCAGCAGATCCGATGCACCTTGGTGGGCTTGAAAGAGGTGCATCAGGCACTTCTGGATTCAGAAGTTTCTCAAAGTATTGTGACCACCTACTAAGAATATCCAGTTGGTCTCCCAGCAGCTCACCATTTTCATTCTTTATAAAGGTGACTCTTGGTTTAAACTCTCCCTTGTGTTCTTGGAGGATACGGAAGAATTTCTTGCTATTTTTCTTCCCATACTCCTCTTTCATTTGTTGAAACTTGGCTTTCTCCGCGTCTCTCTTCCTTTTCCTGCACATGCTCTTGACTCTCGACTAATGTTTAATGACATTAAAAATGTCACTGGACCAAAAAATGGAGAGGGTGAAAGAACCAAGATAAAAGAGGACATTGCGCAGTGGTCTGCCACATACAAGGGCCTCTTACAGACCAATGCGGTGAATCTTGCGGATTTTGATAAGGCCGTAGGAATGTTCCTAGATTTCTTGAAGTCATTAAATTCAGAACTACCAGGCCCCCAGCATCCTGCCATTAGGTTTTACCGAAAGAGGAAGAGGAATAAAACAGACATGGCTGACAAGGGTGCTGGAAAAGTTTCAAATCCGCAGAGGGCTAACAAGTCAATATCAATATCAATACGAAGTTGCGCAATAAAATTATTACAATAAAAGAAAAAACAGTTGTTGCTAATATAATGTTTTGGCAGGAGAGGACCCAATGTAAAAAATTACTTAAAAATGCGATTTTACGAATTTATCCGAGTTTAACCAATAAAATATAAATACCAAATATTACTTAATTTCAGCACACTCTATTGTTAAAAGCTAGTCAGTTGTATATTTGATGAATTATATATTTTTTATTTCAGCTCGAACTGTTTTGTTTTATTGCTCTACATTTCTTTTTTAAACCAATTAGCTTGATCCTACTTTCCATCAATTCGATGAAGCTTATAGAAGTTAATGGAAAGCAATGAAATTAGTGAGATCAGAATCAGAAGAAAAACTTGGATAAAATTCAATCAAGAAATTTTGGCCCGCATCCTGTTTTTTAACATACTCATTTTTTAAACGTATCACTGTCATTGAATTCACTTCGACCTCTTTACCTAAAATAGTCGCATTTTTACTAACATAATCCGCATCTAGCTCGATTTTTTTGTTGATAAGCGAAACTAGCGCATACAGGCGAACAGATAAAAAATTAGATTAGCCGAACAGGCTTTCTTTACACTGACAGCAGAAAAAAATACCTTCCAGAAAAAGTGTACCTCCTACATTGAACGAACTACTCGCAGATGAAGAAGAAAAAAAATATAGAAAATAATAGAATTCCCAGAAGATATCAAAATGCATAAATTAATTTAGACAAATATAATACAAGATAACACTTTTAATGACACACTCTGATTTCAGAAATTTTAAAATAAATAAACAATAGTTCAGCAAGCTCCTTTTATTTGATTCGAAGAAACCTTTTCAAATAGACATAAATCAGACAAACAAGGGACACAAACAAACAGCCCTATTACACGCCATTGTTTGCCAAGCTCCGACTAATGTGTAGAGGGAGCCTAGAGCTACCTAGCAAACAGCCCCGCTTCACACCTCCACAAACAAACAAAAAAGCGAAGACAAGGACCCGAGATAGGCTATCACCAGGCGGTGTTCCCAATCCGGCAGTTATTGCCCCCCAGTGTCATTATCTTAAGTGGCTCGTGTAGCGGCTTGCACTAATAAGGTAGGTAATCCGGCCCCCTCTTTATAACCAATAACAGAGTGTTCTACAGGCTTATTGTACTGCCTCTGTCGTCCTCCTTGTGTTTGTTTGTGTGTTAGTATATATATATATATATATATATATATATATATATATATATATATATATATATATATATATATATATATATACAGTTTTTTTTTTCTCAGTTGTAGAAAATAGATATACTTATTTTTACTTTCACTTACCTATATATGAAATTTCACGTGTTTTTTTTATTTACTCAAAAACGGTTTTAACGATTTTGATAAAACTTGGTATTTGATGTATATATATGCCCGAGATGTGACTGTAAAAATTTCATCAAAATTGATCTACGGGAGGGGGGACTTTACTTAATAAATTTTGTACCATTTTCACATGTTTTTTTTTATTTACTCAAAAACGGTTTTAACGATTTTGATCAAACTTGGTATTTGATGTATTTATATGCCCGAGATATGACTGTAAAAATTTCATCAAAATTGATCTACGGGAGGGGGGACTTTACTTAATAAATTTTGTATCATTTTCACAGGTTTTTTATTTACTAAAAAACGGCTTTAACGATTAACAAAAATAAGATATGAATGTAGAAAAATGTGTGACTTTGGGAAATGATAATTAGCAAAACACGTCAATTTCTAATCTAAGTAAGTTGGTAAGTGAAAGTTGTGTGTTGCGCGCACGCACCAGATTTTTTACTATATTATTATATGAAATATATAGTAAGTGGAAGTATTGCGATCGTGAAAAATTTCGACTTCCGGTTCTCAACGGAAATACACGTTATGGAGTCCCCTGAGTCAAAATAACAAGTCCCGCGAAATGGTCTGTGCGTGTGTGTGTGTGTGTGTGTGAACAGACTAGCTCAAAAACTATAAATCGTGCGAACCTGAAATTGGGTATTTAGTGTATGTATATGCCAGAGATATGACTGTAAAAATTCCATCAAAATTGATCAACCGGAGGGGGGACTTTACTTAATAAATTTTATATCGTTTTCAAGTGATTTTTTTATTTACTCAAAAACAGCTTTAAAGATTTTGATCAAACTGGGTATTTGTATAGTATATATAGTAAGGGGAAGTATTGCGATCGTGAAAAATTTCGACTTCCGGTTTTCAACGGAAATACACGTTATGGAGTCCCCTGAGTCAAAATAACAAGTCCCGCGAAATGGTCTGTGTGTGTGTGTGTGAACAGACTAGCTCAAAAACTATAAATCGTGCGAACCTGAAATTGGGTATTTAGTGTATGTATATGCCAGAGATATGACTGTAAAAATTTCATCAAAATTGATCTACCGGGGGGGGGGGGGGACTTTACTTAATAAATTTTATATCGTTTTCACGTGTTTTTTTTATTTACTCAAAAACAGCTTTAAAGATTTTGATCAAACTGGGTATTTGATGTATGTATATGCCAGAGATATGACTGTAAAAATTTCATCAAAATTGATCAACCGGAGGGGGGACTTTACTTAATAAATTTTATATCATTTTCACGTGTTTTTTTTATTTACTCAAAAACAGCTTTAACGATTTTGATCAAACTGGGTATTTGATGTATGTATATGCCAAAGATGTGATACCCAACATTTCATCAAAATTAGTCAAACGGAGGGGGCACTTTATTTCATAACTTTTTTACCAAGTTTTATCTTTTTTTCGATTATCTCAAAAACGGCTTTAACGATTTTCATCAAATTTGTCGTGTTTAATGAAAATAGGTGTTCTTTAATATCAGGTAAGCTTTATTATTATTAAAATGTTCTGACGGGGCTTAAATGGGGAAGGGGCCTTTTCTGTTTTCCTATAAAGTACCTTTGTATTTGTTTATTTGGAGAAATTATCTGTAACCGCCTAACAATAAGAAATGGCTAAATATGAGATATGATAAAAATCAAGTAAACATATAAAAGAAGGAGAAAAAAAGAAAAATATTCAGACAACTCATAAAACACGTTGAGCCCACGCATGCGGAGTACGCCTTTAATAACAGACCATTGTTCATAATTAAAGCCGATCTGTTCATTTAATGGAAATTATTTGTTTCATGGTAAATGAAGTTTTCAACAACTACATAGAGAAATTATAAAATCAGACGACTTGGAGTATTATGCTTGCATTGCCGAATTACCACAAGTAAAAACTTTTATTTAATAATAAAAAAATATTGTTTTTTATAGAGCAAATAAAAAAAAAAATTAAGAAATGAATGTGGAAAAATGTGTCTTTGAAAAGTGGCAATTAACAAAACTCATCAATTTCTAATTTAACTACGTTGGTAAGTGAAAGTTGTGTGCGCGCACGCACCAGATTTTTTTAATTTTAAACAGCTTGGTTTGATTTATGACGTTCTTGTTAAAAGTTTTATAATTATTGGAATGAGTTGAATTTGACGTTAAATCTTCTAAGGTTGTATAACTCCTTCAAAGCATGCAGAAAACATTCATAGGCTTTTGTGTATGCCTTTTTTACTTTTTTACTTTCACTTACCTATGTATGAAATATATAGTAAGTGGAAGTATTGCGATCGTGAAAATTTTCGACTTCCGGTTTTCAACGGAAATACACGTTTTGGGGTCCCCTGAGTAAAAATAACCAAGTCCCGCGAAATGGTCTGTGTGTGTGTCTGTGTTTCTGTGTGTCTGTGTGTCTGTGTGTGTGTGTGTGTGTGTGTGAACAGACTAGCTCAAAAACTATAATCCGTGCGAACCTGAAATTGGGTATTTAGAGTATGTATAAGCCCGCGATGTGACAGCAAAAATTTCCTCAAAGGGAGGGGGTACTTTATTTAATAACTTTTTAAGTTTTTTTCGATTTTCTCAAAAACGGCTCTAACGATTTTGATTAAACTGAGTATTTGATCTATTTATATGCCTGAAATATGACTATAAAAATTTCATCAACATTGATCAACCGGAGGGGGGACTTTACTTAAAAAATTTTGTATCATTTTCACGTTTTTTTTTTATTTACTCAAAAATGGTTTTAACGAGTTTGATCAAACTTGGTATTTGTTGTATTTATATGCCAAATATGAGATAACCAACATTTCATCACAATTGATCAACCGGAGGGGGGACTTTACTTAATACATTTTGTATCATTTTCACGTGTTTTTTTTATTTACTCAAAAACGGTTTTAACGATTTTGATCAAACTTGGTATTTGATGTATTTATATGCCCGAGATATGACTGTAAAAATTTCATCAAAATTGATCTACGGGAGGGGGGACTTTACTTAATAAATTTTGTATCATTTTCACGGTTTTTTTTTTTATTTACTCAAAAACGGCTTTAACGATTAACAAAAATAAGATATGAATGTAGAAAAATGTGTGACTTTGGGAAATGATATTTAGCAAAACACGTCAATTTCTAATCTAAGTAAGTTGGTAAGTGAAAGTTGTGTTTTGCGCGCACGCACTAGATTTTTTTAGATATGACGTTGTTGAAACGAAACTGTCAGTGCCAAAACGTATTTAATCATTGATGCAAAACGTACCCAATCCAAAACATCAACCTGTTGTGACCAACTGTATTTAACCATCGATGCTTTTCAATATCGATTCCTTTTCAGATTCAATTTTTTATGGTCTAATGCATTTAAACATCGATGTCTTTTCCCCAGATAAGTGACACAGGAAGCCATTTGTAGTGAATATTTTTAAATTATTTTGATTAGTTATTCAGCTAAATTAACTAAATAATGATGATGAAATTTAGCATTTATCTAAAATACTTCAATAACTGTCGAGATATTTTAAGGGTGATGGAACAAAACAAAAAGACCACTCTCGTATAATTCAAGTATACAAAATAGATAATAAAGAGAAAATGATCGGGCTGCGGTCAAATTAAATAGCACTAACATATAAGAATTGATAATTTATTTTTGCCAAGGTTTCGACCCTGATTTTAGCTCCTCATCAGGGCTTTTTTTGCTGGTGCTGTCACAGAGGTGAGTCAAGAAACAGTTGCTGTCATGGTCAACCATATTCCACCATCTTTGTATAAATGATAGTAAGTCACTTTTTACTACGAGTACATAAATGAAAACCCAACGAAGGTTCTGATTGGCTGTGGGTTATCGCCCCTTTTAGGGTCTGGCCACACATGTCCGCACCGGATCCGCACCGTAGCAATAATACAGGTTATGTTCAGAATATTTTTAATTTAACTTACATATTACCTTTAGTTATGCCTAAAGTGGCCTGTGTCTGACATGTGTGGCTTGAACTTAAGGCATAACTAAAGGTAATATGTAAGTTAAATTAAAAATATTCTGAACATAACCTGTATTATTGCTACGGTGCGGATCCGGTGCGGACATGTGTGGCCAGACCTTTATATTTTGGTTCTCTGTTTTGCGTTTATCATTTCATGCCTAATTTGCTAATTGTAAAAACTGTGAGATTGATTTGGAAGTGCTGTATCTATCGGCTCCATATGTCCCTGAAACATCGACGTTACATAGCCGATGTTTTTTGACCATCTATGTTTGTGTGTCGATGATAACATCGATGTTTTTTGTTTTTTAACAATAACAAATGTTGATTTTAACAATAACAAATATGTTTTAACAATAACCAAGTTGTTTTTAACATCGATGTTTTTAACAAAAACAAATATGTTTTAATATCTATGTTTTGGACAAAAAACAATATAATGTGCTCTTAATATCGATGTTTTATCTATGACAGAGATGTTTTTAACACCGATGTTTTAACAATAACCAAGTTGTTTTTAACATCCATGTTTAGTACGAATACAAATATGTTATAACATCCATTTTGACAACAAAAAAAATGTTTTAACATCGATGTTCTCTCCTATAATCAAATATGTTTTAACATCGATGTTTTAACAATAACAAAGTTGTTTTTAACATCGATGTTATTGATGAAACAAATATGTTTTATCATCGATGTTTTGATAATAACAGAGTTGTTTTCAACATCGATGATTACATTATATTGGATATATTACCTCTGTTCTTCCTACCCTTTTTTGTTTCTGTAAAATTTTCAACTTCAAATAAGTTAATAAAATATGAAAACGCAAAACCATAGTATCATAATTGAATTACTTATTTAATGCAGCTGCTCGCAAAATCTTTTAAAATATTCACCAGAAATACAATATATATGTATATATTGCGTATTGTATATTTTGCGTGTCAAAATAATAAATTTGCCCGAAACAGACATAACAGGCTCTAAAAAAAAAAATGTTTTAGTTAAAAAAACAAAACAATTTAAACATAGAAGAAAGGGGGATAGTCCTGGACGCTCCCCCTTTCTTCCCTGTTATATTGATGAAATGGTGATATTAATACACAATCCATATAACTTCTAACATGACTCTCCCCCATTCTAGGCTTTTCCGTGAGGACATTCCCCCTTTCTTCCGAGTACGTGGTTCTTTCCATCGCTTGTAACCAACCGACTATCATTTTTTCTGACTATTTCTTTTTACCAACATATTCTACACAACTAGACGAACAATTACATATATAAAACTACAATTCCGAAAAAAATTGACTCTCCCCCTTTCTTCCGTGGACTCTTCATATGTTTGGGTCCTAACAGTTGAATCTTAAATAAATTAATATAAAAAAACAACTATGTCGAAAACATCGAAGTTTTTATACATTAATTATGAAAAATAAACTTCTTTACACTTAAACATTGATTTAAATAGTTTGGGCACTATTACATTTTAATAAATAAATAACGTATAAATAAAAAACACCGATGTTGGAAAACATCGTTGTTTTGCCTTCGATGTCGCATCTCTAGTGCACACGCGGAGAGATGGTTTGTCCTACAGAGAAGAGAACAATGTAACCAACTTAACAAAACAAGACGATTCCCCTTCAATCAGAACAGATCTCGAATTCTCATCGAAATGGCGACAGAATGCTATAAAAGGGATCGGGCGCAGTTAGCGGGGGAAAAAGGCCTGTCAGGAGGTTCCTCCATTTTTCATAGAGGAGTTGCGGAAGACAATGGACAAGAGGAAGAGAGTAGGATCCAGGAGGCAGTGATGTGTGGCCGAGCCGAGGGACATAACTCACGGAGGCCGTGGGAGCCGCGATATCTGAGGCACTGTGCCCGCCACCTCTCTCTCTCCAATTAGACAGGTAGATCCGCCAGGTAGCCAGGGCAGCCTCATTGTACCAATGTCGCTCCCTATCTTGGTGTCCTCCATGTCTTCGGCAAGGCTGGCTTCATTAGCGGGCTAACTGTACTCTTGGGAAGCACGCTAATTGAACAGGTGGGAACCAAAACTAAACAATCAAATACCATTCCATTGACCTCTTCAGTGGACACGAGGTTTCTGAGGTTATCATTATTACACAAGCTAGGGCGTCACCACCAGGGGGGCCAGTGGGACGCGTCCCCCCCAATATTTTGACAGGAGGGGATTGTCCCCCCCCCCAATATTTTGGGAGGAGAGGACCCAATGTAAAAAATTAAACAATATGAAGGATAAAATAGAATTTAATGATAGACAAAATATAATTTATAAGATTGACTGTCAAGATTGTGAAGGGATTTACATTGGGGAAACTTCCAAAAAGCTAAAAACAAGAATATCACAACATATTAACAATTGCAAAAGTAAAAAAAATGTAGGCACAACAGCACTCGCCCAACATAGCATAACAAAAAAACATAAATTTGATTTTAGCAATCCCAAAATAATAGAAACAGTCAACAACACAAATAACAGGAAAACTACAGAGGCCATATACATCACCAAAAAAATTAATAGAACAGTCAACTATAAAACAGATATTAAAACCACAGGCAGCCACTACATGGACATAATTAAAAAATTAAAAATTTGATGATATATACATATAAATAGACATGTATTGTGTACGTATGTGTGGGTGTGTGTGTGTGTGTGTGCATGAATGGGTTGTGTATGTATATATCATAAAATAATAATAATTAGGACAAGAGGTGTACAAGTATTAATAGGATTAAGTAGCAACAGACTAAAGCCAGTAACAGTGAGGTGGCCAAAGTAAGAAGTGCAATCTGACATTATTAATTATTTTGACGAGATTTTAATGAATTGATATATTGTATAGTTATAATATATATTTTGGTATGTATATTATGAGTATAATGTAATATATTTTAAGTCATAAATGTTTCCAAATTTTATAATTATTGTAAATTAAACTTTAAAAAAGTTGTTATATTATGTAAAATATTGTTGCAGTACACCTGAAGATGAGGCAATGAGCCTCGAAACGTTGTGATGTTTTAATATATTGAAAAAAATATATATAATAAAGGAAAACTGGATTTTTTCACTGTAATATAAATTAGGTAAAAAATTAAATAATAATGCGATTTTATGAATTTATCCGACAAAATATAAATATATAACATTAGTTAATTTCAGCACACTCTATTGTTAAAAGCATAGTCAGGCGTGTTGTATATTTGATGAATTATGTATTTTTTATTTCAACTTGGACTGTTTTGTTTTATTGCTCTCCATTCTTTTTTTAGACCAAGCAGCTTGATCCTACTTTCCATCAATTTGATGAAGCTTATAGAAGTTAATGGAAAGTAATGAAATTATTGGGATCAGAATCAGAAGAAAAACTTGGATAAAATTCAATCAAGAAATTTTGGCCCACATCCTTCAACATTAAGCCTTAACAATTTCCTATTTTAACATATAACTGAGGCATAAATTGACAAGTTTTAAGAGACTAAAAATACCTTTACAATACAGCGTAAGAGGATGAATTAAATGCCCCAACAGTTGTTTTTAGGGGTTATTATTTCAACTGTTAGCCCCCTGAATTTCTACCTAACCTATCTAGGAAAATATTGAGCTCCCCCCAATAATTTGGTGCTGGTGACGCCCATAATAACAATTAACATTTTACCTTTTTATCAGGTTCAGACGAAATTAGAAAAACACATTTCGTTGTCTAGTGTAATAGAATTGACACGCTGTTTTTTAACACACTTATTTTTTAAACGTATCACTGTCATTAAATTCACCTCGAACACCTTACCAATAAAAATAGTCGCAGTGTTACTAACGTATTCCGCATCTAGCTCGATTCACATGATTTCAAAAACTTGGAGCTCTTGTATATTTAAGGTTCACAATCAAATTTAAAAGCTATAGGGTAAACCATACAGTTATTGGCACCCTTAAGACTAAATTTCAGTGGTTGAATAATAAAAATATTTTTTATAAAGGGATCAAATAGAAACTTCCTATAGCTCCTCATTATCTATCCTCAAGACTCAAGAGGTATTTTTGGGTCAAAAGTTCAATAGTTTTAAAATATAGCAATATTTATTTTTAAAAGTGCCAAATCTAGTTATTGGCACCCTGTGGATTTAATTGTGAAATCTTCCCTATGGTTAGTTTGTTAAAGTCTTACTTCATAGATGACTTAGAGGACCCTTCAAAAATTAGACTCATGTATATCTTGTAATAAAATTAGGACTTGTTTACTTATTTCTTAAAGATAAAGTTGGGGTGTCAATAACTGTACTGAGTGCCAATAACTGTATGGTTTACCCTACTTCACGCCTATAGCCTATTTGTTCTTGGAGTTTTAGAAGTCCTTTATAGAAAGAGGAAAATAAAATAGCTTTGATAACTATTAAGATATCTTTGGTTGTTGTACCGTTCTATTAATAGGGATAATTCGACGTTCCAAGGATAGTTGGAATAGGAGGCAATCAAAATACGGGGCACGTTAGGGATATGATAGTTGTTCTAACCCGAAACTAAATTAACATGTCGTTTCCATAAATTTACGTTTCCAAAAGACCCGATCCATTGAATCGTATAAGGAAATGAGGCCGAAGATTATGCCGGGGGAGCCTGTACCGGGCTTCGGAATTGAAGGTTCCTCATCCGGTATTAGCATTTCTCTACCCGACGATCTCTTTAGCTACACGCACAACATTCCGTTTTATTTAATTCATCTTTTTTTTTATTTTTTTTTTTTTTTTTTTTTTTGTTACTTCAGATCCGTGAGGCTTCGGATGGAACTTAGCCCTTGGGTGAAATATTCGTATCTATCCTGTATCATGTTTTTATTTGAAATGCAAAGAAATAAATACAATTAGGTAGCAAGGGTAATTTCGTCAAGGGGTAAAATTTTTTGGCTGGTGAAATTCATGTACCTCGAGGTATTCTGACCAAGGGCGGATCCAGAGGATCACAAGGGCCATGATTAAAGATCGGAATTCCGTGAAGTAAAAATTTAAAACGTGCATTAAAAACTTCAAACATGCAATATAAATATATTGCTTGAAAGCCAGTCATTAAATTATTTTTGTGAACAAAAAATAGCTACTTTAGAAAAAAAAAATACGTAACGGATGGTAAATTGATATAGAAACTCTTTGATTTTTACAGATTATTTTGGTAAAATCACTGAATTTTGGTTCTTTTGTAAAATACTATTGATATATTTTTGAAAATAATTCCGGTAAAAAAATCGGAACATAACATATTTACTTAAAATAGTAACAGCAAAATGTGGAATACAGAGTAAAATGTGGGCTGTAATTACATATATTGGAAATAGGAAGATCATAAAAAAGGAAAGAGACTACTCAAATTATGAATCACTATGTGCAATCACTATTAATCAGGAATCACTATATATAATTAGGGCTCACTATATATATAATTAGGAATATATATAATTAGGAATCACTATATATAATTAGGAATCGCTAGGTGCAATACCCGGTGCGTAGGCTTATTTTTAAATCACTCTTGTGACACGCACTACCAGGGTTAAAATAACTTAAGTAGGTGCTTACAGCGGGTATCAATTTGTGTTTTCCTCTCACATCCAATTTTTTTATCACAAGATTTACAGAACACTACACAACCATCCCTACTGAGTTCAGGATATTTTTCAATCCATCCCGCAGTTTTCGAAGACATATGAACTTGCTCCAATTTTAGGCATTTTTAGTAATAATATACTCGACAGAAGCTAGTTTGATACTGACAGAACGATGAGAATTGAGAAAAAAAAAATGTAAACATCCAGGGACCACTGAACCTTCAGTTCTGGGAAAATTGAGGTTTGTGTTGGTTTACATATCCAAAGTTCCCTTTATTTTTTTCCCTATGATATTCACATTTTTTTTTTCACTATTACTTTGATTTGTATAAAAGAAAATTACAATTTGTAATATTTTTTTTCTTCAAAATATCAAATGATGCAATTTCGTGCAATAAAACATCCCATTAGGCTTGATTCGGATAAGTAACTTGAGTTCGCTCTATTCTAACTTTCCAATAAAAAGATTAATTGCACAGGAATCCGAGCTCTAGGCACGACTCTCCCCAAATATTTCGAGTTTTCGATATTTTTGTATTTTTAAACGAATAATGCAATGAGGTAGTTACCATGCCCTAAACATAACACTTTAGATAGGTTGTTTAGATCGCAGCCCTTCTTAATACAAGGTAAGTAATAATCTCATTAAAAAAAAATAAGGTGCCGTCAGCCGCGTGATTATGAGAAAGAGGGATTATAACCGCCGCCCCCCCTGCCTCAAATTTCGTGCTGAACCCGCACCTGATTCTGACCTTCAATATAAAACTTATTGATATGGGATGGTGGGATGGCCGAGTGGGCCAACGCGTTAGAAAGTGCGCTTTCTTTCCCTGAAGCATACCGTCCTCGAACCAAACCTCCGGGCGGTGACTGACATCCTGGAAAACCACACCACGATTCTTGATGGGATACACGGAGAAGGTACATCACTTCTACGCCCGGTCGGTAGGTACATCACTTCTACGGTAGTCGGTGAGTCGCCTCCAGTAGACTGACGGGCCTCACATACCCGGGGGTGGGTGTAGGCCAAACAGCGAGGAATAGGAGGATCAAAAAAAAATATTGACATTTAAAAGTTAAAATATTTATTGATATAATGCTTAATTAATATATTAGATGAATACGAATTTAATTAAATTGTAGTTTTTGTTTTTCTGAAAATCCTAGGAGGGACAGCTGCCCTGCGGACGCCAATGACAATAATAAGTTATTTCAATAACGTATATATCTCGCCGATCGGGGGAAAAAGAATTGCGTGTGCCACTTCCTGCATTGGCATGCGGATCAACATATCATTGAAGGAAGTGTCTTCTTTTATTCATATATTTGTCCCGAACTTTTGAAGGATATGATTATTTTTGGCTACTGGAGAAGACTGTCTTCAAAATAATAAGATTAGATAGTATGTTATAGAATGAGTGTAGATGGTACCTTAATGATTGATTTTGATAAGTT
Source organism: Aelia acuminata (assembly GCA_911387785.2). NCBI lineage: Eukaryota > Metazoa > Arthropoda > Insecta > Hemiptera > Pentatomidae > Aelia > Aelia acuminata. Next base: position 74,767,682 of record OU426984.1, on the reverse strand, counting down.
AAAAACAAACGTCTTTCAAAGATAAGATATAAAAATATTTTTAAAGTGAAACTTTCATCGGGAAGGTTTATCGATGATAACGATAACTATACAGAGGCGCTTTGAGGTCTACGGTGTATCATATGGAATGGCATGGAATGCGCTCTTAAACGACACCAATATCGTAGTCCTAGTTAAATTTGGAAAACATCTTTTGTAATCATGATTTTTTTCTGTTTTTGGACCTAATTTTGAGGGCTTTGTAGGTCCATAATTCAAACACAGGTGGACATTGCTTGGTAATATTTCACAATTTTTCTATTCAATGCAAATAGTACGAATGTACTAATTTAAAAGAAATCTGAAATGGTGAGGCTCAAGTCTGGTTTGAATTGACATAGAATCACCCTGCTGTAAAAATAAGGATAAATTGTTTGACGGAAATTCCTGATAATTAAACATCCTGATAATGTTGAAAACTTTTCTTTGATAATTAGTAATATTTTTTCACAATCCTCCAGGAAGATGTTGGTATAGTCTTGTACGTTCGGAACCGCTGCCTTACCCAAGACTTTCCGTATTGGATTATTGATAGCACTTATAAATCCAAGGCAGATGAGGACTAATATAATTGGCCCCAGTTAATCCCCGTTCGAAGCATCCCTGCTCCTTGATGGATCTGTGGAGGAGGGGTGATTGGTATCGCCTACAGGGTAGCCTCCAGGGACGTCCAGCGGGTCTTCCAGGGTGATGTATAAGGACATCCGCGGTCCCGATTCGTCATCCCGGAACGACCGGGCTATAATTCATCGGGGATCTTTAACACCAATCCTCGATCTCGAAGATCCTCCTCACCGCACATGGATTACACGCCTTATAAATCTGCAGGCGGTGGATGGTGGAGTCGCAATGCCAGAGCCACTTTGGATATCGAGTAAATAATTAAGATGGATTTGTCTTCTTCGGTCTGGAATGACGTCGGTATATATGAGCGAATGCCAATAGATTTAAAAAAATAATTTTATTTTTATTTTTCGGAACCGAACCAGTTTTCGCTTAGTTCAAAACGCTAAAGTACGAAAACATCAAATAACAGATATAATTGCCGACAGAACTTGAAATTAAAGACCGAAGTGTCTTTTATAAATCATTTTATGGGCTTTGTAAGACTGTCTACAATAAGGGTAAAAAAATTGACAATTAAGAAATAATTTTACTAATTTATTTAGGCTAATTTTAAAAGAATCCCATACCCACGATCATGGGCGTCACCGCTGGGGGGACAGGGGGGACGCGTCCTCCCCAAAATTTTGACAGGAGGGGACTTGCCCCCCCCCCAATATTTAGGCAGGAGAGGACCCAATGTAAAAAATGTATTAAAAATTGGATTTTACGAATTTATCCGAGTTTAACCAATAAAATATAAATATAAAATATTAGTTAATTTCAGAATACTCTATTGTTAAGAACTAGTCAGACGTATTGTATATTTGACGAATTATACATTTTTTATTTCAGCTCGATCTGTTTTGTTTTATTGCTCTACATTTCTTTTTTAAACAAGCAGCTTGATCCTACTTTCCATCAATTCGATGAAGCTTATAGAAGTTAATGAAAAGCAATGAAATTAGTGGGATCAGGATCAGAAGGAAAACTTGGATAAAATTCAATCAAGAAAGCCTTAACAATGCCCTATTTTTGTGTATAACTGAGGCATAAATTGACAAGTTTTAAGAGACTATAAATACCTTTAAAATAAAGCGTTGGAGGATGAATTTAAATGCCCCAACAGTTGTTTTTAAGGGTTATTATTTCAACTTTTAGCCCCTCGAATTTCAACCTACCTTATCTAGGAAAATATCATCTATTTCTCGTATAACTATCAGTTTACATTATAATCTGTTCTTTTTTATTTATTGCATCAATGATAACATAATATAGAAAAAACATCTTTATTATATTTATATAATAAAAGTTTAATTAAATCATGTAGTGAAAAATATAAACAAAAAATAATATCTCTTAAAAAAATATATATTTTTGAGAATTCATTCCAAGTGGTTGAAGGAAAGATGATGCTATATTTCTATGTCTGCTATGTTTCTGTGTGATGTTAGTAGTGCGGTATCGTCAGCGAATGTAGCTAATGTAGGGTAATGTAGTAATGTAGGGTTTGTTCGGGTTTGGGTCAGTCAGCTTTGAAAATATTGAAGAGTAGTGGTCCAATTACCCGAACAAAATTGACATAAAAAATGTTTCCATTGATTTTTGTTTTCATAGCTTTGTTTTTTCTAAATCGGACTTGGTTATTTGGATTCAGGGGACCTCGAAACGTGTATCAACATTAAAAACAAGATCGTCCAATTTTTAAATTGATGGATTTTGATTTTTTTAATTAATGGTTAGGAAAATCGTTTCTTGACGAGAGTTCAGTTATAGGGTACCAGAATGGTGAAGACTGGGTTAGATTATATAGCTACATTAAAGAGGCTTATAGTTGCAGAAAGCTGCTTATTACAGAATTTAACTATTGATAGGCAACATTTAACATTTATTTATCTTAATGCAGGGTAAATACCAAAGAAGGTTTGGTATTTAGGTAATCTTTCCCTTGCACATATTATTAAATACTATGAATTAGGAGCTATTATTGTTTTTATTGTTACTTTATTGAGCCATATTTGCATAATTTTTCATTCAACATTTCACAATATTCGTTTAGTTTTATTTTTGGGTTTATTTCTTTTGTAATATAATTAGTATTAAATACTTTAAGTTAGGCGGACTCCAAGAGACGGACAATTAGTTCATCGTGGAGGTTTTTGTAGATAACCATTGAAAATAATGTAATTATTGAAAAAATAAAACCATTTATTTATTTTTTTAATTATTATCAAACATTTTTAAATGAAGAGAAAATATTGACCATGGCCTGGACTAAATAATATGCTACTTTAAGTTTTATCCTAAAATAGCATATTTTCATTTATTACTTTTATCATAGCCTCACTTTAATAACTGTAACTTTAAATTCTATTAAACAATGTTTTATGTTTATTTGCATCTCATTTATGTATTTTTGTTTAATGTTTCACATACGTTTAATATTTGTTTATATAATATCTCTGATTGGTTGTTTTTATTTATTTTTTTTGGTTTTTCTAATTTAGCCCTGATGATGACCTAAAATTTGGGTCGAAACGTCGGCTACAATAAAATATGTAAATCTCACATATTTGTGCTAATTATTTTGAACTTAAGGTCAACTATCTTCTACCATCTTTCACCATAACAAACAAAAACAATTGAAGAGTCCACGGAAGAAAGGGGGGATGTCATTTGGAGTGCTTTCTGAGAAAATCGAGTTTTTAGGTTTGGATCTTTAATTACTTACGTATCTTTTATCATTTTTCTTCAATTTTTTTATATGTCCTTTTCCTTTTTGTTTTGCGTGTCAAAATAATAAATTTGCCCGAAACAGACATATCAGGCTCTAAAAAAAATGTTTTAGTAAAAAAAAAACAATTTAAACATAACAGAAAGGGGGATAGTCATGGACGCTCTCCCTTTCTTCCCTGTTTTATTGATGAAATGGTGATGTTAATACACAATTCATATAACTTCTAACATGACTCTCCCCCATTCTAGGTTTTTCCGCGTGGACATTCCCCCTTTCTTCCGAGTACGTGGTTCTTTCCATCCCTTGTAACCAACCTACAGTCATTTTTTCTGACTATTTCTTTTCACCAACATATTCTACTCATCTAGACGAACAATTATATGTATATAACTAAAATTCGGAAAAAATTTACTCTCCCCCTTTCTTCCGTGGACTCTTCAATTGTCATTGTAGAAAAAGGTGTTCAATGCCAATGCTATGAAGTTTCTGTTTTTGGAACTACAGATGGGTATTGATTTGCGAAACTGCGCGTTTTCTTAACTCATTTCATTGAACTTTGTTAATGATTGGACATTTCAACACCTGGAACTTTGATTTGAGAATCACCAATAAATATTCCCTTATAGGGTTAAGTGTCACCTTTATAAGAATCATTAACTGGTCTATAATAATGCAGATCCAAGGTCAAAAGAGACGAGGCATTCCGAAAGTGGGAAAGAGGAGGCCTACGGTCATGGTTTGAGGAGGAAATACATTCTTCCCAAGGGAGTCAGTTTTTTGGTGGGACAATGGACTGCCCATCAATGGGAGCACTGGTGCGCGATCCACATTCTATTAAGTAACCTCCTCTCGGCTCTTACCTGATCTAGGATCTTCACTTAAACCTAAAAGAAAAGAAGGAGACTGTGAGACACTTCTCCTTAGTCGTATTTATTTACCAACAAAAGTTGCGTCCTCTCATTAAATTGTAGTTCAGGAAGATATTCAATGGAGTTATATTTAATTGCTCCGCTCAGAAGGAGAAGGGGGTGGGTCTTTTATTCTAGTTCTTTGGCAGTGGAAAATCTACTTTTGGGGTACTATAATTTTTTAATAAGTGAAGCCATTCAAAATTTAGTATTATAATCTATTTTATTTCTTTAATAAAATAAAATTGCCAAAAATTTCCGACTGTTGCAGTATGTAATATAATATGATATTCATTAAATTCACAGAATTTCATCTTTATATACATAGATTATAGCTGTATATCACGGTTTCACACGGGAAATTTCATTTTTCTAAAGGAACGGTCGATTTCGTAAAAAAAGACATTTTAAAGTGAGTTCATTATGATTTTTATAACAATAAAGAACATCAGCTGAAGATCGGCTGAAGTTGTGCAATTTTATTATGGACAGGTGTTCGCACCTGTTCTGAAAGAACCACTGAGCGAAATTTGGAGAATTTAGGACAAACGGTATGGATTTCTATATAGAACAAATAAACAAATAAACAAACAAACAAACAGAATTTCATCTTTATTTATATAGATATTTGCAGATATACGTCCATATTTTGAATTTTTTATGACATAAAAATCCTATCTCTGCTAATAAATAAGTTAAAAATCTGCAGCCTTGTACTAACAAATTAAAAAATATATTTTTATTTCGGAGTTAACACTCTTTACTCTGCAGCCACAGATATAATTCATCCACCAATTTTGGAAAAGTTTCAGTATAATAATTTCATATTTGATGACCGAAAAGAAGTCCCGAAAAGCTCTAATATTTCAACTGTTCTTTATTGGTATCAGTCATCATTTATCCGTAAAAATCCGGATGTGAGAAGGTGCGACTAGATATACGACTTCCGGAAGGAAGAACACAATCGGTGACAATATCTATTGCCCTCGACTCACAGGCACACTCTTCTCAGTTTATGGCTTATAAAGCAAACATAATTACGATACGCCTCCTCTTGGAAATCATTTCCATCGCCTTGACATTTCCAACGCCCACCGAACGAAATAGTTAATGTCCGAATCAGGGGACACAATGAGCGATATTTTTAAAAATGTGTTTATACAGATGATCTATCGTCTCAGCCTAAAACTGCCGCCGATTGTTTATTGGTTTCTTCCATTCGATCCAGTGTATTCACCTAGTTTCAACTCAGAAACCACATGGTCCAAATAGCAGGATTTATTGACATTTCATCAATATTAAATACTTATATATTTATTTATGTATATTTAACGTCATTTGCGCATGCGCTGGAGCTAATCTAGCAAATTTGTTGAGAATGTAGAGTTTTTCTAAGATTTGCTTGATTTAATCGCTGTACTCGAGCATATCCCTCGGACATTTCCTTTTTAATCTTCGTTGGACGGGTAACTAGGAGGAAGAAAGAGAAGAAACATGTGGGTTTGGATGGTTATGAGTTGACAGTGAAATGTAGTATATTTTTTATGAATGTATGTTTTTACTGTTGGAATGTCAAGTTCTTTGGGTGTTGTGTTATTTGAAATACGTATACCATGGAGCATTTACAATTTTTTGAAGAATTTTTGACTGTATGGTTTAAATTTTGTTTAGGTGTACCTGTTAAGCGGAATAATATTTTAGTTGATCATAAATCTAAAAACTATTCTACTCGATTATGTAAGTGCAGAAGTTAAAGTTCTCTGTATTCCCAATAAATGGTAAAAAAAAAAACTGGCGCGACGCGCGCAACACACGACTTTCACTTACCGACTTACTTTGATCAATTTCTGACCAATTCTGATGAAATGTGGGCTCTCGCATCGCGGGCATATACATACATCAAATGCCAAGTTTGATCAAAAGTTTTTGAGTAAATAAAGAAAACACGTGAAAATGGGACATTTATTATGTAAAGTGCCCCCTCCGTTTGACATCGCGGGCATATACATACACCAAATACCCAATTTCAGTTTTGTACGGCTTGTAGTTTTTGAGCTAGTCTGTTCACACACACACACACAAACAAGGACACACACACACGCATACCATTTCGCGGGACTTGGTTATTTCGACTCAAGGGTCCCCAAAAACGTGAATTTCCGTTGAAAACCGGAAGTCGAAATTTTTCACGATCGCAATACTTTCCCGATACCATTGTGAAAACAAGAATTACAGAACTTCATGGTGGATAGAAGATATTGAGCAGTTTAGAAAAAAGTATCTCGAGAATAACAACAAAATGAAAAATGAACACTATTACAGTTGCTATAACTAAAAATTCTAATATAATTTTAATATCAATGATCAGGTTTGAAAAGTATCCATGTCATGTAAATATATCATCAGTTAGATTTGTTTTCCATTATTCTGTTACTCCTAGTTGTTACTATCTATAATTAATAATTACATGATGAGCATTTAATTTTCACCTTCTAGCATAGATACTCACATATTTGTCTTCTTTTTAGCCCTGACGAAGAGCAACATTTAGGGATCGAAACGTTGGCTTTCCTGAATAAAAAGAGACCAAACTGAAAATTATCTGATAATAGATCAACCTATCTCTTCTTTTTATCATGGTTTGTTGTTTACATAGTCTCAAATTAAGGCTATACTGATCAATATGGTATTCGAATTATTTGCCTGAGGCAACCAGTACAAAACAAATGTTAAATCAAAATTGACATAGTTTTTTTCCAAACCTGATTTGTATATTCAACAGTAAATAAGACTATATACTTTTTTGTATCTGCTCTATTTCACCAACTCAGTAGGTTTCAGCAAGTTAGGTATAATAAATACTGTATTAGTTTAAGTACAAGTAGGTCTTGTTGCCTTGTTAAAATTAACGGTAATTTCTCAGTAGAAAAAGGCGACTGCTCATAAAATGAACAGTTACTCCGAACATTGTCATTACCACCTATAAGCTCTGCTTCGCCGTTTATGTTAATTATACTTTCTTGATTATATTAAATGGAGGTTTCATACAAATTAAAGTGTTTGTTTCCCTATTACCGCTTGTGTTTCCAATACGGTCTTTTTTACATAATTATCACTAGTCTATTTTTTGAGTATGTTGTCATATAGAGTGATAACATCGAAATCTGGCCTGATAGAAAAAAATGAAAACAAATCTGATGCGATGCGCGCAACACACATTTTTACTTACCAACTTACTTTGATTAGAAATTGAAGTGATTTGTTGAAAACTTCATGTAGGTACCATGAAACAAAACATTTCCATTAAATGAACAGAACTTATTTAATTATAAAGCATTGGTCTGTCACTAAAGGAGTATTGTGCATGCGTGAGCTCAACGTGTTTTATGTATAGACGGTTTTTTTCTTCGCCTGTATATTTTTACTTGATTTTTTTCATATTTCATATTTAGCCATTTCTTTTATGTAGGCGTAACGAGAGACAGTTAATTTACACAGTTAATATAAACAAAAACAAAGGTACTTTATTGGAAAACAAAAAAGCGCCATCCCCATTTAAGCCCCCTCAGAACATTTTAATAATGATAAAGTTTACCTGATATTAAATAATACTTGATTCTCATTAAACATGACGAGTTTAATCAAAATCGTGTACGAAATAAAGTTCCCTCTTCCGTTTAATCAATATTGATGAAATTTTTGCTGTCATATCATGGGCATATACATACATCAAATACCCAGTTTTATCAAAATCGTTAGAGCCGTTTTTGAGACCATCGAAAAAAACTTAAAATCTTTTTATATAAAGTACACCCTCCGTTTGACCAAGTTCGATGAAATTTTTGCTGTCTCATCGCGGGCATATACATATACCAAATACCGTTTTTGAGCTAGTCTGTTCACACACACTCACACACACACACACACACACACACACACACACACAGACCACCAGGGAAAACACAGGGAAAAGAGTTATGAAATAAAGTACCCCCTACGTTTGATCAATTTTAGTGACTTTTTGCAAAAGTCATATTTCGGGCATGTATATATTCCAAAAACACAATTCCAGGTTCGTACGGTATATAGTTTTTGAGCTAGTCTGTTCACACACACACACACAGACCATTTCGCGGGACTTGGTTATTTGGACTCAGGGGACCCCAAAATATTTCCGTTGAAAACCGGAAGTCGAAATTTTTCATGATCGCAATAATTTCCCTTACTATATATTTCATATATAGGTAAGTTAAAGTAAAAATGAATGCTATGATGTTTCTAGCATATTGACATGGTACTTGAAAGTACAATACCAGTCAAATTAAATTTTAAATCAGATTTTAAATTATAAAATAACGATAACGTAAATAAATATCGAAGTTAAATTTTTTGGGATTAAATGGTTAAAAAGGCCTAACTTTAGTTATTATAAATATAAAGGTTTTTAGTTTAGTTAATTAGTTTATTTGGTATGGGCGATCAACTGCGCGGTCATTTCTTTGTTCTATGACATTTTTTATAATAATATAGCAATATGTACTATTTTACTATTGTAATATTTACTATTAATTAATATTGTTACGTGAAACAAAAGAAAACACAAAACATATGATTTTAAATAGTTTTAGACTCGTTGTTGCAATAGTTGGCACAAACTATTCTAGTACACGTTTTTGACTACGATGTTCAAGTACCATCTACGCTGGCCTAGAACCTTCTAGGCTGTTCTTTTTTTTTTTAGACTAAATAAAATGAGCGATCAACTGGAGAGTTAGTCTTATTCTGAGGCTCAAGTCATATGTTGTGTAGTTATAAAGTGATACTTTTTATAACCTATTTAATTATTTGTTTCGATAGTTTATTTAACCCACATAAGTATTACAATATTTACTATTATAATTTGGTATTTATTATTATATTTTTGATAATATGAAAATATCTTTTAACAGTTTTATCATACCATCCGTAGCTTTGGGTGAATCCTTTAATGCCTCCGAAGTTGGCAAAATGTGGAATATTCAGTTTTCTTAATTCGCTTTCATATCTGCTACAATGTTCTATGATATGTTTAATGCCCCTTATCTTTTTATTTGATAACGACCATTTAGCATTTCCTGGGATATTTGGCAAATATTTGTAACTGAAGGTTTTTTTTTGACGATTAGATTTCCTAAAACTATTTTCCTAGTATAGAAAGAAACACATCTTAATACCCCTGAGCATCATCAATTAGGCTACAGTCGGATACAGTCGAAGATATATTCCATCATGGGGAGATCTTTCTTCTTCTGGACAAGGTATTTTATCCAGGGATTGCAGATTACACGTGAAGGTCAGACCTCAAGTTCGGGGCCCCGTAGCCAATAGAGCTAGTAAAAACACAATGGATTCGATACAGTTTGCGCTAAAGAATCTGAGGGAAAAAACAAAAAGTGTTATTTCTTTAAGGGAGAGCTTCTCGTGGAGATATTCCGATGATACGTCAAAGCTTTAAAAATCCGTGAACCGAGGATTTTGGTTAGTTAGCGAATAAAAACCGTACCGTAACAATGAGTTACTTTGACCCGAACTAATTTTGGCTAGACCTTGCTGTGAAAATAACGAGATGATTCAACATTTTATTCACAGAAGACATCAGAAACACGTTGTTGATACTACAATGTTGGTTGATGGGTCCCCTGAGTTCAAATTACCAAGTCCCGCGAAATGGTCTGTGTGTGTGTGTGTGTGTGTGTGTTAACAGACTAGCTCAAAAACTATAAACCGTAAGAACCTGAAATTGGGTATTTGGTATGTGTAAATGCCCGTGATGTGACAGGAAAAATTTCATTAAAATTGGTCAAACGGAGGGAGTTCTTTATTTAATAACTTTTTCCCATGTTTACGATTTTTTAAAAAATAGTTTTAACGATTTTGATTGAACTCGTCATGTTCAATGAGAATCAAGTATTCTTTAATATCAGGTAAGCTTTATCATTATTAAAATGTTCTCTGGGGGCATAAATGAGATACTTTCCTATAAAGTACCTTGTTTTTTTTTTATAAGGAGAAATTATCTGTCTCCAGTTTTGCTTAAAAAATGGCTAAATATGAAATATGAAAAAAATCAAGTAAACATATATTGGAGAAAAAAAGGAAAATATTCCGTCAACTCATAAAACTGGCTGAGCTCACCTCACGCATGCGCAGTACGCCTTTAATGACAGACCAGTGCTTTTTAATTTAAGGTGTTCTGTTCATTTAATGGAAATTGTTTGTTTCATGCGAACTGTATGAAGTTTTCAACAAACACATAAAGAATAATAAAATCAGACGACTTGGAGTACCATGCTTGCATTGCCGAATTATAATAATTAAAAACTTTTACTTAATAATAAAAAAAATTAGTATACTTTAAAGAGGAAATTACAAACCAAAATAAGTAAATGAATGTGGAAAATTGTGTGACTTTGAGATGTGGCATTTAAGAGAACTAGTTTTTTTTTTTGCTTTTGGTATTCATCGTCTTTTAGAACTACTCACTTTGATTAAAAATCCAACAAAATTTCAGCATGGAAAAAATTTTTGCTGAACACTTTTTGGAGAATCAATAAAGACATACTCACGTTGACATTTTGGGGAACTTCACCAGTGTACCGCTGTATGTAAACTACTACAGTCAAAATCGTTTATAACGACACCGGCTATAATGTACAATCGGATATAACAAACAAAATAATCGGCCTCATGAAATAACATAGAGAAAAATGCATTAATATCGCTTACAACGGACATCGGTTAAAGTGAACAGGTCGGTTAGAGCGAACACTTTTCTTGGAACAATAGCAGTTAAAATGTCGCTTACAGCGTACATTTCAAGACTAAGTTATACGAAATGAAGAAATAAAGTTTTGTTTACTTTACATCAATGCACTCGCCCGTGTCTCAATTCAGTTCTCTCTAGTCTTTATACACGGAAAAATGCCATGACAATAATATATGTACGATTGAGGAACAGTTTAGGATAGTTTGCCAAGTCGATTCCGCGAGTACGATTGCCCGTGAATTAAAAACATCTCGTTCAACTGGATATAAAACTCCAGTAATTATCAAAGAATCTTTCTCGGTTGTCTGCACTTAAATCGAAATTTTTTTTTTGCCGAACTACGAGGAAGGCGACAGTCAAGAATGACGGATTTTTTTATTAAACTTACTTATTTATATGTAATTTTGGATTGGATAATACATATGTATTTTTTTTTCATTATATATTTTTTAATTTAATTATATTTTTTATAAAATTTAAAATGTCTATATTTTTAGAATACCAAGATTTTGACATTTTGCATTATGAGTATTGTTTGTTTAGTACCTTATTATGTACTTTAGTTGTTATTAGTTATTATGCACTTAAATTGACGTAAGATTAATTATGTACTTAAGTTACGTAAGATGAAAATATGCATCAATAATGCTCAATATTTAAAAGACCCAAAATTAAGAAGAAGTGACTATAGGAACCAGTATAACACCGTTTACAACGAACTGTTCGTTATAACCGATAATACTGCTTAAGGAGAACATCGGCTATAACGTACAAAAACCTCCAGTCCCTTGAAGTTCGTTATAAACGATTTTGACTGTACATTAAAACCGGCGTATCATGAAAAAGTGAATTTTCACTTTGGAATGTCGTTCCTAGGGACGAACAGTAGGACAGTGTTGTGATTCAGGCGCCAAAAATGTATAACTCAGGACAGAATTACGTTAATCGAATAATTCTTTTTTCAATAATGAGCATGAGATTTTCTTTATTAGTGGGAATAAAAAAAAAATATTAACATCATCACTGCGTATTCATCTCTGGGTATTTTCACATTAATTTTTATATGAATCCTTTCTTCAGTTTAATTTAAAAAAAAAAAAAAACAGTTTAGTAGGTACATAGAGAATGAAAACATGGTCAAACATAGAGAATGAAATGGGTCATTCTAAATTATCTATCGAGCTTTCTGCTTATATAAATGTATTTTTCAGGCATTTCTTCATTTTGAAAGATTTTAAATAATTATTGTCTGAAGAAGAAAAAATATAGAAAATTTTTTTTTTTAGGAATTTGCATCATGTGATATGCATACACCAAATACCCTAGTTTAGGTTCGTACGGTTTATAATTTTTGAGCTGGTCTGTTCACACCTTCAGTATTGTAGGTTGCTATGCTAACCACTAACCACAGGTGACACATGATGATGTTTTAATCGTATTTATTGTAATTTTTTTTTTTATTCATAGAATTTTAGTCCAACAATCTGATTATACTAACGAACCTTTCATCCGCAAAGGTCTATTTGTCAAGATTACCAAGCAGTAAGGGAGCAATGCCTCGCCTTTTTCGGCCACGCTCGGAGGCTTTTCGAGATATTTTTTTTTTCTTTTCTTACTTCTTTGATTTTCTTTGGAGAAGGATACAACAAAAGACAAATTACACACTCGAAGAGGGAAGGAGATCGGGACGGAAAAAAAAAAAAAAACGCCGAACCCCTGACGAGGTAAGACAGTAGGCAGTATTTGGCCGGTGTGGACTATTGATTTTGTTCTGTTTGTCGTTGGGATCGCCGCTGTACAAACAGTGTGGGAAGGCCACTCGAGTGGGCCATGTTTACACTCGGCCTCTCCTCTCCTGGGGATTATCATCACAACGGCGTCTGAGTAATGACTTCTGTCTTCTGCGGCGTCTTGCTCAACCACGAGGTGGTCGCTACAGGAGGAAACCACCCTCGAAGGTAGGGTACGAGGATACTTAAGCAAGAAGAAAAAAGTCTATAAAGAATTCAACTATGAAGGCATAGGTAAACTTGTTAATTTTGTTTTTTTACAGTTGATAGCGGTGGTCTATTCTGTCCCGGGACAAACGAAACCTACTAAGTATCGATACCTATACTCTTTGAAGTACCGTGAACCGAGTTGGCTTTGACCAATTTTTTGTGAAAACTTAATATTCTAAGATTCGTCTGTGTTGTAGTGGTTAGCATAGAAACCTACAATACCAAAGGTCGCCAGTTCGCGTCCCGAGATGGTCCTAGGATTTTTTAATAGGAGTTAAAAATCCTTGACTATGCCGTCCCTCGGATAGGACTTAAAATGGAGGTCCTGAGTCTGTACGAAGTCAGGTACTCGTTAAAGATCCCTATCCTAATTATACCTGGATAGGCAAAATTTAGGACATTGTAGCTTCGTCCGATTAGCCTTTGTGGCATAAAGTGACGTTAAAACAAACAAACAAACAATATAATACTGTAACGTTGAATCGTCAAATAAAAAAAAAACATATGGTTTAAAATCCCAAACCTTTTGTTAGAAAGAAGTATCGGTCGGAACAAACCGATGGAGCACGTGTAGGGGCCTAGATTTTTTTGACGGAGACTTGGAACCTTCCACGAAGACCTCGAACCTTCCAGAAGGTTCGTTTTACGACTATATATAAAGAGCGAGTGACTGGGCCAATTAGTCTTCACTGTGAAGCTCAATCCGCTTCCCCCCCCCCAATATTTTGGCAGAAGAGGTCACAATGTAAAAATTTAAAAAAAAATGCGATTTTACGAATTTATCCAAGTTTAACAAATAAAATAAAATATTAGTTAATTTCAGCACACTTCGTTGTTAAAAGCATATCCAGGCGTATTGCATATTTTATATATATATATATATATATATATATATATATATATATATATATATATATATATATATATATATAATATACGTATTTCATATTATATATTTTTGATTTCAGCTCGAACTGTTTTGTTTTATTGCAACCCATAATTTTTTTGTAAACAAAGCAGCTTAATCCTACTTTTCATCTATTCGGTGAAGCTTATAGAAGTTGATGAAAGTAGTGGGATCAGGATCAGGAGAAAAATTCGGATAAAATTCAATCAAGATATTTTGGCCCACATCCTTCAACATTAAGCCAAATTTTAATGTATAACTGAGGCATCAATTGACATGTTTTATAGAAACTATAAATTTACCCTTTAAAGTAGAGCGATGGAGGATGAATTAAATGTCCCAACAGTTGTTTTTAGGGGTTTTTATTTCAACTTTTAGCCCCTCGAATTTTTACCTACCCTATCTAGGAAAATATTGAACCCCCCACCCAATAATTTGGTGCTGGTGACGCCCATGGTGCTATAAAGTTATACTTTTTGTAACCTACTCGAATTTTTATGTTTTTATAATTCGTTTGGCATTGATTTTGTTATATTTTCGTTTATTACAAATTTGTTAACCCACAGAAGTGTTACAATACCTTTTATATAAATTACTAACAAAAGAAGAAAAATGTGAACCAGATTATTCTGAGGAACTGTACCAAGTCACTTTCAACTTTGGCGATTTCATTGTTGTTTAATTAAGTACTTAGGAAAAATCCGTTAAATATGATATTTAATGACCGAGCGAATTTTCGGTTTCGGCTGAAAATCGGCCAAGCCGAAATTTTGATTCATGGAGTTTAGCATCCTTGAATTGAATATTGTGTAGTTTTTTTTTTTTGTTCGTTTTTTGTGAGTCAGTCTGATATCACTCATACTCATTTTAAATAATAATAAGTTTACCTTCGGTACGTTGAATCGAATTGGCATACCTAAGTGTTATTTTGAGGGCATGGTGACTACGTAATAACATTATTCTTTTAAAAATATAAAAAAGTTGAAAAGCCAAAATATTTGAGGGGGCTCGTAACCCCGTAAACACTCCTCATGGATCCGCCCCCGTGAATTGGCAAGTTGAGGGTTGATTTGTATATAAATATAATGGTATTATGTTTAGGCTATTTTGAGCTAGCATATTCAGCAATTCTCCCATCAAAATGACGACAGAGGTTGTGAAGGAAGTGCTTGCCTATATAACAGTGTAATGTAGGCCTGAATGGTGGCCCGGAAGTATCCAAGTTACAGTAGACTAGCTACTTCCTGTGGCGGCCATTGCAGGAGCAGGTGGTGGGGGGTTTCGAGAGAACGCTCTCATTACATGCAAATTTAAAACATTTTAACGGGATGAATTAAATTATTAAAAATTCTAAAACAAAAAAATAGCGTTTTTTTTTTTCTATTGTTTTCTTTTACTCCAGTTCCGATTATATCAGTCAGATTTCGATTTGCGATGTGGACACTCCAAAAGCTTTAAGCCCCAATAAAAAAAAAATATATATATAATTGTTTTCCTTTAAAGATACTAACATAAATAGTACATAAGGATGTTATCTTTATATATTTATCTTTATCGTTATATATACAAAAATCTCGTTTCCCGATGTTTGTAGGAGGTAAAATCAGAAAACAGAATAGGGGACAGTGGGGAACAATGAGACGGTTTCCTTCAAATTGGCAAAAATAATAGAAAAACTATAGCTGTAGTTCTGAAATTTATACAGAACTACTATAGTATAGATACTACTATACTATCTTACTACAATTGAGCTTTCTTCAGTAGATGCGAAATCTGAAAACGTTACACAAAAAAATATTTATTTTCACAAAACCACAAGAAGGTTTTTGTCTCAGTGTACCCCACTGCAGGAAACATTGAGACTGTTTAGGAATGTCTCCTAAACAATTATTCATTCGCACTTCAAGCGGACACAGCACGGTTCCAGAGGTGCTGCCGCCTAGCGGCGGAAAGAAGAAGCAAAAGTCAGCAGGCGCTGACAAGGCGGGATTAAGCGTTTTTTTAAAAAGAAGTTACCTCATGTTCGGCCGAACAAAGTTGTCCTTTATGTTCTATATCATAATTTTCATTCAACATGAGTGAGTAATCACAACACCTCACTGACCCACCTGGAGCCAGAAGGAGGAGAGGAATGGAGAATGAAAACAGAAGAATTAATAGAAGAAGAAGAAGCACCCGGATGAGTAAAACAGTTTAATTAAATACCATCATTACAATAGATCCCTCAGTTCATATATTCACCATAATGCAATAATCTATGTCTAAATTCAATTAACTCACTAACATCAAATGTATCCTGAATTTGGCAAAACCCCCTTAATTTCTTTACATGTAACAATAGCCTATTATATTCTGTTATTATTACAAATAGTTTTCATTCATACAGTCCACTCCATAATGACCAGCCTAATTTAGTGTTATAAGGTAATATCTCCTCCTAAAGAGAATACCTTAAACATTAGTGGTCCTCCGGGCCGGATAAAAAATCAGATTAAACAAACACATTAAGTAGTCCTATCTGGCCTGAATAAAATTCAGATTAAATAAAAATGAAAACAAATCCATGCATTTCAGAATAAATTATTCATTATCAAAATAAATCATTTTATTTAACTATGTTTTAGTACAAACTATTTCAAACATTAGAATATATAAATGAGAACATGTAGGATTGACAAGCAAGCTCATTTATTCATTTTGGATGATTTAAGTGCCACATAGAATTTTAAAACATCACACAGTATATGATTAACATATTTTATTAACAATAGTTCATTCATTTCTTCATTAACAATAGTTAAACTTAAATTCACTTCAATTTATATTCATTAACCTGTCAGAGAAACTTGCTGATTTTGTTTTAGCATTGCAACAAATATAATTTATTTAATTATAACTCATCTTTCAAGCAACATTTTATTTCTGATGCATTTTAAAATTGAAAAAAGACCATACTTATAAATAATAAAGTCAATACTAGTAGGTTATAATGTATATCCACACATGAATAGTTTAAATAATTGTTTCTTTTATATCTAAACATGTTTATTTTCATTAAAAACTTTTCCTTATTTGTCTTTAAAGTAAAAACAGGTAAATTTAATAAATCCAACCTCAATATTTAATATTTATTACGCTTTCATTGCATATGAGCATGCACTTTTATTAACTAACAGGCAGGTAACACTATTGCCGCCATCCAAAGAGGTCACTCAGAGATAGGTTACTTAGTCACAATACTTAGTTACAATCACAACCAGCTCAAAGCTGGACCCTACCTCTGACGTCATTATGTCCTTTACTATTCTACCACATACTCACATTATTTATTATGTATTCATTATTCAATTATTTCTTCATAGTGAGTATGTATAATGCAATATTATATTACAATGCAATTTTTTTTTTCATTTAATTAGCTAGTAAATTTTTTGCTTCTTCTTAATTAGCCCAAGCACTCGTTTTCTTTTCTTCGTTTCTTCTTCTCTCTTCTTATTTGCTCCAAGGGTCGGTGTGGTTCTTTACGAAAATATGCCAGATTCCATTCCAGACTATTCGAGTCAAATTTCCATTTTGGAACGAAAACTCCGTTCTTTAAAACGGAACATAATAGGTACGGCTGATATAGGCGAAACTGCAATCGCCGACCCAACAAACACCGCATTATTTGAAGCGGCATTAGATACAGCTCTTGAAGAATGGGAGCAATTTCAACGTTGCTGGGACGAGTTTGAGTCCATTCATGTTCGAGCCAACCTAGAGTTTCCTTCCCGCAACTGGCAGGATACTTACGACGCAGTTAGGGTCGAAGTAATCAAAGCCAGGTCCATGAGGATAAAAATTCAACAACATTCGTCCCAATTTGCATCACCTTCACAGCAGCTGGCTAGCAACCGGCAATCTCTCAATACTAGCTTCACCACTTCTGCTAGGTCTCACCTGCCCCAAATTCCCTTACCGGAATTTTCCGGTGACCTACTCAAATGGACTCACTTCAAGGACACGTTCACCTCGATGGTACATAATGAGCCTTCACTGACGAACGTCGAAAAGTTTCATTATTTACTTGGAGCTTTACGTGGGGAAGCTGCTTCACTCGTGTCCAGATTTTCAATAGAAGACAAAAGTTATTCCCAGGCCTGGAATAAGCTCTTGGACAATTATGACAACCCGAGAGTACTTGCCTCATTGCTGGTGCAACAGATCTTGGATTGCGACTTCAAAGGAGTTAAAAATGAGCTTCAGCGATATGACAAGTTTTTATCAGAAGTAGCCGATAGCATAGAGGGATTTAAAGCTTTAGCATTAGATGATCCAGCGGAATTTTTACTCTCTTCGCTCGCCTTAAGATCTCTCGATGCTAGCACACGGAGAAACTTTGAAATATCTCGCACTTCAAGCAGCACTTTTCCATCTGCGGATGAAGTGATCAAATTTGTCAGGCAGCGCAAGTTGGCCATCACCATGGCCAGAGATCTTGTTCCAACACCATCGAGCTCTACCATTGAGCCACCACATAGGAATTTGCAGACTCGATTCCCTAACAGATGCTCCCCTAAATACAGTTCTGTTGTCCTTCACGCCTCCAATAATGAATCGAAGAACTCAGAAGGCAAAGGAACTACAAAACCACGCGCTAAGGTTTCTCCATCTCCGGTGGAGATCAGCGACAAACAGACGACTGCAACGCGTAAACCACCCGTCTGCTCATTTTGTCAGTCTACTCATCTCTTGCCTCATTGCTTCAAGTTTAGCAATCTCTCGCCAACCGAGAGGCTAGCATTCATCCAAAGTTTGAAATGCTGCCGAAACTGTTTAAGAGGTGGACATTCAGTGTCTGACTGCAAATCCAAGTGGAGTTGCAGATTCTGCAAGAGACGGCATCATAGTCTCATCCATAGTGACGAAACGGCTCCGACACAAAACCACTCCCTGCTTAACCTGGAAAACTCACATCCCAGTAGTGGTGAAACATTCATTGGATTTGGCTCAGCACCTAGTCAAATTAGTTCAACCACAGACACAATTCTGCTTGGTACTACTCAGCTTTACCTTATTGACGATGAAGACCGCCTGATACCTGCTAGAGCCGTCTTGGATTCAGGAAGCCAACATACCTTTGTCACTCACTCTCTGGCAAGCAAACTCAATGCCAGGATGAAAAGCTTCCATGGCCAAATCACTGGGTTAGGGGGCACATCAGTGTCAAGTCCAGCAGGCTCCATAGTTTGTCGAATGAGATCCATCTACAGTCAAGATCGGTTTTCAACTGACGCACTGGTGGTCGACAAAATAGCTCCTATATTGCCCAACGTATCTCTTCCTCAGGGTCTAGTCCACAAGTTCTCTGAGTTCCGTCTAGCCGATACACAATTTCATGTTCCCGGCCAGATAGACATGTTAATAGGCATGGACTTATACCCTTTAATAATAAAAGGGGCTCCTCAACATTCATGCATTGCTGAACTTTACCTTCAGCCAACGGCTTTTGGGCAGGTCGTGTTAGGCAGGGTGAATATCAAGTCCTTTTCTCCACGCGACGCCCGAGATACATCCCGGAAAGGATGGAATAGTGCGCACAGTGACAACTCGCACGCCGTCAAACAACACGTTTGCCAGAGCTGTCGCGACCCTTGCGCCGCTTTTTAATTAGAAGAAAATGTTTATTTATTTTCCAAGGAAGGACCTTGTTTAATTTCTTTTCTTTTTATGAGTTTTTTTTTTTTTTTTTTTACATGAAGAAAACTTATTATTTTTCAATATCGTCATAAAATTTCAAAATATGCATTATTTAAAAGGACTTAAGTAGTCTGGTTTCTACAACACCTTTTTTTTCTACACCTTTTCTTGTTTTTTCTCTCATGAGATTTTTTTCTCTTCAAAGTACATCATTTAGTTGTTTATTTTTTCTATTTCCAATGATGATTTGTTTTCATTTTCATTTTTTCCATTTTCATATTTTTCATTTTCACTTTTTCATTTTCACTTCCATTTTCATTTTTTTTTCATATCTATTCTTTAAGGTTGGATCCATACAAAAACAATGTAACAAAAATGAACTGGGATCTATCATAAATTGGCTCACCCGAGCTCCATTTAGGTGGGCGGTTTGTTTAGGAATGTCTCCTAAACAATTATTCATTCGCACTTCAAGCGGACACAGCACGGTTCCAGAGGTGCTGCCGCCTAGCGGCGGAAAGAAGAAGCAAAAGTCAGCAGGCGCTGACAAGGCGGGATTAAGCGTTTTTTTAAAAAGAAGTTACCTCATGTTCGGCCGAACAAAGTTGTCCTTTATGTTCTATATCATAATTTTCATTCAACATGAGTGAGTAATCACAACACCTCACTGACCCACCTGGAGCCAGAAGGAGGAGAGGAATGGAGAATGAAAACAGAAGAATTAATAGAAGAAGAAGAAGCACCCGGATGAGTAAAACAGTTTAATTAAATACCATCATTACAATAGATCCCTCAGTTCATATATTCACCATAATGCAATAATCTATGTCTAAATTCAATTAACTCACTAACATCAAATGTATCCTGAATTTGGCAAAACCCCCTTAATTTCTTTACATGTAACAATAGCCTATTATATTCTGTTATTATTACAAATAGTTTTCATTCATACAGTCCACTCCATAATGACCAGCCTAATTTAGTGTTATAAGGTAATATCTCCTCCTAAAGAGAATACCTTAAACAGAGACATTGCTCAGGAAACATTGAGACACCTTTTAAAACTAAATATTTTAATAAAATTATTAATAAAAAAAGATAATATTAACATTTTATTTCAACATATTATCATGATAATTAACATAAAAAATATGACTTTTTTGAAGTAGTCATTACAAAGAGTCGTTGACATAATTAGTATCCTTAACATTATCGAATCACCTATTGACAATAATAAAGTAGAATTTTGATTAAATTAGGTGGTGTAATAAAAAAAATTATCTTTATATATATATAAAAATCTCGTGTCCCGATGTTTGTCAGAGGTAAAATCAGAAACTACTCAACATATTTGGATGGAATTTGGCTCACTGTGTGTAGTTTTGACCAAACCATCCAACTTAAAAGATAGGATGGTTTTCATCTCGATTGTAAATTGTAAATTAAATTCTTATTATTCTACAATAGGCGGGCGCAATCGACTATAGGGTGCGCTAGTAGCTTTTTCAAAATGTCGGAAGGAACGGGGATAGTTGATGTAATAGAGATAGTTGGTAATTTTAAAAGACCATTAATTGAAGGGCAGGCTATTCTTGATGCAGACCGCATAATAACATGTTGAATAGTATCTAGAAGTAAAAAAACAGTTATTTTACAAGCCTTGTGCCTTCAAACAAGTGGTCTGAAAGGAATGCCCCATCAAATAAAAGTGGAAATCAAATTTATTAATAATAATAAGCAATTTTCTTGTTATTGTACGTGTAAAGCTGGTAATTCTGGTAAATGCAAACACATCATTGCAACTTTACTCTACTTTTTTCGGTAAGTAATAGCATTAATTCCTATTCATACAATCGTTGTTACGACAGCTGTCATTTTCATGACAGCTTAGTTTCTTTGTCATATTATTTATTTATTTGTCAAAACTTTCAGGCATCGCATTGAAAACTTGGAACAATTAAGCACAACGGATTTAATACAAAAATGGGGAAAATTAAAAAAGAAAAACAAATTAATGACACTATGGCCCCAATGTTATTTGCATAAAACTAACATTTTGGAATTATAAAATCGCAAATACTAATATTTGTCTGGATAAATATAGTCACTTTCTTTAAAATAAAGGCTACATATCGTCATATGTTACGAAACAGGCTTGCCTATTCTTAATTTTACATTCCACTCTTTAAGAAGCTTTTTATTTTTTGGAAATAAATGGAATGACACGTCTTTTGATTTTCTAATTGAACACTGAGGGACCGAGCAATACCTATTAGACATTTTTCAAATAATTTTTTGCTCAATCAGGTTTTAATTATGGAAAAATAAATTAAAAATGGCAAAGAACCCTATCAATCCCAGGTAATGGCCCGGCTTCTATCCCCGTTTCTCTAGTTCCTGCAAAGAAGCAGTACCGTCGCTTGCGCCCGCCTATGGAGTGTGATTATTTGTAAGTTCTATAAATTTCCAACAGATGGCGGTGTAAGTTGATTTATTGGCACAACACTTCATTTACTTTCGATATTTCGGGTAGATAACCATCCGGTAGCCAAATCTATTTTTTCTGGCTTGGACTTGGAAAATCCGTGTTTTTCCTATGGGCAATAATATATCGCCTTTTCACATGTGGGGAAACCACCGAATCTATTTCTTTAATCGAAAGACATTTTGATAACCTGCTTCAGGTTGAACCTGCCGATATGATATCTAAGCTCATCATGTGTTATATTCTGAATTCAATTAATGTGCATTATGGCAAAACGTTTGGTTCATTTTTAACTATTGTGATTGCACTTATTCAATTATATTCTTTACTAGCTAGGGTGCCCGGCTTCGCTCCGGTAGTTGGGTGGTAGTTTTAATACCAGAAAAACTTTAAAAATAAAGGAAATATAGAACAAAATTAGCACCGTCTTGTAAATTCGGTTTTAACTTGGTATCAATATTCTGCAGACTTGAGATCTGCAGAGTCCGTCCAAATAAGGAACCCTGTATAATTTACTGGGGGTTGAAAATGGTAAATGAACAATTAATTTTGCTGCAACTTTGTCGAGTTATGCATCGTTTTTATGGTTTCTGTGATTCTGAATCCTATAAGCCCATTCCAAGTAGTCAGAAGATAATAAGTTTTAGATTATTGTTGAAAAATCTGGTCTCTCAGTTAAAAAAATTATATTTCGAGTAAAACATAATCGCTGACTGCTATGATGGTCCTATTTGATCCAGAAGTATAGAAACTACCGAAGATTCATAGAAAATTTTTTTTAAGACCTTTCTTACATTTCAACCTCCCTTAAGATATCCCCCCGTAATTTGAACGGTTTCTGCATATGTCGCATATTTCTGCATATCTTATACTATTACAAAGTGAAAACCAAAATTTCTTGAAGGTACAATTTTTTCATCATATTTCTATTTATCTTGAACTATGAGGGATGATAAAATCTTGAATGGTGTTATTGGAGTTAGTCGTTTTGTCAACTGGAATGGTTATCATACGTAGTAACCAAACCAACTTCTTTTTCATAAATACAATAAGAATACTTCAAACTTTTTATTTTCGATTTATATTTAGTCAATTCATCTCTTTTGTTATGTATAATTTTATTCGCTCACTGTACTACTAAGAAATGTTCACTCATATTGCATTAAATTTACTTTAGTATATATTATATATAGATTAAATGTAACGTGCTGATCATATATTAGCCTTCTCATGAAAAAACTAATTTTTTAAGGAATCCAGTTGGTTTTCTAATTGATTGCTGAGATATAAAGTACTTATTTTATTTTTAAACGCAAACTAATTATTTTCTCTAAATTTTTTAGTAATTTAAAAAGAACAGCTGAAAAAATATAGAACGATTACCTACATTCTGAATGAATGGACAATAAACATTGAGTGAAACGCACCCTAGCGCTTCCTAGTAGCCTGGAGCTCGAACTAAATATTTCATTCATAAACTCGTGTCTCAATCTCAGAGAGGCTAATTAAATGGTGCGAGAGGCATAAAATTCCAGCCCTTTTCTCTTCAATTTTACACTCTTAAGAGAAAAACGGAAACCTTCTTCTCCGTAAGAGGTCATATGGCTAAACGAAGACATAACTTCCTTAATCCTACGTGGAGTCGTTTTTGAGCCTTTTCGGCACGCACATTGCACACTTTGCTTTATAATATATATTGATTAGTTCCTTTTACATGTGTATTATTAATATTTAATCTTGCCTCTGCTGGAATAATTCAGTAAGAATTCTAAATGAATGGATTGTTAATGCTTACTATTGTCAAATAGATACAAATGTATTTATTGGCCTGACAAAATTGGCACTTCTATGGGCCCTGAAGAAGCCCACAGCAAGATGGGTGAAAGCTTGACAATTGAAAAACCTGTTACATGGCCAAACCTTGAAGAAGAAATGCATATAATAAATTTTCCCTTATATATTTCATTTTACATCTTGGTCCCTAATACGGGATATGCATCCCATATTAGGCCACCCCCCCCCTTATTCCAAAATAAGAGCCTATTTTCAAAAAGTATTTGAAATAACTTTCCGAAAATTTCACACATTCCCTATTTTCAACTTCCATCTAGTGCTCAGTCGTGCCAATTTATTTATGGCCTGCTTTTCGGTACCGAGGTAATAATTTACATACTGACGTTATTAAAGAAAAAAAAACATAAGAATATTCGTCAATCATCTACGATTCAGAAATTGAGCTGAAATTAGTACTAGCACAAATCAGAAAGCAGTAGATAAGGCAGAAGTGCTGACACCTAACTATTAGAGGCATGCTTCCCCTCGGGCACTGTACTTCAAATTTGGCCTCCACGTCCTTTAAAAGGTAAGTCAAGGTCTCGCAAATATTTCGAGGGAAAAGAAAAGGTTAGGCTTAGTATAAAATAAAAAAGCTACTCATAATTATCTCCTACTAATGTTTAGGTACTTTACAATAGGACTAATCGATACGATACTCTTCCTAAAGTATCGATATTCGGTATTATCAAAATCGATTCATGTAGATTTTGATAAAAACACTTGAAAAATAATGTAACGCTTCTGGGGGTTGAAGAATATTTATTAAACAAAAATATACAATTATCAAATGCCAACGAATTAATAGAACTCAAATATTCGAGCAGGTTACAAAAATGATAATGTTATACCACACTGATCATATGACTTGAGCTCAAGGGCGTACCCAGGATCAAAACTAGGGGGGGTGGGCAAGCTAAAACCTAGGGGGGGGGGGGCAAGCTATGGTCGTTCAGTTTGTGACACCTTACCGCGGAATAGGAGAATGAAACCAAAATTATGTATAATTATAGCAGTGTTTTATCAACTAAGTGATTACAATTATTTGCTTGAAAAAATGTATTCTATTATTGCTTCCAGTCTTAAAAGCCTAAAAAATGATTGTTTCCAGCCTTCCAGGGGGGGGCAGCTGCCCCCCTACCCCCCGCTGGGTACGCCCATGCTTGAGCTTCACAGTCAAGACACAGACTAAGATTGACTGGCCCAGTCATTCGCTCCTTATATATAGTCGTAAAACGAACCTTCTGGAAGGTTCCGGATCCTTCTGGGAGGTTCCAGGTCTCCGTCGAAAAGATCTAGGCCTGCCCACGTGCCCCAACAGTTTGTTCCGACCAATAGTCGTTCCAACAAAAGGTTTGTGATTTTAAACCATATGTTTTTATTTGATTATCGATTTAACGTTACAATAATTTAATTTAGCATTTACATAAAATTTGAATTTTTAGAAAAAAATATATCAAAAGACAGGCCCCACTAGACCCCACCTCAAACTGGCCTTATGTCGTCATGTCTGTTGTTCTCACAACGCTCGATTAGTTTCTGTTTTAATGGTGTTAAAAATTTTGTTTCATTTAATTGTGTACAATTTATTTATGCAGTTTGCCAGAAAGAAGACCGGAGAATGAAAATCCAACTGTATAAAATCAATTGAAAGCATCGGCGTCACCAACACAAAATTATTGGGGGGGGGGGCTCAATATTTTTCTCGATAGGGTAGGTGGAAATTTGAGAGCTAAAAGTTAAAATAATAACCCATAAAAAAAAAACTGTTGGGACATTTCATTCTCCTCCAACGTATTTTAAATTAAAGCCAACTATTTTAAAGGTATTTATAGGATCATAAAAAATTGTCTATTTATGCCAACTAGGAATACATTAAAATAGGGAGTTGTTAAGGCTTAATGTTGAAGGATGTGGGCCAAAATTTCTTGATTGAATTTTATCCTAGTTTTTCTTCTGATCCTGATCCCATTAATTTCATTGCTTTCCATCAACTTCTATAATATATATAAGCATCTGTACTCATATAGGCTTTATCGAATTGATGGAAAGTAATGAAATTAATGGGATCAGGATCAGAAGAAAAACTAGGATAAAATTCAATCAAGAAATTTTGGCCCACATCCTTCAACATTAAGCCTTAACAACTCCCTATTTTAATGTATTCCTAGTTGGCATAAATAGACAATTTTTTATGATCCTATAAATACCTTTAAAATAGTTGGCTTTAATTTAAAATACGTTGGGGGTGGTACTTTATTTATTAACTTTATACGTTTTTTTTTCGATTTTCTCAAAAACGGCTCACAAGATTTTGATTAAACTGAGTATTTGATCTATAAATATGCCCTAGATATGACTGTAAAAATTTCATCAAAATTGATTAACTGGAGGGGGGACTTTACATAATAAATTTACATAATAAATTGTATCATTTTCACGTGTTTTTTTTATTTACTCAAAAACGGCTTTAACGATTTTGATCAAACTTGGTATTTGACGTATGTATATGTCCAAGATGTGATAGCCCGCATTTCATCAAAATTGGTCAATCGGAGGGGGCACTTTAATTTTTAATTTTTTTTGCAATTTTTACTTTTTTCGATTTTCTCAAAAACGGCTTTAACGATTTTCATCAAATTCGTCATGTTTAATGAAAATTAGGTGTTCTTTAATATTAGGTAAGCTTTGTCATTATTAAAATGTTCTGAGGGGGCTTAATGGGGTAGGGGCCTTTTTTGTTTGTTTGTTTTTGTTTCCTATGAAGTATCTTTGTTTTTGTTTATATGGAGAAATTAACTGTCTCTCATTACGCCTAAAAATAAGAAATGGCTAAATATGAGATATGATAAAAACCAAGTAAACCTGTAGAGGAGAAAAAAAGAAAAATATTCAGTCAACTCATAAAACACGTTGAGCCTACACATGCGTAGTTCGCCTTTTATGACAAATCATTGTTCCTAATTAAAGCCGTTCTGTTCATTTAATGGAAATTATTGGTTTCATGGTAACTAAATGAAATTTTCAACAAGTACATAGAGAATTATAAAATCAGTCGACTTGGAGCATTATGCTTGCATTGCCGAATTATCTCAAGTAAAAACTTTTATTTAATAATAAAAGAAATTAGTGTTTGTTATAGAGCAAATGAAAACAAAATTAAGAAATGAATGTGGAAAAATGTGTAACTGAGTGAGAAGTGGCATTAACACAACGCATTAATTTCTAATCTAAGTTGGTAAGTGAAAGTTGTGTATTGCGCGCACGCACCAGATTTTTTACTTTGGGTCCTCTCCTTCCAAAATATTGGGGGGACAGTCCCCTCCTGTCAAAATATTGGGGGGGGGGTGCGTCTCCCCGGACCCCTTCCCCCGGCGGTGACGCCCGTGGTAATTTCTATGATTTTCGTCGTTGCCTTACAGCACTTTTGTTTTCCAATTTTTACGAAAATACTCCTTGTATAAGGAAGGACTCCTGTCTAAACAACCAAAAGTGCTACATTTAGGGTTTAGTAGCTACGTAATTTCAGTATTTCTTTAAAAATACAAAAAATATTTGAGGGGGGTCACGATCCCACTAACCCCCCCCCCCCCCGCATACACAGAGCATTTAGCAGGACTTGGTTTTAAAGACAGAGGGGACCTCAAAACATGTATTTCCGTTGAAAACCGGAAGTAAAATTTTTTCACAACCGCAATAATTTCCCTTACTAACTAAAGAGGACTCCGTTTAATTGAGCCATTTTTAATAAAACGGAATCGAATATAGGTAAAAAAATCACCGCTATATTTGGACAAAACAACGGCTAATCGGGACGAAACTTTCTGGAACTTTAACGTTTCCAATAAACAGAATTGTAAAAAAACTATGAGCCCCAGTGTCAATCGAATAACCTAAGTATCTCAGACAATGCATATTTCTCTACCAGAAGCAAGAAACAGCATCGAAAAGTTTAGTCGCTTTATTTTTCAGAAAGGAATCGTGGATATGGACTAAATGCACTAATTATCTGGTTCGTAAGTTTACAAGTAAAGTTACAAGGCACGTTGATTCTTTCCTAATAAAAATTTTTAAATAAAATCGGGTTCTAATTCATTTGTTATTTCGAAATTTTGTCTTTATAAGTATAATTTATATTATACCCAAATAGTTAATTTAATTTGCTTCATTTAGTATATTAAAACATCTATTTAAGAAAAATAAATTTTAACAGTTAAATTAATCGTAGGGGAGAGCGGGGTGGGTTGGCGTAGGGGGCAGGTTGGCCATTGGCTTATAGTTTCCGTCACACTTGTTGTGAAGGCCCCACAATTGTACCATGTGTCCCGCTCGACCTCGGGAGTCTTGTCCTGAGTTTTCAATCCGATGCTAACAGTGTAGAGAAGAGTGTGCTTCATTGATTGATTCTACAACATGTATGTAAATTTTCATATGTTAAGTAAATTTGGTTTAAAGGAATGGCAAAACATTTGACTCTGATCCTGTTCACACAGCCCCACACTCCTTTGATAAACCTAACCTTTCGACTAACCAGTTTCAAGTTTGATTGTTCTCCCCTGTCCTGGCAGCCATCTTTCATATTATCTCTCCTGTGGGGTTAGTTGGCTCTCTTCAACTGGGGTTTGTTGGAGCAGTAGCAATTTACAAAAGCAAGGTAAACATGAACAAAGGTGAAACTACCAATTGTTTTTAGTTCCAGGAAGGAGGATGAGAGCAATTTTTCTTATGCAGAAAATAACGACATTCTTAACTTCTATCTTCTTCTATTGTCATTCTATTTTCCCTTAAAAGCTGGTGAAAACCGATTCAAAATTATTATACCATTATAATGCAGCTTTTATTAACAATAATATGTGCCAGGCAGTACTTGAATGAGATGGCTTAACAACCCAGCTTCTAGGCCAACCTGCCCCACATAGGGAGTTAATTGGCATACTCTGGATTGACGAATTCTTCAATTTCCTATAATCTTAGTATTAAATATTATGTGGTGAAAAAAATACTTGAAGTACTCTAATACTTGGAGTTTACAGTGGTTACAGCCCCATTGGCATTATATTAACAGGAACGACTCAACAATCAATAAAGTTAAAACTATTGCCAACCAACCCCGCTCTCCCCTATTATTTTGAACCCATCATTAAATTAATAGACGAGAATACACAGGCCTAAATGTACTTATTAACTTGGTTTCCCCACAAATATATCCAATTTACGGCATTAAAACAACACTTTTACCGTAGCCCAGTGATTAGACATATTTTATTTGCATTTACACGTGGATTCATGATCTCCTCTTTATTGCGTCCTCTGCCTAGTTGGAACAAAACAAATTTTCCCTTTATGACCCAATAAAACGGAGTCGACTGTATTTCACGGAAGTGAAAGTAAGAATTGGCCTTTTTAACTTTATCAATTATTCATGCTAAAGCACTTAGTTTGTATTTTTGGAATCCTCTTCTATCCAAAATTCATGGGCGGATCCAGCCGATCGTAAAGGGGGGGGGGGCTGCAGTCCTAAAGGGGGGGGCTGCAGCCCCACAGCCCTTTATTTGGATCTGCTAATCAGCTTTTTTACCTTTATGTTCCTTTCCCACAACTAAAATTCGAATTGTTCTACACATTATTTGCTCTTTAAATTGCTTCCTTACATTAAGGAAAGTCAAATTCTATCTTTAAATGACGAAAAATTTTCTAAAGGAAGGGGCTGCAGCCCCCACAGCCCCCCTCTGGATCCGCCAATGCCAATATTTCGACTTCCATGTGCATTTCAGGAATTGGAGGGCTCACTGTGTTTAATTCGAGAGTTCAGCAGTTGTTCTCAAGGTACGAATATAATAAGACATATCAAGGACCTCTTTTTTTTTTTTTTTTTTTTTTTTTTTCAATTTTTAGCTGAAATGATAAAGGACTGAGGACACTTGGGATAAGTGAAGATGCGAGGACAAAAGCTATAAGAGCTGATGAACACGTTAGGGAGGGAAGATAAGGATTGGCGAGGAGGACGGGAAGTTATTGCCCGGAGTTAGACAATGGAGCCCCCCCCCCGTATGTAAATCTTCCCAAGACAAATCTCTCGCGCCCCGTCCTGACAAACAAGTCCCCTGTAACTATTTGTTACCGCAATTAATATCCTCTGACGTATATCCCCTATATCTCAAGCCAGCATCTCCCCTCCTCCCCGCATACTCGTTTGTATATATAATAATATGTATATAATATGTATTTGTACAAATGGCTTCTTTTCGCCGATTCTTTCGGAGGATTATCCAGTTTGAGCCGAATCTTTTGAGCGATGTGTGGTCTCCTGGTACGACACACACAAGACACCGGCGATGTAAATGGCCATCCCTCCGATATACTTGTAGCCAGCTAAATAATTGCCTAGATTAGTCATAAGCGACCCGGGCAGACCTGATGGATCGAGTTATAGGGTAAGCCCGACTACGCCTCCATCGGACTTTGTCAAACCAGAGACTTTTTTTTTTTTTTACGTCTTTTTATTGGCCCATTAATCATCCCCACTCCTCTCTCTAGGGGACCAATAAAACTCAGAATAAAACCCGAGGAGGTAATTCGACACCACCAACGCTTGCGCATTCAGTTCCCTTGTAATCATACATCTACATTCCCATATGGACATTTCCATTACTTCTTTTTTGTTTTTTCTTTTAATTTTTTAATATTATCGTCCTTCGCATTGAAGTAAGGCGTACTGTAAAGAGCTCTGAGGCATTCCTTGCAATGTGAAACGCAAACGTGCCATTATTGCTGTACGATGACTGTATTACACACTAGTAGACAAGGGCGTCCGTAGGAATTCGTCTAGGCATGACAGGTTGGTGAAGTCCTTTTGACAGAGGTGGTAGTCGTTATTTTTTACTGAAAAGTGAATGAGCCTAATTAAATGAGCTTCTCAAGGGCTTTATCTCTTGGTAAGGATTAGACCCAGACATAACAGGCACAGGACATGCCCCCGGGGTCCGATACAGGATTTACGCCGTACTTTATCGAAAATAGCATTAAACTGCTGGAATTTTGAATTACCATCCATATTGATAATTTTTGCAATGTTAAAACAATTTTTAGGCGTCATTTACTGCTTTACAACCACTTACTCTATGATCAAAAGAATTTTTTTTTTTTAAAGAAATGAATTTATATAATATAAATAAAGCAAATATCAGCAAGTTTTATTTATAACTAGCTAGGGTGCCCGGCTTCGCTCCGGTAGTTGTGTAATAGTTTCAATAACAGAAAGACTTTACAATTAAAGGAAATATAGAACAAAATTAGCAGTTTCTTGAAACTTTTAACATATTATCAATATTAAAATTCGAGATCTGCAGAGTCCGCCCAAATAAGGAACCCTATATACTTTAAAGGGGGTTGAAAATGGCGAATAAACAATTAATTTTGCTGCAACTTTGTCGAGTCATGCATCGTTTTTGATGGTTTCTGTGATTCTGAATCCTATATTTCTATATTTCTATATTTCCTATATTTCTTTTTATCCTGAACTATGAGGGGTGATAAAATCTTATTGAAAAAATGCTGTAATTGGAGTTAGTCATTTTATCAACTGGAATGCTCATCATACATAGTAATAAAACCATTTTTCATAATTGCATACAATAAGAACACTTCAAACTTTTTATTTTCGATTTATAATCAGTCAATTCAGCTCTTCTTTTTTGCTTTATGTCTGTTTATTTCGCTCACTGTACTACTAAAAAATGTTCAGTCATATTGCATTAAATTTACTTAAGTAGATGTTATATATTGATTAAATATAATTTGTAAATCAATTAACCTTCTTATGAGAAAATTAATTTTGTAAGGTATCCAGTCGGTTTTCTAATTGATTGCAGATATGTAAAATCATTATTTTATTTAGAAAGAAATGGTGAAACAATTTTAAAAGTAATTTAAAAAGAACAGCTGAAAAAATATTTAACCTTTACAAACTGAACAATAAACATTGAGTGAAACGCACCCTAGCGCTTCCTGGTAGCCTGGAGCTCGAACTACATTTTTCATTCATAACCTCGTATCTCAATCTCAGGTAGGCTAATTAAATGGTGCGAGAGTCTTAAAATTCCAGTCCTTTTCTCTTCAATTTTACACCCTTAAGAGAAAAACAGAAACCTTCTTCTCCGTTATGGGTTTTACAGCAAGACGCTGACATAACTCTCTTAAACGTGCGTTGAGTCGTTTTTGAGCCTTTTCGGCACGCACATTGTACACTTTGCTTTATAATATATATTGATTACAGACTTAGTAAGAAGTATTAAAAAAAAAACTATTGTTTTCTTTCTCGTATTTTCTCGTATTCGTATAATTAAAGAATGTCAAAGAAATTAAATGGAACTACATTGTATAAAATCAAACACATAAAATTAAAGATAACCATAAAGGTAGTCGTTGCAATATTATCGGACGCGGAAGGGTGATGCCGTCCAGTAGTCTTGTTTTATTACCGAGGGCTGGTATCGGACCTCTGAATCCGATTCTAAAAAACAAGAGAATTTCATCTGTTAGCAACTTTTGCTGCACTAAAATGCGATAATCTCATTAAAAATCGACTAAATTGAGTCTTTGAGGTGTTCGGCCTTTCGGACATTTTCATGTGATAATCGGCTGTTAAGATGGGAATGAATGTAAGAGATCGGAACCCGGGGACCGATGACGGGCCCAACGTGTTAAGTAAGGTTCAAATGATTTTTGAAATAAAACGTTGATATTTCAAAATTGAAATATTTTTTTATCGAAGGCTTAACGAACCCGAAGGTTCGATGCCGTCACCACCGTCTCGGCCTACTCCCAGTCGGCCCCGTGCTTATTTTTGCTTTTAGGGACTCGCTCACAACCGAGTATTGCAATGTTACACGCCCATTTTATTCGCCGTGCTGCTATCACCTCTACTATACTTACCAGAAGCAGTTTACTTAGCTCAGCGTTGTGTAAATGTCTATAAATTCTCCGGTTGATTCATCCCTCTTCTGTCCAAATATTTCTACGCAATACCTAATTTACAAAAACCCTTAGCCTTTGCTCATCCCATCGCGGCCACGTTTAACATCCGTAAAGGACCGTTGCACAGTGAGACGAATCGCCAATCTAGGTGGAAATAATTCTGGAAGCGACTTATTTCATTTTAATTTTTCTAAAAGATCAAATTTAAGCATGAATTAATAAATAAAAGTCAACACAATGTTTCTGACTAAGGATTTATGAAAATAAAATAAAATATATAATTAAAATAGAAAAAAATGAAATATAATTATTAAATTAGTAAATTATATATAATGGATTAATTATTTTTAAAATATTGTATTATTTTAAAATTATGAAATAAAAATGTAAAATAAAATATAAATTATAAAATAAATGTAAAATTATATATGTATTATAAATTCTCAAAAACAAATAACCGTATATTTCATCGTTCTGATTCATTCAAATTTGAAATATCTTAATCCAGGTTACATTCTTCTTCACAAATCATCAAGGTAACGCCGGCAGTCTCTTTTGAAAATATAATAACTAAAGGTCTATAATATCTAGTAGACAAAGTTACATGGATAAACCAAGCTAAATTCGTATTGTTCCCAAACTCCTATAAGGCACTCAATAATGACAGATTTACGCTTGAAATAAACCGTTCACCCTCATAAACAGGTAATAGCAATTCGGAAAGAAACATTTATTTTTTATATAGTGTAGATTATACTCTATGAAAATATCTGGATGTAGGTCAGAATGGATTTTTGATAATCCCATTTTTTTAAATAATAAAATAATTAGCGATTAGGGGCTGAAAATTAGCAAGCACTTCCTGCTTTTTGTCTAGCCTTAATTTCTTCAAAGGTTTCGTTTTTTCTAGTTACCATCGCCCCTAAACATCTAAATTTCTCTACGTATCCCCTTCTACGTCTATATCAGTGAACTCATCACCACTTCTACGGCTAACCATATATTTCGTCCTATCCGTCCTATCCGGACGTATAGGACGATATATTTCGTCCATATACGTCCATATCCATAGGACGATATATTTCGTTCCATATATTTCGTCCTATCCGTATTAATTTCCAACCCAAGTTCTTGATCGGCTATCCTTAACTTTTTTAGTGTATTAATTTCTATAGTTTCCGGGTCCTTACCAAGCAAAACCAAATCATCGGCATAAACGATCGTGTCACTTCCCTAAAGCATATTCTAGAGCTAAATTAAATAAAACAGGTGATAGAGAATCTCCTTGTTTAGAACCAGGCTGAACCTTGAACCTCCCAGAGAAATAATTACTGATTCTAACTTTATTGAGCGTTTCGGTCATACGCATTTTTACTAATTTTATTAACTTTTGGCGGTAATATTATACCTACAACTTTTGGCGGTTGATCGAATCAGATACCTTTTTGAAAGCGATAAAATTCTGTTATAACGGAACAATATTTTAATTTTTTTTTCTCTAATATTTAACACTATAACTACCATAAGCGGTCAAATGACCGATTATTAACTTTTTTATAATAAAAAGCGCATAAAATCTTATCGTTTTTGCACATTTGACAATGTCTTTTTCTATTAATTATATACAATTAAGTAATATCCTATTATTTTTTAATTTCTATTTTTTATTTTTTTTTTTGAGTTATACTTGTTTTATTTATCATGATAAAATATTGTTTTATATTATCATGAGTTATCTAACGCAACAGGTGATTTGACCGAGAGAACTATTTGTTGTTTTATAAGGTTATCGGATCAGAAATTATGACGTAGATGCGCATTGAAGCTATTGTATTCAATTCGTTGCACATTTCTGGAATGTTGCATAGTTAGTTCAATCGAAATAACTGTGAATTAAAAATTTCGAGAAAGTAGAACTTGCCGCCGATTTTCGAGAAGCCCGCCAAATACGAAAGGAACATACCAGGTGTGTAAATATGAAACCGGAATTTTTCAAATAGCAAATAAGAGTTGATTGTGTAAAAATGATACATACTTTTTTATTCGAAGTACTGTCCTTCGCTACCTATGCATTTTTCCCATCATTCAGGCAATTTGTGGATTCCCCGCCAAAATAATGCTTCCTCTTCTGAGTCGAACCAATCACTGAACCAATTTCGTACATTTTCATAAGAAGTGAAGCGCTGCTCAGCTAGTGCGTGTCCCATCGATGCAAATAGGTGGTAATCGGATGGGGCCAAATCTGGTGAACAAGCCGCCTGCGGAAGAATTTACCAACCAAACACTTGGATCGTTTCCTTGGTCCTTTTAGCCGAATGTGATGGGGCATTGTCATGGAGCAAGATCACTTTGTGTGTCCTTTCTTGATATTTGGGCCTTTTGGTGCAAATCTTTATTCAAATTTATCATCTGTTGTAGGTAGCGTTCCGTATTAACAGTTTCCCCAGGTTTCAGCAGCTCATAGTAGGTAACACCCATCTGATCACACCAGACACAGAGCATTTTCTTCCTCCCCAAGCGATGCCGATGGTTCACCAGGAGTTACTCAGGATTTTTTACGCTTAGGATTCTCGAAGTAAATTCACTTTTCATCACCAGTCACAATTTGGTGAAGAAATGACTTTTTTCTGTACCTGGCGAGCAGCATTTGCCATGAGGTTTTTCGAGCTTCCTGCTGCCTGTCATTCAGTTGGTGAGATACCCATTTTCCGACCTTCTGGATCTTTTCCATGCCTTTCAAACAAATGGAGACGGTGTCACATGTAATAATTGTCCAACAAACGCTTCCGAATCAGCGTTTTCAAAGTTTTTTTTTGTGATTTTCCACGGTCTTTGTTTCTTTTATCGAAATCCATCTTTAAATTTTTTGACCCAATCGAAACATTGAGATTTGCCTAGTGCATGCTCCCCGTAAGCTTCAACAAACATCCTATATGATAATGCTCCAATTTTTTTCAGAAGGAAACGGAAAATAAATGCTGTCCGCAAATCTTGATTTGTTGGCACAAAAGTCGACATGTTCAACGCCACTAAAACACGGTTATAGAATGAAACTGATGTTGGTATCTATTGGATCTCTTTATTACATGTAGGAAAAGCAGATAACACCACTGACGGATTAGTTAGAAGATTATATTGACTGCTAACTCCTATCATTGGCGAATTCCGGTTTCATATTTACACACCTGGTAGCCTACTACAGATTCTTATGAACGTACACCTTTTTTTTAAATTATAATAAAGTTACTTTGTTTATTTTCTTCCTAACGTCCATATTTCATACATTCGATCAGGAAACATAAACACCGGTCATTTTACTTGCTATGGTAGAAATAGGTATATATATATGAAGTATTGATATGTTTGGTGTTAACGGAGAGAGAATATTTGGTCTACGGTTGAACGGTTTCGAATATTTGGATTAAGGACTAAACATTATGAGGCAAATATAAATTAAGAGTATACTATCTAATCATAAATATACTCTATGTACTGGAAGATCTAAATTATGTAAATGATAGAATGGCGAAATACTTCTTCCAAAATTCTTTTATTTAAAAATTAAAACAATTACATTAATTTGATATCAATAGTGTGACAAGAATAATTGTAGTAAATGTAGGTGGCAGAAAAAAGTGTAAGACATGTGAGCAATATTTTTATATAAAATTGACCAATTTACAATGTAATGGAATATAACCTGTAATATAGAAATAGGCGGGCGCAAGCGACGGTGCTGCTTCTTTTCAGGAACTAGAGAAACGGGGATAAAAGCCGGGCCATTACCTGGGATTCATAGGGTTTTTTAGCGTTTTTAATTTATTTTTCCATAATTAAAACCCGATTGAGCAAAAAATCATTTGAAAAATGTCTATTAGGTATTGCTCGGTCCCTCAGGGTTCAATTAAAAAATCAAAAGACGTGTCATTCCATTTGTTTCCAAAAAATAAAAAGCTTCTTAAAGAGTGTATTGTAAAATTAAGAATAGATAAGCCTGTTTCGAAACATATGACGATATGTAGTCTTCATTTTAAAGAAAGTGTCTATATTTATCCAGGTAAATATTAGTATTTGACATTTTATTATTCCAAAATGTTAGTTTTAGGCAAATAACATTGGGACCATAGTGTCATATTTGTTTTTCTTTTTTAATTTTCCCTATTTTTGTCTTACATCCGTTGTGCTTAATTTTTCCAAGTTTTCAATGCGAAGCCTGAAAGTTTTGACAAATAAATAAATAATATGACAAAGAATCTAAGCTGTCATAACAATGATTGTATGAATAGGTAATTAATGTTATTACTAATCGAAAAACGTAAAGTTACAATGATGTGGTTGCATTTACCAGAGCTACCATCTTTACACGTACAATGACAAGAAAATTGTTTATTATTATTAATACATTTGATTTCCACTTTTATTTGATGGGGCAGTCCTTTAAGATCGCTTGTTTGAAGGCAAAAGGCTTGTAAAATAACTGTTTTTTTACTTCTATGGTAGATATTATTCCACATGTAATTATGTGGTTTGCATCAAGGATAGCCTGCCCTTCAATTAATGGTCTTTTAAAATTACCAATTATCTCTATCACATCAACTATGTCTATCCCCGTTCTTTCCGACATTTTGCAAAACTACTAGCGCACCCTATAGTCGATTGCGCCCGCCTATAGATGGACCAAACCACCAGAAATTGTCAGGTAAAGAATACTAGATCTTACAGATTTAGAAATTTGCCCTGAAGAGGGAAGAATAGTCCGAAACGTAGGCAAATTAATGTTATTGTTTTAATTTTTAAATAAAAGAATTTCGGAAGAAGTATTTCACCATTCTATCATTTACATAAATTAAGAGAGTTTTTAGACTCATTAATGACAGAATGTCTAGATCTACATTTTTTTTTTTTTTTTTTTGTCTTAATCAAAAATATATAACCTTGTTTTGAAGAATGGTACCTATACGAGAAAGACGGAGCCCTAAATCCGCTGCTCCATTGAGATAAAGAGGAACAGAGAAGAGCGGGCATAAACATCGGGGCTGGAAGGGTAACACATGTAGCTACCAGAGATCCCGACGCCCCCCTGCCCCTTGTAAAGTGGTCCACTCCTCCACTATCTCCCCTCGCTAATGCGTTCATCCGGGCAAGAATGTTACCTCCATTATTGCAAGATCTGGGGGCATTAGTAAAAATATCTCCGCGATAATAGTCCCCCTCTATAGGGTCACTCTTTTTTTTTTCTTTTTTAATTATCTTTTCCTTATTTCTTTATTTTTTTGTGTGTGTATTTTATTTGCGTTTTTTGAACACTTGCACGGCGACGTTTGACTTCGGATTCTTCTTTTTTCTTTTTCTTTTTTTTAAGTCGGGCTTTCCTTTTCTTCCGTCGAGAATGAGATTTCTTTTACGGACCGCATGCTCGGCAAGTTGATCACGTTTGTATAAGTGAATCTCTCTCATAAAGACTAAAGAAGAATAAACATAAGATAAATCGTGATTCCTGAATATTGTTAAAAATAAAAAATTCAAAATGTAGTAGGTCTACTGATTGGTCCGTGCGAATAATTAACAAAGCATTATTAATACAACAAACATTTCCTAGTAAGGAAAAAAAAATCTGGTGCAATGCGCGTAACACACAACTTTCACTTAACAACTTACTTTGATTAAAAATTGACATATTTTGTCAAATGCCATTTCTCAAAGGCACGCATTTTTCTATATTCATTTACTTATTTTTGTATATATTTGCTCTTTAAAATATACTAATATTTTTTTTTATTACTAAATAAAAATTTTTACTTGTGATAAAGGTCTGGCCACACATGTCCGCACCGTAGCAATAATAGAGGTTATGTTCAGAATATTTTTAATTTAACTTACATATTACCTTTAGTTATGCCTAAAGTGGCCTGTGTCTGACATGTGTGGCTTGAACTTTAGGCATAATAAAGGTAATATGTAAGTTAAATTAAAAATATTCTGAACATAACCAGTATTATTGCTACGGTGCGGACATGTGTGGCCAGACCCTAATTCGGCAATGCAAACATAATACTCCAAGTCGTCTGATGCAGTTATTGAAAACTTCATATGGTTACCATGAATCAAATAATTTCCATTAAATGAACAGAACATCTTAAACATCTTTAATTATAACAACAAACAATGGTCTGTCATTAAAGGCATACTGCGCAATCGTTGGCTCAACGTGTTTTATGAGTTGACGGAATATTTTTCTTTTTTTCTCCTGTTCATATTTAGCCATTTCTTATTTTCTGGCGAAACGAGATAATTTCTCGATGTAAAAAAAAAAAACTGGTGCGTGCGCGCAAAACACAACTTTCAATTACCAATTTACTTAGATAAGAAATTAATGCGTTTTGTTAATGCCACTTCTCAAAGTTACACATTTTTCCACATTCATTTCTTATTTTCTTTTTCATTTGCTCTGTAATCCCCTCAGCACATTTTAATAATGATAACGCTTACATGATATTAAATAACACCTAATTTTCATTAAACATGATGAATATGATGAAAATCGTTAAGCCCTTTTTGAGATAACGGAAAAATTGGAAAAAAAGTTGTGAAATTACCCCCTCCCCCCAGTTGATCAATTTTGATGAAATGTTGGCTGGGCATACATCAAATACCCAGTTTGATCAAAATTGTGAAAGCCGTTTTTGAGTAAATAAAAAAAAACACATGAAAATGATACAAAATTTATTAAGTAAAGTCACCCCTCCGGTTGATCAAATTTGATGAAATGTTGGCTATCACATCTTTGGAATATGCATACATCAAATACCCAGTTTGATCAAAATCGTGAAAGCCGTTTTTGAGAAAATCGTAAAAAAAGTAATAAGTTATTAAATAAAGTAGATGAAATTTTGCTGTCACATCGCGGGCATATACATACACTAAATACCCAATTTCAGGTCTGTACGGTTTATAGTTTTTGAGCTAGTCTGTTCACATACACACACACACATAGACCATTTCGGGGGACTTGGTTATTTGGATTCAAGGGACCACAAAACGTGTATTTCCGTTGAAAGCCGGAAGTCGAAATTTTTCACGATCGCAATACTTCCACTTACTATATATTTCATATATAGGTAAGTGAAAGTAAAAAAGGGTACTTTAAAGGAAAACAAAAAAAGACTCCTACCGCATTTATGCCCCCTCAAAACATTTTAATAATGATAAAGCTTACCTGATAATAAAGAATACTTGATTATTATTAAACATGACTAGTTTAATCAAAATCGTTAAAGAACCCCCTCCGTTTGACAAATTTTGATGAAATTTTTGCTGTCACATCACAGGCATATGCGCATACGAAATACCAGGTTCGTACGGTTTATAATTAAGTACTTTCAGGCTATATTATCAAAAATTTTCTTCAAATCAGGCATCTTTTTGGCCCTCAGATCCCGGACTATATCTTTCTCAATAATTAATCAAATTCAATGATTGAAATATCATTTTGTATTCAGAAATACTCTTCTTAAGCCTTTCTAATTAGGTTTCCTATCTGGTAACTGCACACAATCGGCTTTGCTAAAAATTGGTCGGAGGAGAATCAATTATCCATCGATATAATTCCGTGCTTTGATTCAGGCCTTTAACACTGGGAACATGAGCCTTGCAGAATTATCAAGAGAGATAGGTTTATAAAAAATAAATGAATATTTCCCTAGCTAAGAGATCAGATAAAACAATGGTCAGGAGCATCATTCAGGGGGCAGTTGCGAAGTACAGAGATAAAGGACATAAACGGAACTGGATATAAAATGGAGTTTGATCCCAGTTTAAGGCCTTTCCATTGTCGAAGCCGACCCTGGAAGAGAAAATGCAACGGCCATAAAACTATAAATAATGGCGGACCAGCCACCCCCGCGGAGTAAGCTTTATGCGCACGCTTTACCTAAGTTATAAATAACCACAACGGCACCATAAGTCCTGCGCATTTACGCCCACTGCGCGCAACATTTGCGCCTGGGATCTCGACGCAACTGTGCCTTCATCCGAGTACTTCCTCATCTTGATCAAACCTCACCTAAGAGATCGAAGGTGAGACCAAGAGAGTTCTTCTCGAAGTATTTGAAAGTAATCCAGCTAATTGAGTAATTGCTTAGGTCAAAGCCAGGTTTAAAGATTCGATCCCGAGATAGTTGGATTATCGCAGCCACTTCAATAATTTGAAGTAGAAGACAGTATGGCATTCACAGTATTGACAGAGATAGAGTCAAATTATTTCCTGCGTCTTTTTTTAAACTTAATTTATTCACTGAAATGAGTTCATAGGTGGATCCAGGGGGAGAGCTTTGGGGCTGCATTTTTGCTACTTTAAGATGTAATTTAATTGCACTTAAAAAAGGGAAGTAAGGTTAAGAACAAATAATATACAGAACAAGTAGAATTTTAGTTGTGGGAAAGGAACATGTTCCAGGTCGACTGTTCCAGGTGAAGGGGTGTGGAGCTGCAGACCCCCCCCCTCCCATTACAACCAGCTGTATCCACTCTTGAATTAGTTAAAGCAATGAAATGATATTTGTTTGAAAATGTATTATTTCCCACAACCAAGTAAGGAGAATCTTTGGTGTAGTTCTTGGTAGGGAATTACTATTTCTTGTTCACCGGTTGTGCAATCGCTAGGTTTCTCCTAACACTTGAATGCCGAAGGGATTCCAGTCTATGTCTAGATAAAAAAAAATTTTAATCATATTATATTATATATAAAATGGGGAGCGGGGTAGCTCACTGTTAAGGCAGTGGATTGATGAGCTCAAGGTACCGAGTTCGATACTGGCTCGGCTCAGGATAACTTAATTATTCTGCCACAGTTCGTCTCGTGGGCCGAGAGAACCTCCTCGGGCAAACCCAGCCTCTATAAAGTGGGTACCCTTAATTGTAAAATTAAGGGGAAAAAACCTGGTGGTTGAGCGTGATCACGGTCAAATCACCTCCTTGCACGACCGCTGACCATGAAACAGTGCTCTTCCTTACATATTACTGAACCCAAGACCCTTCATGGGTTGTAGTGGTACAGGTTTTTTTTTTTTTTTTTTAATATAAAATATCTCATTATTAGCCATAAATTTGGTTTTAATAAATTAATAAATAGTAATTGTTAAAAAGCAGGGGTCGAAAGAATCATTAACTCTTTTAAATAAGTTTTATTTTAAAAGTATTTGAAAAACTTATTACTAAAAAGTTTTATCGAAAAAAATTTTCCTATATCTTTTTGATATAAGTTTTTCTTCAAAAAGTTCAAGTTTCACCTCAACATATGGAGCAATTAAAATTAAAGTGTGAGTTAAACCATAACTTTTTCGCCCTGGGTTTTGATCATAGATAAAGAGTTTGTTTACTGATACTGTTGTTTATTTTGATGAATAATCCTGTGATGGGATTAGTTCAAGGTATATTTATTCCTATCCTATTATTTTATTCATCTCAAAGAAAAACCAGTCCAATGTCCAGTCATCTCTCCAGACCGTTTCAATTTAGCTTTAGTTATTCCTCGTGAGTAAATGGTTCAGTGAAAATTACGATGATGCGCAAAAAATACCAAGTGATTCTGAGTTTTTTCAAATACGTCTCAAAAACTGTTGTGAAAGAATAATTAAAGGTAATTTTTTAACGAATTCAAAAACCATTTATTTAGATTCCATAAAAGTGTTTTTACGAAATATTTCAAAATTGTAATCTAATGAAATAAAATTTTGCATTTCAAAAATCATTTTCTTTGACTGAAATCTTTTTATGAATAAGTTTCAGAATAACTTTTTGAAATGAACTTTTATGCTAAAAGTTATTTGGATAAAAGTTTTTAGATAACTTTATCAATAGGTTTTTATAATGAAAAAGTTAATGTTCAACAAAAACTTCAAGTAGGGTAAAAAAAATTTATAAGTTTAACTTTAACTTTTTTAAAATAAAAATTAACTTATATTTTCGACCCCTGTTAAAAAGCAATAATCATTATCTTCATAAAAATGTGGCGCCTAAACAAAGCTATCTGCATTCAAGGAAAAAATACTAAGCACTTTAAATTAAGTTAAGTATGAGTCATCTCATAGTTTAGCAGTAAAAGCTTATTATAACGTACTTTGTTTAAGAA
Organism: Aelia acuminata; assembly: GCA_911387785.2. Taxonomy (NCBI): domain Eukaryota; kingdom Metazoa; phylum Arthropoda; class Insecta; order Hemiptera; family Pentatomidae; genus Aelia; species Aelia acuminata. The sequence goes on along the minus strand of OU426984.1, from coordinate 74,724,581 downwards.
TACATAGAAAAATATTTACCCTGTTCTTACCCAGAATATTTAGCATAGTACTTAATAGAAGAAGAAAAAGTATTTTTATTCTGGGACGTCATGTCCCCTAAGAATAACAATATATGTACAAATCCAGAGTCATTTGTCTGACTAGTTTAGAACAAAGTTGTTAATTAAAGAAATAAAATAAAAGCGAGTCTCGATGAACAAAAAAACAATAGCATAAGAAATCAGAATATAAGTTGACTAATGTTCATCCATTTGAACTTAAAAAAAAATAAAAGAGAAACAAGATTTATGAATACAAACACAGATAAGTATTGCAAATTAAAACAGGTTTCATTATTTCACATAGTTGCGGTAGTTTGAAGATTAAGGAGGTGGAGGATTTTATTGGGTTTTAAAAGAAGGAACTATTTGAGGATAGCGATGGATTTTCTAGTGATTTGGGAAATATGGTTGCTCCACAACAAATATACAGTGCCTTATTCACAGGAGCTAACCTGCTCCCACCAAAATATAAGGCCAAATGCAAACAGAGGTCCAAGGAGGTAAATGAGAGAGAGTAAAGACAAAAAGAACATAATATTTATAATATTCTGAGCTCGATGAGCGAATATTGCAACTTGCAGGCCATAACTTCGACTTTGGTCTCAGAATCGATCAATCTTTTTACTCCCTGAGCGTAAAGTGAAGCTAAGCTTAGTATCCAACAAATTTTTCCTATTCCATAATAAAAGAATCTTGAAATAATGTCAGCTATTTAAAAATTTATGACCTTAAGTTCACTAAATGGACAGACAGATTTCAAGATAAGATTCATACTTGAAACTGAGCTCAAAATACCCATAAAACTACTGTAAACACAGGTGGTTATACCTGTCTCAGAACTCTGGCAATTCAAACACTTGACTTTTAATTTCTTGAGAGCATTCAACCTAAAGACTTACTATGCTATGTATTGACCAGAAATTAATCTACAGTAAGTGACAGTTAAAGTTGCAAATTTTATTCAGTTAGCTATTAAAATTATCTTCTGAATATTAAATATTTTCTATTTAACAATGTTTTCATTCATGGGGATTCGAAGAAAAAAATCATATTAATAAAGAATTAACGTAATTAAGAATGAGACTGTATAATACTTTTTGGGTTTAAAAAAAAAATTGAGTTCGATAAAATATATCAATATATTTTGGAATCTACAACTTTTACAAAAAACAAACAAACTGAAACATAAGATTAAATAAATTTTTAAACCTCAAATATAAATAAACTAAATCTAGATATTTTTTTAGATATATTTAAAAACAATCTAACAATAACATATAATTATAAATAAGAATAGTGCACTATCATATTTATTACAGGGACGGATATTATCAATAGAAAAATGAAAAAATATTGCATAGCAAAAGATATAAGTAGTATGCCATGTAAAAAATTTTTTTAAATAATAATAAGCCGAAAAGTTGTTTATGGCACGAATTGACAGAAAATGGCAGACAAAAAATAATAGATTTACTGAAAATTTAAAAATTATTACATGGATTTGGAAGTTACAACACTTGTCATTGATAGTTCGATATTATCATATAAAAGATACAAAGGCGTTTGTCTATTAATTCATAAAACTGCAATGAAGTCAGTAAACAGTTCTATTTTATTCCTTATAAAAGTATTTGAAATTATTTCCTAATTACAATGCAGTCTCAAAAGGTGTCAAATAGACGGCAATTCACTAAGTCTTCACGTTGATAAAAGGCAAGTTAGTTTCAACTGAGCATTCTTATTTTATTTTGTTTTTGACTATGAACTAATTTGGGATAAGAAATTAATTGTTTTATTTAGGGTCTGGCCACACATGTCCGCACCGTAGCAATAATACAGGTTATGTTCAGAATATTTTTAATTTAACTTACATATTACCTTTAGTTATGCCTAAAGTGGCCTGTGTCTGACATGTGTGGCCAGAACTTAAGGCATAACTAAAGGTAATATGTAAGTTAAATTAAAAATATTCTGAACATAACCTGTATTATTGCTACGGTGTGGATCCGGTGCGGACATGTGTGGCCAGACCTTTTATATGGAGGGAAATTTTTTTTTTACTAGTTTCTTTCAAAATCGAGGGATGATCAAGATGAGAATCTCTACCAAGCCGAAGTTGTTATTTTAATAATATTGACTATATATTTTTTGTTAAAAGAAATCTTCATTCTGTAAATAGTATCTGGATAATAAATCATCACCATGTAATTTTTTCCTCCCTCACAACATTTAGAGACATGTAATTTATAAAAATTATAATTTAAAAATGAAATGGATAATTTATTTGGATATTAGTAATTTAGAGGTTAAAAAAATAAGCCAATCATTTTTTATAGAAGATAACACACAGAGGTAAAAATCGAATGGTCCAAAACTGAAATATTAAGTAATAAAGTCAATCAATTTTCTTTTTTAATTTAACAGCTCATAAGTGAATGAATCAAATTGAAAAAATCCCTAATCAATTCTGATATAATACAATCTAGTGTATACAAAAAAACTATAAACTATTTTAATGACAACATGAAAAAATATTATTTAAAAAATAAAATCGTATAAAATAACCCTGCAGAAGTTTTCTTCTCCTTAGGATATAGTTTTATTAAAAAATAATACATACATAGAAAATGTCAAGAGTACAGTAAACCCCGTTATAATAATTAGGAAAACTGTGTGTATAGGCAAACGACTCGAGAGAGAAATGCTCGTATAAATTAGAGCACAAGTTTGAAAGGATCTAAAACAAATTGGAATAGAATAAAATAATAATTTACGATATATTTGATGAAGGAGCTGAATAAAATTATTAAGAGTGGGAAGGTATTTCTCTCCTTGAGAATAGCCTCCCACCCTATGGCTACATATACAAGGTTCTCTGTAAATTAGTTTGCATATATCTGTCCTAATATGGGACAAAAAAAAAAAGGTCTAAATCATGAAAATCTAAGTTGATATTGACTAAAAAGTAAATTTTAACATATGAATTGCATGCTTTTCATTGAAAATTTAACTTCAATTTCAGTACACCCTAAAAGGTCAACAATATAATAAATTTAAATTACAAAAAACTATATGAACGAGATGTAAGATAGTTAACTACACTGCTCAATTGCAAAGAATCCTCATGTAAACTTTCTTAACGATACCTAAAGACACCAAGAAAAATAAATAGACAAAGGGGAAACAACAAAATGCGAAAAGATTGAACAAACACACATTAAACAGAACATTAACTCTCACAGTTCCAGAAAAGAAGGGGGAAAAAAATCGTTAAATCAAAAGTAAAAATCTTGAAGATGTAATCGAGATAACTGCAGAAATTCTGAAGGTCATTTCGAAAAAAAAATCAAATGAAAAATTATTATTAAATTATGACATACTTGCAGATTATTATGTTATTAATACTTGCAGATAGGAACAATAAATAAATTAAAATATGAATAAATTAGGAAAATTAATAAATAAAACAATCTGTTCACTCTTTTATAACGTCTTTCAGGTAATTTAGTTCATGTTAACTAACAATTTGATAAAGGAACCAACCAAGAGAGAGTGTACTGAAAATAAAATTAATTTATCATTTGGATTAAGAAAAAATTCAATAAACCAATCATTCTGCCCTACACAATGCAATGTATATTTGGTGTAACTTAAGTCCAACTTTCTCTGGTGGGCATTTTGGGTGGTTAAACGGTTTTTCAAACTATTACGCTCATCACTGATCGCCATCATCTTTATTCGTAGGGAGTCTCAAAGTTGATTGGAAAAGAAAAAATTAAGATAGCTGAACTAATGAGTGATTTTTGAAAATCACAAAGAACTGATTGATAGAAAAAATAATGCACTTTTGCAACTGTCAACTGTGCATAAATATGTCACTATTCTCTGAATTGAATGAAGGTAAAGAAAGAGGTTTAATAATGGTTGATGAAGAGATCTCAAAAAAGAAAGATAGCATTAAAGGATTGGAGAAGATAAGAAAATTAGTAAGTCAATATGGCGATGTCCATACCCAGCGGATCAGGGGATTTATGAATACAATTTATACACTCAAAGGGGATCAAAAAAGCTTGAGTAGTACCAACAGGACATTGCCACTTTCGAAAGTAAAGGAGCTTCCCTTCAAACGAATCAATGGTGAGCGTGATAGTTTGAAATATTTTATACTTTATGTATTAAGAAGTCTCACTATACATAATAATACTCTTTTTAAGTCTTTCAATTACTTCTCTTTCAATTTTAAATATCAATGATAGGCCACAGTACATTAAGAAGTATGTCATGAATTCATCATGGTTCCATACAAACAGTTGATATTTTGTGGAATGTCTAAATTATATATAAAAATATATATATATATATTTCCTCTATAGCAAGAATGGAATACAATATTTAAATAACACAAAAAAAAAAAAAAAAAAAAAAAAAACATTTCTTTACATGCTCTAAAAGACTAAACAAAAGTAAAGGCACTTATAATTCTTTAAATCACTAATACATTAATCTACAGTAATATTACGGAAATACTGTTACAACTTTTCACCCTGAAAATAGAAATTGCACCATATTTTATATACTTTTAACTCTGTAATCACATAAGTTAAATTATCTCTGAGTTTTAAATCGATGGTCAAAAATACAAAATATTAATATAATCATTTCTTAAAAAGGATTGGCGCACGATTGACAACTAAACTAAATAAATATTATAAAAATAAATATTAAAGCTGAGTTGTTATGACAGTTTTGATGATAGTGGGCGTGGTTTTCACAGGTGACGTCGGCTCGCAGTTGACAAGCCATGGTGACAGCTGGCTCAGCGAAGTTATCGAAACATTCGCAGAATTCAATTGTTCCTAAAAAGTTAAAAAAATAACTTTATTGTCAAATACAAAAATGAAACATATTAATTAAGTTTTAGGCATTATTAGTATTTATAACAGGATCAGGAAACAATTCCATATCTATAACAAGAGAATAAATAAGTAAATTATAAATATTCCACATGAGTTATGTATAGTGGGATCTTTTAGGAAACCTTCTGCACACTACAAAAAAGTCGATAACTCAAAGCTGTAAATATTAATTCTTCATGATTAATGAGGAATCATTGGCGTCTTCATGGTATGCAGGACCCTTCTAAAATGATGCCAATATACATACATAACTCATGAGGAGTATTTTTTAACTTACCTAATTATTCCCTACCCTAAGGAGATAGATATAGAATTGGTCCCTGATAGATATCAGATATCAATATTAAGTAAAGTAAACTGATTGTTTCGTATTATGGGGCTAATTTATTTTAATTAGCAACATTATGTCGCACTAACTATGCTTGTAACTTGCCTAACTAACTATGTTATGGGAGTTTGCTCAAGTCATAAATAGCGATCAAACTGAAGAGAGGTTTGCAATCATAAACACACAGTCAATATTCCACAATTCTAATAATTCGGTCTTGGTGGCAAAAGTGGCACCAAAAGTAAGTCTTTTCAAAAATTAAAGAAATCAGTAATTCAATTTTTTTTTTCATCATTCTGCATCAAAAACATGTTTTTTCAATACTCGGTTTGAGCCCATAAAGTAGTACTTTTCGGGCCTAAGCCTGAAAAATCTTTTTGGTGCGCTAACCTTACCTGCTACTAATATAAGTTAATAAAAATGCGTTTGAAGGAGGTTACTTGTAGCTATACTGTGCTTCATTCTAATATAAGTTGTATGTTTGAAGTGCAAAATAACATTGATATACTGGAAGATTATTTAGAAGCTGTATTTGGCAATGCAAAAAAAGGTTTTAATATAATGAAAAATCAGAATTGTACTATAGTTATTAATGTAAATATATAAGTACTTCCCTTCTATTATAGGTTAATAAACAGATTTTTTTTTTTTTTTTTTTTTTTTAGAAAGGGTTTCAGTTTAATTTCTTATATTGTATCTGTATGCTTTAATGAAATATAAACGCCTCTTGCGTTAAATTCAACCACGCACTGAAAACAACTAGTGATGAATGAAAATAACTATTTTGTTTCTTAATTCATAAAAATAATAATAAACCCCTGTTGATAGTATATTTAAGAATTTATATTTATAGGAAAATATACTCAATTTTCTCTAAGTAACTGAATTGAACAGCATTTGAAACTGAGAGTGTTTTAAAATAAAAATTGTAGCTAAATATTCAGTAAATCTAAGAGATCATCTAGAATGGCGAAAAGAAGATTCTAGAAATAGTACATATGGTAGCCGAAGTTTAGACCCAATGACGCTGATCTTAGTCAGGGGATTCCATTGTATCTTCAGTAAAAGATGGTTTCTAGTCCCTTGATCGTCATGCCCTGATGAGTCCAACATGTCGGGTCTAAATGTTGGTTACAATAAATACCATCTCTTCCCTAACTAGATATACGGTCAAAAAGCTACATTAATCTTAAAATAATAACTACATTAAATTCTATTACCATTTCTTACAATATTCATGTTGATTCCTGAAAGATAAACAATTGGAAACAATAAAAACAATTGCTGATCGGGACAACATAAACAAAAAAACAGGGAATTGCTATACAATATATACAAGACAAAGCATCGCTTGCAAAGCATATATAGACACTGTACAAGAAATATATTTAAATTACCTTTACCGGAGACTGCCGCTTCACAACTTCCTTTTCTTCCTTTATTGTCTCCAATTCTTCCTGCTCTTTCTCGGCTGTCTTTTGTTTCTCATCATCGCCGACGAAAGGGTTGAGGAAAGGATTAGTGGAAGACAGGAAGGGATTGGTGAGAGTGCGCTGTTCTATCTGGCCAGCGTCTCCCCAGGAGAAGTGAGTTACGGTGACTGGAGTGTTGGAAGAAACCGGACTTGTCGGAGCGACGGGTGGACTTGTGGGGGCTGGAGAAGTCGGGGAAGATGGAGATTTCATCGGGATCGGGCTCAGGGATAGAGTCAGCTTGTCACCTCCCTAAGGTCAGACATATATTGGTCTGAGAGATCTCTTCACAATGAAAGCAAATAATGGACTAAGAGCTACACTACACACAGTAAACAGTACCAACCACCAATAAAAATAATAATAATAACATAATGGACCCCATACACAACCAAAACAAGGTAATAATATTTTCATTAAGGGATTTCCTGACTTTTTTAAGATCAACATTTTGATAGACAGTAGAACCCCCTTTATCCGAATTAAAACATTTTATTGACTTAATGTGATAGAAAAGAAGGTTAATAAAAAAAAAAAAAAAAAAAAAAAAAACTGCAGAAAATTACTTTTATGAACCAACGAACGATTTAACAAAGAACAAACGCACAAAAGTGACAAACGAACTCCTTCAGCGCGTTTTGGCATGTACCACTGACATTTACACAATGAGCCAAATTTTATAAAGATCAGTTGAGTAGTAACGGATTTAATCCCGAACAAACATCTTTATTTATACATATAAATTTCGGAAATAAAGATGTTCTGTCGCTAAAAATGTATAACAATATTGTTCACCTAGTACTACGACTAAAAATATATCATGGAGAAACATTGTTACTCCGAAATTTTTGAAATTGCTGCTTATTCTATAATTACCTACTGATAAGACTCATTGAATTGCATATTTTTTTTTTTAAATTATTTTAATAAGTATTTATTAATGGTCTCTTAATCGATATGACTTTAAGAAAATATACAATAGAACCCCCTTAATCCGGGTTAATGATGGGAATGGGGGTCAACGAATAATCGAAAACCCGGGATAATCACATTACAACATTTTATTGACTTAGTGTGATAGAAAAGAAGGTAAAATAAAAAAAAATTCAGCGACCATAAACAAATCTTGCTAAAAATATATTTAGTGAAATTTAATTATTGCAACATTTATTTTTAAGTAAGAATAATAATATGCTAAGTGACATAGAATTAGCAATAATGTAATATTTGCTACATTTTAAAATTTAATAATATTACTGTTAAATAATTTGGAAATTTATAGAAATTGTGTTCACAAAAATGTTTTTTGTTGTTATAAAAATAGTTTGAAAAATATAATACTTAGTTAAGAATTCTCAAAAGATTCGTAATTCTTTTAATGTGGCAACCATTATAGTAATGGTTGCCACATAAACAATTTTAGTAATAAAAAAAATTTATATTGGTCATAAATATAATTTCATTTTGTTGATTATTCCTGTCTGCTTTGAAATTAACATGATTACAGTAACTTATAACCAAGACTTTTCTTTCTTAGACAAAATTACAGAAGAAAAAAATTATTTTTGAACTGAAACTCGAGGAAATCCTACAGCCATTTCACGACAGGAGTTTGGTCATGTATGGGGTCCCTTAAATGACTCATAGGATAAGAAAGAAAAAATATCCTGTAGTTTTATTCAAGACACATTAGGGTGAATCAATTGCATCAAGTGCATCAAGATATGTGAATACATATTTACATTTATACAACTATGCTAGAAATTATATGATTATGAATAATTTAAATTACATATGAGGTATATTCCAAAACTAGTAGTCTGGGAGCTGAGGGCCAAAAAGGTAGCTGATTTGAAGAAATTGTTTGATCATATAGGCTCAAAGTACTCATTTAATAGACAACAAATGTGAACGTCTGCCACCTCAGATCGGTTGCCATCAAATTTTACAGGCAAACAAAATCGACGTTTTAGAACTTTTTTCAATTTTTCGCTAATAACATGAAAACGATTTATCGCAGAAGAAATTGAGTTCTTTCTAAAATAAAAGGGGAATTAAATTTCACGTCTACTGAGGTCCTTACAGTTAAAATCGGTTAAATCTTTTCGCCAAAACCGATTGTCAATTTAGCCACTTTTTGGGAAAAATGAATTATGCTCATGTTCCAAAGCCTGCAATTTGAAGGGGGTTACTCCAAATAAAAAATGTTACCTATAATAGATGTAGAATATCGAATTTTGTGTAAAACGATCTGATTAATTTTAAAAATAGCCCACTCCTTTCGAGACAAAGTAATTAAAACGTGAACGAATTTAGCAACTTGTGGTGTAAAATCTGTGAAATTTTTTTCATTTTGATGCTACGAATTCGGTTTTTGAAGATAACACATAGAAGATGGTAGTTTCATTAGTCCTAAATGATTAATACTTCAAAATCGAATTCTTAGCAGGAAGTAAGCACTACAAATAATTTCACATTTTTATTTGAATTTCCACGCAGGGTTTAGCTAATCTTGTGAGTAAGGAGCTTGTTTCATGCTAAATTTGATGCTCTGCAACTTCTATCTAAAACTTTTTTCATCTAAACTAGGTGTTTTTGAGCTTGAGTCGTTGGAATACGGTTTCCACCAAAATCTTAAAAATTGCAGATTTTTGATGTACCGAACGATGTACAGAACCTACAAATAGCTATAACTGAATGGAGTGAAGAACTTCAGTTGAGAGGAATGACTGTAAACGCAGAGAAAAGCAAAGCCATGCTGGCCGGAAGGGATGTGGATGAGGGGACTGTAAACTGCAATGGGGTACCGCTTCAATATGTGGATGCCTACCAGTACCTGGGAGCAATTATTTGCAGAGATGGGAAAGTAGGCAATGAGGTACTTAATCAAGTCGAAATGCAAACGGAGTATACTTTCAGATGGGCTCTACCATTATAGGAAGGAAAGAAATTACCCAAAAGACAAAGCTCCTCCTATTCAAAACAGTGTTCCTTCCAGTTTTGCTGTATGGTGCAGAGAGTTGTACAGTCCTGGATCGGCATGCAAGCAAAGTTGCAGCAGCAGAGATGAGGTTCCTGAGAAGAATCCAAGGGAAAACCCGTAGGGACCGAATCCGCAATGAAAGAATCCGGGAAAATCTCGTGGTCACGCCAGTTGGAGAGATAGTAGAGCAGTGCCAGCTGAAATGGTTTGGGCATGTGAGCAGAATGGGGGATGACTGAAAGATCAAGTGGTTGATGGAGGCCAGACCAGAAGGAAAGCGCCCGCGGGGTCGGCCCAGAAAAATGTTCACGGATCACATCACAAGGACAGGAAGAGAAAGAGGCTGCTCTCTGGCAGAAATGAAAAATTGGGCGAAAGATTGCGACAAGTGGAAACGTTGAACCGAGGCTAAATCTCCACGCTTAGCGGCATCCTGGAGGTAGCGAAAGAAGAAGAAGGTGATGTACCGAACTCGGCTAAACCACTAAACTGATTTAAACTTCAAATATATCATTCTATTTGCAATAGTATAGCCTCTTATACTCAGAAGAAAGCAATACATTGTGATCTGTATTTGCCGAATTACATGCGAGAAACTGAAAAAATATCCCAAAAATGTCACGGATTTTACATCACAAGGCGCTAAATATGTTCACGTCTTAATTGCTTTGTCTCCACAGGAGTGGGCTAAATTTAAAATTAATGAGCTCGTTTAACACAGAATTTGATAATATACAACTATTATAGGTAATATTTTTTATTTGGAGTAGCCCTATTCAAATTGCAGCCCTCTAAATTGACAATCGGTTTTGGTGAAAAGACTTAACTGTGAGGACCTCAGTCGATGCAAAATTTAATGCCCTTTTATTTTAGAAAGAACACAATTTCTTCTGCGATAAATCATTTTCGAGTTATTAGCGAAAAATTGAAAAATGTTCGAAAATGTTGATTTTATTCGTCTATAAAATTTGACGGCAACCGATCTGAGGTGGCAGACGTTCACATTTGTTGTCTATGAAATGAGTACTTTCAGCCTATATGATCAAAAACTTTCTTCAAATCAGGCACCTTTTTGGCCCTCAGCTCCCGGACTATAGGGTCTAGCCTCACAAAAGATAAGAGAGAGAGAAGAAATAAATGTTAGGAAAGAATATTTTGATGCAATCTCATCTTTTCAACCCGTGTGAGAGAACCCATGCATCATTCATGGAATAAATAAGAAGTTACTAATTTGAAAATAATGTAACGAAAGGAGTGAAAAAAGTTTTTAAGTACAAACACCAAAGGGCAAATGAGAAGAATTAAAGATTTTCAGATGCAAAAAAAAAAAAAAAAATTCATATATATGTAAGAGCAGTCCCGGCCACATGTTGCTGTGGCTCAGTAGCTACAATGTGTTGAGTTAATTATATCCTATTCTTTTTAATACAAAGGGTACTACTAAAGTTTTGCAATGTAACTTAACAGACAGGAGGCTTCAAGTTACTGCGTGTTCAGACCTATCCATGCCTGCATACTAGCCGCCAGTATCACATCTCTATGCTCAGTTGATCATTAGCAGTGACGGATTAAAGTACGTATTATGGCATCGTAGTCACGTAGTGAAGTAAGGGCAGTTTTGTGATATAATTTTGTGCGTGGTTTAAGCAAGATCAATGCTTAGAAGAAATGAAGATTGCATTGAATAATGATTGTCCACATCGTAAGACTATATTTAGATCGTACAGAGAATTCGAAAGGGGCAATTTCACTCTAGAGGACGCTGAGAGAGAAGGAAGGCCACGAACCTCTGTAACAGAGGAAAACATTTCTGCTGTGAGGAAAATGCTTGATGAGGACCGTCAAACACTATCAACAGATAGCGGAGACATTATGCCTTCATACACCAGTAATTCATTCAATTCTGAGAGACCATTTAAAGGTAAAAAAAACTTTGTTGTCTTTGGGTGCCCCATAGTCTAACGGAAAGCAAATGACTCATCATGTGACTTGGTGCCGAAAGATGTTGAATATGTGAACAGCATCGTGACTGGTGACGAAACTTGGCTATACTATTATGATGTGCCGACCAAGGCTCAAAACAAAGTTTGGATATTTGACGATGAGGATACACCTGCAACTGTCAGAAAATCTCAATCTGTAAAAAAAAAAAAAGATCACTGTATTTTTCAGATCAAGCGGAATTGTAGAGCGTGTTGTTTTGGAGACATAGAAAACAGTCACTGCTCAGTGGTACACTGAGGCACACACTCAGTGGTGCCTGCCTAAAGTCATAGAGTCTATGAAAAACCTGAGACCAAAGTCAAGAATGGACACCTGGTACCTCCACCACGACAACGCACCAGCTCACCGTGCCAGAGCCTGCACCGAGTATTTGGCCACTACTGGGCTGAAACTTCTTGAGCACCCTCCTTACAGTCCAGACCTTGCTCCCTGTGATTTTGCGCTGTTCCGACATATGAAAATGAAGCTGAAAGGAAAACGTTTTTCAAGCAACGAAGACCTTCTGAGGGATTGGGACTACGAATGTGCCTCAATCCGAGATGAAACTAGGCAGAGCTGGTTTAATAACTGGTTTCGACGTATGGAAAAATGTATTAAGTGAGGTGGGAATTACTTTGAGAAAATTAAATAAATAAAGCTGTATTGCAAAATTTTTGTAGTACCCTTTATATATTGAAAAATATAGAGGCCTACTTGGTTACTGCTAAACCTAAATGCCACTTCAAATGATTTTGTTTTATTCCGCCTCCCCCTAAAAGATCTAAACAACTTTCTTTTTTTTCTTTTTTAAATAAAAAAAAAAATATTAAGAATATACAATAATTATGAAATACTACAAATAATTTTTTCAAGCCAATTTAAACATAAATACATACTACTTTGTCCTTTTTGAAGCTCTGATAAGCTATTAAGGAAAATGCAAAGTAACTATATAAGAAAATGGTACATCAGAAATTGAAACTTAAAATAAAGGCATTCCAAGAAAAATGTAAAAGTTGTAAATAATGCGAATTTGGTTAACTATAAGAAAATGAACAAAGTTTCGAGCTAATTGTCAACATGTTTAAGGTATTAACGAGGTGAGAGTGCTTGCTGATAAGAATATGGCAGACTAAGGGGTGATTTCTTGCGGCACTAAGTTAGAAGAGGTACCTCCCTCTAGGTACCTTTCTGAGGTTAGGTCAGGCAAATTGTTTTAAAAATAAATTTATCAATTTCCATTAATAGTTCAACCATTCATCAGATCATTTAACACATTCAACGCCAAGTACGTCCCAGGGATTAATTACAGTAGGGTTCCGATTAACCGAGGTCCGGTCTACCGATGTCCCAATTAACCGAGGTGCCAAGTCTGAGGGGGAGGGGGGTATGTGTATGTATAAGAGTTCATTTAAACAAAGTACAGTAAAAGATTTCTTTTTAAAAAAATAGTTTCATAATTTTTGTTATTATTATTTTAAAATATTTATTAGGTTTTTAAGCATATATGTAGTTTTTATTTTAAAATAACCTACATTTTCAGTTGCGATAGATTATTTCGATTAACTGAGGTAACCTTGGTCCCCATCGACTCGGTTAATCGGAACCCTACTGTACTTGAAATTCATGTCACAAACCAATTGTAAATAGTGTTAATTATAGTTAGTATTAAAATAATTAGGTATAGGATTACAATTGTGTAATTATTTAAAATCTTGTAAATAATCTCATTAGTTAATATTATTTGTTGTTTTTTTGTTATACCTTATGCTTTTTAAAAATAAAATTTATAAAGAAAAAAAATAGTAATGTATTACAGTAATTTGATGATGATTTTTAAACTGAAAATTCCGATACCCACAATTAGTTTCACTTTCAAAGGACTTACTCTTCATTTTTTTACTTTCACTTACCTATATATGAAATATATAGTAAGTGGAAGTATTGCGATCGTGAAAATTTTCGACTTCCGGTTTTCAACGGAAATACACGTTTTGGGACCCCCTGAGTCGAAATAACCAAGTCCCGCGAAATGGTCTGTGTGTGTGTCTGTGTGTGTGTGTGTGTGTGAACAGACTAGCTCAAAAACTATAAATCGTGGGAACCTGAAATTGGGTATTTAGTGTAGGTATATGCCCGCGATGTGACAGCAAAAATTTCATCAAAATTGCTCAAAGGGAGGGGGTACTTTATTTAATAACTTTTTACGTTTTTTTCGATTTTCTCAAAAACGGCTCTAACGATTTTGATTAAACTGAGTATTTGATCGATTTATATGCCCGAAATATGACTGTAAAAATTTCATCAAAATTGATTAACCGGAGGAGGGACTTTACTTAATAAATTTTGTATCATTTTCACAGGTTTTTTTATTTACACAAAAACGGCTTTAACGATTAACAAAAATAAGATATGAATGTAGAAAAATGTGTGACTTTGGGAAATGATTATTAGCAAAACACGTCAATTTCTAATCTAAGTAAGTTGGTAAGTGAAAGTTGTGTGTTGCGCGCACGCACCAGATTTTTTTACTTCGAATTCATTCAGAATTGTTTATTTACAGTCGAACCTGGTTAAGTGGGACCTGCTTAAGTGGAATACCTCTATAAGTGGTACAAAACTTGTTGTCCCTTCATTTTTCCCTTAAATAAACTCTTTAACTGGAATGTTTTCACCTCTATAAGTGGAATCAATTTTTTTCGGGAGTTACCTCTGTAAGTGGGATGATTTTTGTATTCACCTCTGTAAGTGGAATCCAAATTTCTATGAAAACGTGAAGGGTTATCCTGTTCAGGATTGGGAAAATGTGATAGGAGATACCAATGAGAAGCTTCCAATATTCAAACCATATGTCCACATGATAATGATGAAATTATTACAGCAGAAGAGCTCAATGGTGAAGAAATCCTTGAAAAATTTAAAACGGCGGACAGAAATGAAAATTCAGAAGAGCTAGGGAGGCTACCAGTACGGAAAATGATGCACTAAATATTATTGAGAAGTTGCAGATTTTTTTTTAAATGAATAAAGGGGCTGAAGGTGAAATCTTTGATAAATTATATAACATAGAAAAAAACATTTTTAGGTGCCAAAGTGAAGTAGAGAAAAAAATAAGTGAATACTTTCATTAATACATTTGTACATAATTATCTTGTAATCTGCATTATTTTATTTTGACATTACAAAAATTATTAAATAATTTTATCAATATTTTATGTAGGTTGGTTGGTTCATTTGGTTTAAAGGCGTAAAACCGCAATTCGGTCATCAACGAATATTTTATGTATTTATGGTTTTTAAGTGTGTGCTGTAATATTTTTTTATAAAAATTACAAGTTGTTTGAAAACCTCTTTTAGTGGTACAAGGCCCCTTAACAAGATACCTGCACCCTGGATAAGTGAAACCTTGTTTAAGTGGAATACCTCTGTAAGTGGAATTAAAATGCTGTCACCAAGAGATTCCAGTTATCCAGGTTCAACTGTATAAATTTACTAGATCATTCTAACAAACTCTTAATTTATTTTTATAGCAGCAATATGAAACATCACAAACATAATAACGAAAATGAAAGGTAACAGCGCAGCGCTTTTCAGTGGTTAACAAACTCTTTGGCGACTATGATGGCCAACTACGTCCTGGGGACGTAGCGGCTCACTGATGACCCAAAATCCTCCGGCTTCCTAGAGAATATGGAGCCGGCGTTGAATGTGTTAAAGAACCGAGGAGGAAGAGTGTTATTACTTCTCAGAAAATATTCTCATTTTTCCAATGTCATGTTCTCACAGGCGAGCTATTAGATAAATTAACCAGGTATCCACAATAATATACAGAACATATTAAGGCGTGTTATTAAGGCTCTATATGGCTACACATTGTGGCTGACAATATTAACATAATGCTCTCAGCAATCAATAGCAAAATTAAAACACACAAACAAGCACATGGTGGAATTGCCACAATTAAAAAAAACAAAACAGAAATTTGTAGATTTATAAAATGGATGTGTAAATATTTACTCACCACAGAAACAAATGTCGCCTGCTCCAAACTATTGAGTTGCTGGTTTTTCAATTCGCCCGGCAGGTCTCTGAAAAATAAACAAATAATAAGAAAAAAGGAAAATAATAAAAATGCTCTTTGCAGAGATTGTTTGACACCTTTCAAACTTCCGAATTTATTTATTAATTATTTTTTATTTTTTATTCTTCACTAGATGATGTTTCGGACTAAAGCATTAAATTGGTCCAATTATTAATCAAGTGAATTGTAAATATATTCAGCACTTTATCGTTTGAACAAGTTAATAGTATTTTAAAGTTGTAATGGCAAAGTTAAAAAATCTGGTGCGTGCGCACAACACACAACTTTCACTTACCAACTTACTTAGATCAGAAATTAATGCGTTTTGTTAATGCCACATCACAAAGTTACACATTTTTCCACATTCATTTCTTATTTTTGTTTTCATTTGCTCTATAAAAAACACTAATTTCTTTTATTATTAAATTAATGTATTTACTTGTGATAATTCGGCAATGCAAGCATAATACTCCAAGTCGACTGATTTTATAATCCTCTATGTACTTGTTGAAAATTTCATTTAGTTACCACGAAACAAATAATATCCATTAAATGAACAGAACGGCTTTAATTATGAACAATGGTCTGTCATTAAAGGCATAGTGCGCATGAGTGGGATCATGAGACGTGTTTTATGAGTTGACAGAATATTTTTCTTTTTTTCTCCTCTATTTGTTTACTTGATTTTTTTCATATTTCATTTTTAGCCATTTCTTATTTTTAGGCGTAAATTTAGATAATTTCTCCATATAAACAAAAACGAAGGTATTTTATAGGAAAACAAAAAAGGCCCCTTCCCCATTTAAGCCCCCTCAGAACATTTTAATAATGACAAAGCTCATCTGATATTAAAGAACACCTAATTTTCTTTAAACATGACGAATTTGATCAAAATCATTAAAGCCGTTTTTGAGATCATCGAAAAAAAAGTAAAGATTGGAAACAAAGTTATGAAATAAAGTGCCCCCTCTGTTTGACCAATTTTGATGAAATGTTGGCTGTCACATCTTTGGCATATACGAGGGGTGATCAAAAAGTTCCAGGACTGATTTTTTATTAATTTATTTAAAAAATCTACAGGCTATTGGACGTCGTCCCCTTCAAAGTACTCTCCTTGGGAAGCTATACATTTTTCCCAATGATGTTTCCACTGTGTGAAGGACTTTGAGAAATCATCTTGTGAAATGGTGTGTAGCTGCTCCAGCGATTTTTTTTTAATGTCATCTACGGACTCAAATCTCTTTCCCTTCATGGGTCTCTTAAGTTTTGGAAACAAGAAAAAGTCTGCAGGGGCAAGGTCAGGTGAATATGGAGGCTGGGGAATGACCGTCATTCCATTTTTGGTGCAGTAGTCGCGAATGAGCAGTGCGGAATGAACAGGCGCATTGTCATGATGCAGCACCCACTCACCGCTCCGCCACAACTCTGGTCTCTTCCTCCTTATGAAAATGAAATGTTCAATTCTTCAGCCGTCTCACGAATGGTTAGTCGACGATTAGAACGCATGAGACTGTTCAATCTTGCAACATGATCGTCGTCAGTCGAAGTTGATGGGCGCCCTGAACGAGAATCATCTTCACACGATGTCCGGCCTTCCTTGAACCTTTTGTACCACTCATGACACCTTGACCGACTCAGACATTCATCACCGAAAGCCACTTGCAACATTTGAAAAGTTTCAGTAAACATTTTACCCAACTTCACACAAAACTTTACGCAAACGTGTTGCTCTTCCTTTACATTCATTTCACAAAATCGCCGAACACAAAAAACTTCTTTTTACGAAAACAGCAGTAACTTTGCAATGAAGAAGGTTATCAACAAACTGAATAAACAGCTGAGCTCAGGAAGAGTCACGCTAAACAATGCTGCCAACCGCACTGCTCTATGACACTCCATTGCCGCGCAATCTCAACAGTCCTGGAACTTTTTGATCACCCCTCGTACATACATCAAATACCCAGTTTGATCAAAATCGTGAAAGCCGTTTTTGAGTAAATAAAAAAAAACACGTGAAAATGATACAAAATTTATTAAGTAAAGTCCCCCCTCCGAATGATCAATTTTGATGAAATGTTGGCTATCACATCTTTGCCATATACATACATCACTCAATGTTTATTGTTTATTCATTTAGTCCAGTTTGTAAAGGTTATACATTTTTTCAGCTGTTCTTTCTAAATTACTAAAAAATTAAGCAAAAATAATTAGTTTCTCCTTTGCTTTTAAAATAAAATAATGATATTACATCTCTTCAATATTAGAAAACCAACTGGATTCCTTAAAAAATTAATTTTCTCATAAGGCTAATTGATCAACACATTACATTTAATCAATATATAATGTATTGTTACTTAAATTATACTTCTAATAGGACCATCACAGTAGTCGATGCTTAAGTTTTACTCGAAATATAATTTTTTTAACTGAGATATCAGATTTTTTAACTATAATCTAATAACTTATTATCTGCTGAATGCTTGGAATGGGCTTATACGATTCAGAATCACAGAAACCATCTAAAACGATGCATGGCTCGTTGCAGCAAAATTAATTGTTCATTCACCATTTTCAACCCCTTTAAAGTATATAGGGTTCCTTATTTGGGCGGACTCTGAAGATCTCGAATCTTAATATTGATACCATGTTAACAGTTTTAAGGAATTGCTAATTTTGTTCTATATTTCCTTTAATTTTAAAGTTTTTCTGTTATTAAAACTACCACACAACTACCGGAGCGAAGCCAGGTACCTTAGCTAGTTGTATTATACTGGGTGTCCCAGACCTAGTGTAAAAAAAAGAAATGGGTAATACTGCATGTTAAACGGGGTAGAATGGCACAGAAAAGAGTTTCCTATCTCAATCTGTTGAGGAGATAGAATTTTTGGTTTTTATTTTTAAAATCTTACTTTTTTCTGAAAAATGACAGTTTTCTCTACTTTGGTTTAGCGTAGAATTTTTTTATTTTTATTTTTAAAATCTTACTTTTTTCTGAAAAATGAAAGTTTTCTCTACTTTGGTTCAGCGTAGAAACAAAAACGATGATATTTTCTTAATCAGTATTAAATTTTCTAAAATATGAGATGGGTTTGGTTATTTTAAATCCACTTTCAATGGGACTTTTAATGTGCTAAACACAAAACATTCATTAAAACTTAAATTGTTAATAGCTTTTGAAAATTTCTCACTCCCCACCGGAGCACCCTAGATGCTGTCAAATTTCCTAAAAACTGTGGAATTTAGTTAGCTTTTTAGTGGTGTAACCCTTGATACAATTGTACTTCACCTTTTGAGTCTAACAGAAGTTTTTCTGATGAAAAACACGCTAGAGAATGTCACTGCTGTGGCAATGAGGAAGCGCGCTAGAGCCTGCATCCAAAGTAATGGATGCCGAACTTCCCATGAGTTAGAGTTAGTTTTACTTTTTTAAGACTAGAAAAAACAATTTATGAATTCCAAGTAATATAAAAAGGGTAATAATAATCTAAAATTAAAAAAAAAACTCCTTAGTTTACATTTTAAAAATACTTTCTATAAAATAAATTAAACTCTTCTCTTCTACTAAAATTTGAAAAATCCTACATAACAAATGTTGAAGATAAAAAATAATATTATTATTGTCGAACCATATTAAAATGGATTATTGCAGCATGTGTTCAAAATTTCCTCCATTACTTTGGATGCAGGCTTGTATTCAACATTTTTTTATGTAGGATTTTTTTTTTTTAATTTTAGATTTTTATTACCCGTTTTATATTATTTAGAATTCATAAATCGTTCTTTCTAGTCTTAAAAAAGTAAAACTAACTCTAACTCATGGGAAGTTCGGCATCCATTACTTTGGATGCAGGCCCAAGCACGCTTCCTCATTGCCCCAGCAGTGATATTCTCTAGCGTGTTATTCATCAGAAAAACTTCCGTTAGACTCAGAAGGTGAAGTGCAATTGTATCATGAGTTACACCACTAAAAAGCTAACTAAATTCCGCAGTTTTTTGGAAATTTGACAGCTTCTAGGGTGCTCCGGTGGGGAGTGAGAAATTTTCAAAAACTATTAACAATTTAAGTTTTAATGAATGTTTTGTGTTTAGCGCATTAAAAGTCCCACTGAAAGTGGATTTAAAATAACCAAACCCATCTCATATTTTAGAAAATTTAATACTGATTAAGAAAATATCATCGTTTTTGTTTCTACTCCTAACCAAAGTAGAGAAAACTGTCATTTTTCAGAAAAAAGTAAGATTTTAAAAATAAAAACAAAAAAAATTCTATCTCCTCAATAGATTGAGATAGGAAACTCTTTTCTGCGACATTCTACCCCGTTTAACATGAAGTATTACCCAATTTTTTTTTTTACACTAGGTCTGGGACACCCAGTATAATAATGTAACAATCAATATATTCATTCATGTTATGTGGTTAGGGATGGTTGTGGTTTAAATTAATAAAAATGTTTCCCTAATATCGCAAGTAGTTTGAATGTATTAGAAGTGATTAGCCAAGGTATCTTAAGTGAGAGTTATCACAAGTTTATACTAGTAAATTATAATAAATTTTAAATATCATAAAATTTTTTAAACATTATAATAAATTTTAGAATGTTTGAAGTTATGGAAAAATTTAGATATTTAGGATCTACAATAACTAGAAAAATGAAAAAAAGGTAGGCAATTCTTGTTATTTTTCGGTTGCAAAATTACATACGAGGGGTGATCAAAAAGTTCCAGGACTGATTTTTCATTAATTTGTTTAAAAAATCTACAGGCTATTGGACGTCGTCCCCTTCAAAGTACTCTCCTTGGGAAGCTATACATTTTTCCCAACGATGTTTCCACTGTGTGAAGGACTTTGAGAAATCATCTTGTGAAATGGTGTGTAGCTGCTCCAGCGATTTTTTTTAATGTCATCTACGGACTCAAATCTCTTTCCCTTCATGGGTCTCTTAAGTTTTGGAAACAAGAAAAAGTCTGCAGGGGCAAGGTCAGGTGAATATGGAGGCTGGAGAATGACAGTCATTCCATTTTTGGTGCAGTAGTCGCGAATGAGCAGTGCGGAATGAACAGGCGCATTGTCATGATGCAGCACCCACTCACCGCTCCGCCACAACTCTGGTCTCTTCCTCCTTATTGCCTCGCGCAAATTTCTCAGGGTTTGAAGATAACGAAAGCGGTTAATGGTCTCACCTCGTGGAAGAAATTCATGGTAAACAACACCCTTCCAGTCGAAAAAAACAGTAAGCATGACCTTGACGTTTGATTTGACCTGACGTGCTTTTTTGGGGGTTGGGGAGGATTTTGTCTTCCATTGTGATGACTGGACCTTTGTTTCCACGTCGTAGCCATAAACCCACGTTTCATCTCCAGTAATGACTTGTTTTAAGAAGTTTTCATTGTCATTTGCCATTTCAAGAAGTTCCTGACAAACTTGAACTCTGTGTTCTTTCTGCTGCTCAGTCAACAGTCTCGGAACAAACTTTGCAGCCACCCTTCTCATCTGCAAATTTTCTGTTAAAATCTGTTGACACGAACCAAATGAAATGTTCAATTCTTCAGCCATCTCACGAATGGTTAGTCGACGATTAGAACGCACGAGACTGTTCAATCTTGCAACATGATCGTCGTCAGTCGAAGTTGATGGGTGCCCTGAACGAGAATCATCTTCACACGATGTCCGGCCTTCCTTGAACCTTTTGTACCACTCATGACACCTTGACCGACTCAGACATTCATCACCGAAAGCCACTTGCAACATTTGAAAAGTTTCAGTAAACATTTTACCCAACTTCACACAAAACTTTACGCAAACGCGTTGCTCTTCCTTTACATTCATTTCACAAAATCGCCGAACACAAAAAACTTTTTTTTACGAAAACAGCAGTAACTTTGCAATGAAGAAGGTTATCAACAAACTGAATAAACAGCTGAGCTCAGGAAGAGTCACGCTAAACAATGCTGCCAACCGCACTGCTCTATGACACTCCATTGCCACGCAATCTCAACAGTCCTGGAACTTTTTGATCACCCCTCGTAACTCATGGCTTCTGTCCCGAAATTTAAAAAGTGGAATTTACAAAACTATAATTCTTCCGATGGTTTTTAAATTACATGGAACGGGGCTGCTTACAGTAAGGGATGAGCAATGCCTTAAGATGTTTGAAATTTAAGTACTGCATAGAATATTTGGGCCGAAGAAAGATGAGTAATTAGGAGAATTTAGATGCAGAATGCATAATTGCGTGAGCTTTACCCGGTAAATATAATTGAAGTCATAGCTACCGGTCGGTTAAAGTGGGCATGAAAAATTGTGAGTCTTAGTTGCGAGAGAAGACATAAAAGATTGATAAAAGCTTTGACGACTGGAAAATGTCCGAGTGGTAGGCCTAGGCAAAGGTGGGAGGATTCGGTGAAAGCTGATCTTAGGGAGTTGAGATTTGACGGTGGGAGGTGGATGGATGTGTGTAGGGAGCAATTGTTGTTGACATTGGACATTTAGGTTCATTAATTCTTTATTCTATTCTATTTTATAATAAATTTTATATTTCATAATAACTTACTCAATGCTGAGGTCTAAGAGTGACGTCGGTGGCTGTTCTTGGGTGGGGGTTTCTATCACAGTAGGTAAGGGAGACTTCCTCATCTCTTCTTCTGCTTTAGCTGAAATTATTTCACATTCATTAAAAAAAAAGAAAAAAAAAATTAAATTAATAAATCAAGCAATATTGTGGGATCTAAAGTTGGAAAGATAAATGAATAAATTTTTGTATTTTAAGAAGATGAATTGCCAATACTGTATAAACAGAACTTCTTAAATTTCATCAACTATATAATGACTGTTTTATCAGTAGTTTGTTTGTTGTTTTTTAATTAAGGATAATTTCATTTCATATTAAAAAACTGAAATTTTTGATCCATTCTTTTTAAAGTTCTATTAGATTACTAGCTGATTCTAAGAAATCATAAAATTAGTTGTTAGCGAAAAAAAGTTATTGATTCGGTTAAAAAAAAAAAAAAATTCCTTCAATAAAAAATCGTTCATAAACAAACAGAGGGGAGGGGGGAGGAAAGGGCCATTGCAGTATAATTAGGTATATCTTCCTTAGGAATTGTGAATTTAAAACTTGACACATTTCTTAAAAAAAATTTAATTTTCCACTTCTTCTTTTTCGTAGATCAAAGCTAAAAAACAAAAATAAATAAGTAATAATTAATTTTTTAGAATAAAAAGTTATTACAGAGCCTGAAGAAAACCATAAAACCTGTTACACCACCATGAACACTAATAGCAAACTGAGATTTTTTTTGTTTAGTTTTTTTTAAGCTGTAAGCAAAAACTTACAACACAGTTTTTCTTTTGTTATTTTTATTCCAAGCTAGTAGGTATCCTTTAAAATGTTTTACAAATAAATACGGTTAGAAAAACCAGATAACATTTAATAATAAATACAAGTGGATTAACCCATCACCTTAAGCAAAACCCACCCGTAAACCAACACAAACACACTCTTACAAACAAACAATAGTAATTATTTTAAGTAAATTTTATAACCTAATTAAAAACTATTTTTGAGTGACAGAAGGAAGGTAAGAATGGCATACTACGATACATCTCTGTTTATTATAAAATATATTGTGACGGAGGGATCAAAACAGATGTTTTGACAGGTTTAGATGCTTCGAGTGTTTATAGGCAACTGAATATAAGTCAGCAAGCAAGGTGGGAGATGAGTGCATATTGTACAACAGATTGAGAGTTAACCTGGACAGCGAAGAATACTAATACATATGTTCGTTTAACTGTTTCGTTGCTACATATTACTTAAGCTCTCATTTAGAATTTAAAGGTGAGAAATAGTCAACTGTTATTCTTTACGATAGGTTGATTCATTTTCAGGATTTTCAGTTACAAACATTAGTTCAATTTCCTTCGTAAAAACGATTCGAAAAAAATTACAACGAAAAAATTTACAACAATAAAATTCAGTATTCGCCATATGCTCAACAATTAGATAAAATTGTGTTTAACCTTCATCCGGGCGCGCGCGGTAGTTTACCCTCATCTATAAAAAATCTCATGTAGGTTTTATCAGGCAAGTCAGAGGTGGCCGGGAGGGGCATGTATTCTCTAATTGAATCATCACTCACCGCAGAGACAAGAATCAACATCTTCTGAGAAGTGTCTTTTCTCTTTTAGTGTTTTAACTCCGAAAGAGCCGGGTGTCAGTAGATTACCGTCGCGCGTCCCTTTACCTATCTTTTTATGTCCAACCATGGGAGCAAAATTTAAATTCGCTGAAATTTAAATATCTTTATTTGATATAATAAATATTTTTTTTATAATTTTATTAACCACATTCTTACCATGATCATAGGAGATATTATTATTTTTGTGTTCCTAAATTGTTTGTTCCTACATAATATTTGTAAGATACAGAAGAAAACTGATAATTTATTCATTTAATTATTTTTTTCCTATTTTATTTCCTTTCGACGTTTGTGATTTTTCGTTCCTAGTTTTTGTGATGCTAAATTTTCTCTTCCTAAAAATATGTCTAATAATTGATAATTTCTTTCTAAGTTAATTTTTATGACGAAGTTTAAATGTGTTACGATAGCAAGTTAAATTTTTATTTGTACAGTAATTTTAAACTTTTAAATTTGTTGTTGCTTACTTTTGTTCTTCAATGTCATAAATATACAGTTTTATTGCAAACAATATTTGTAGTTTGCATGTTTCATTAATATTTATAAGACACGTAAAAAACGGAGTTTGAATTTTATTCAAGCCTTTTCCTTTTTTTGTATTTATTACTTTATAGGTCAATGTATTTAAAAAAAATGAAAATGCAGAAATTTGAATATTTTTGGCAAAGAATTGAGGCAAAAAGGTGTAAAACTGGTGATGCGGTAAATTACCGTCACGCGCCTGCTTACGTTATGTTAGGAGGCACGCCCGGAAGAAGAAGAAGAAGCAATTAAATTAATTGAAACAATTATTGTCTCAATTTCTAGGGCACTTTGGTAGGAACCCGCAGCCATGTATCAAACATTTATTGACATAATATCACCTATTAAAAAAAGCTTTTTAGTAACCAAAATGATACTAAATCCGTGACCTTCCCTGGTAAGACTCCCTACAAGCAGCCTCATACACCATGACAGCTCATATCTAAATAATGTGCAATCATTTCACCAAAATTATAAAATATCCAGCCACCAATCAATAATCAATGCAAGCAAGGTAGGATATCAACAAGCTTTCTACATTTAAACTCCAAATTTCAAAAGAGACAACTACGGTTATGTTTAAAAATTTAATTTATATATAATAAAAAAAAAAAAAAATTGAACTAAGGTGCTAATGTCATATAGTGTGCCCATTCATTCAAGATAAATAAATAAAAAAATAAAAAAAATGAAATATTTTAAATAAATAAAACTACATCTACAAAATGAGACAGGACTCTCCTACCTTTAAGAATATTGCACTTTAGTTGATGAGGTGGAATTGGGCGTGGCATGGCTGTAGGAATCACGGTCTTGTTGTTAGGGACGCCATTACTGTCTACTGATATTACAGTGTCTGAAATAGCGCCAATTAAAAATAATTCATTTAATTACTAATTAATAATTTATTACTAATTATTACAACAGGCGAATCCAAAATCTAGTAATAATTTTTGTTTTTCAATAATGAAAATCAGATGATTCTCCATCATTATTCATATTAAAGAGAGTAAAATTTTATAAAAGCTGTCTTGATAAAGAAAATAATAAATGATTTTTAAATTGTAATAAAATTATTCTCATGCTTGATAGGAAAACGTTGAGTATAAATTCAGCATAATTATTTTTATTTAGGAAATAACTTTCTATTTTTAATTTTCTTTATTTTTTTTTCCTATTTCTACTTCCAAATTAAAAAAAAAAAAAAAAAAAAAAAAAAAAAAAAAAAAAAAAAAAATTTATAATATTCTCTGACCAATATTAAATCTTATGGACCGATGAGAAAATAAAACATATTTTGCAATTATCAAGCTCTTCAGTAAGAAATCAAAACTAATGCTATATCAGAATCTAATTAACCAATTAGTGACCACACATTACAAATCAAATGGAGGAAAATTTTATTAAAATTTTAGGAAAATGGAATTAAAATTTTGAAAGAAAGCATCTAAGATGTAGGGGAAAGTTGGCTAAAGTGGGGTACCGATCTGATCGCGGTGTCTTTTGGTGCTACTTATCATCAGAATGGTATATTTGTTTCCTTTGGTGGTGCTGTTAGTTTAGCAAGGAGTTCTAAAGTGAAAAGTTGTTCTGTTAGGAGTTAAATATATATTTTGGGTGCTATTATCTATCATTTTAGTACTAAATTCAAAATGGTATAACTCAACCACACAATCTTTGATTGCTACGTTTATTATTTCATTGGGTTGGTCATTCTATTCATGTTTGTTTCCATTTGTTTTAACGTTTCTATCCATATTTATTACCATGCTACGGTTTTTATTTTTATTAAACTTCCTGTCGGCTAAAGTGGGGACTTTATGAGGTGGGTATAGTGGGGACGTCCCCACTTTACCCGACCATCACTTATTTAACCTAACTTTTACATTTACTAGATAATTTACCTCATTGTTGATAGGCTGTATGCCTAATCTAATTCCCTATTTTATTTTAATAATGTCAGTGTATATAAATAGAAACACAATAACCGCCAACAAGACGGAACATGCCATGTCTTCCGGTTCCAATAGCAAAACGCAAGATCTGTTTCCTTTCGCAATATCCACCATTCCATCAAATTTTCTAGTTTCACCTGTTGTTAAATTGCAAGGAAAATTACAGAACCAGTGGAAATTTTAACTTATTCAGTTTGCAAACAAAAACTCGATAAAAAAAGGACGTTAAAGAAAGAAACTTGCTGGTAAAAAAAAAAAAATATCTACAGAAAAAATAATCAAGAAAAAGCACAAATGTAAAATCTTTAACAAATGCAATGAAATATAATATAATATGAAAAAAAGGGCTATGAAAGGCTTTTGAAGAAAATGATTTTTGCATATTGTCCTTCTGTGCACTGTGCTTTTGTTGAGATGGAGGATTTCACGACAAGTGTTCTGAATTGTGCGAATTCAAATCTGACGGTTAGTTGTAAATAATTAATTATCATTTGATCAACTATGATAAAACAAATAATTTTGTTAATTGCGATAATAATTAGAGTTCAGATAAGGACATTTTTGATTTCATTTGTAATAAACGACTAAAAAAATTTTTTATTAACCTTATGCTGAAGTATTGTTGCAATACCAGATTCTATAAAAATTTAAACAATTTTGATACATAGATGTATGCTTTATATAATACTCATGGCAATAATAAAGCATTTTTATACAATTCAAAAAAGGTACCCCTCATTACCCGAAGGGGTACCCACTTAATCCGCACCTTTGGGTAAAGTGGGGATATTTTTTATTTTGTATTTTTAGTAATTACAGTCGAACGGTTCCGATTTAATCCAAAACACTCAACAAACATATAGGTAAGTAGTAGAAGTTTCAAAATTATGAATCATATTGGATTTTTATTGAAAAATGAAGGATTCCCAAAAAGACAAAAAAAATGTCCCCACTTTACCCTACTCTCCCATACAAATGACTAAAAAAATTTTTTATTAACCTTATGCTGAAGTATTGTTGCAATACCAGATTCTATAAAAATTTAAACAATTTTGATACATAGATGTATGCTTTATATAATACTCATGGCAATAATAAAGCATTTTTATACAATTCAAAAAAGGTACCCCTCATTACCCGAAGGGGTACCCACTTAATCCGCACCTTTGGGTAACGTGGGGATATTTTTTATTTTGTATTTTTAGTAATTACAGTCGAACGGTTCCGATTTAATCCAAAACACTCAACAAACATATACGTAAGTAGTAGAAGTTTCAAAATTATGAAAAATGAAGGATTCCCAAAAAGACAAAAAAAATGTCCCCACTTTACCCTACTCTCCCATACATAATTTCAAGAAAATTACACCCTACACATAAGGAGGGAACTTTATGCCTTACATAGGGAATTGCCGGTATCGAGTTTCAGAATTCAATATATAAAATCGCTGAGACCCGCGGAAAGAACAGCATGAACGAATTCATTCCAATCCATTAACTGAATCATGATGAAACTTTATAGTACGTGGGCCAGACCCCCCTACCGTGCACCCCCCCCCACATCCCTATAAATTGCATATCGTTGTGTTCCTTGTGATAAAAGATTAAGAAAAAGCCAATGTTCCCAGAAAAAAAAGTGGCCGCACTAACCGAAAATGGCGTTCAAACATGGCGGAATGACGACTTTGATTTTAGTTAGTTTTTTGATTACTGACATTCACCATTATGCTTAATTTCGCCATAACTGGTATTTTATTAAAGCTAGATAGTTCTAGATTCAGAATAAATTAACAAACGTTCTAAAATAATTAGTCTTGACAACATAAAATACATTCAAAGTCAATTTTTTCAAGTCACTCGCGTAAAAGTTAAAATTCCAAGTTAATTTGTGATAAAACGGCCATCGTTAACGAAAAACACCCTGAAATAAAACATCTGGAACAATTATTCTTCTTTAAAAATCAGTGGTCAAAGTTCAAAATATATCAACTAGTTTCATAGAAAAAGGACGTACAAGGCGAAAAGGCGCCGGTGACTCGGGCGCATCCAGTCCTCTGCCACATCGTTCATTTCTCATACATCATATAATTACAGCGGGTTTAGGATATTATTTTGAATGTATAATCGAGCCTATGTAACTGCAAGTTTTTAATTTATTAAATTACAGAAATAATTAATATATATATTTTATTTTTTTTTTATTTTTTTTTTTTTTATATAAATCTGATAAAAAATAAAGGATATAAATCTGATAAATAATAATGAATTAGTCGCAGATTGCACATTATCTAAACCTCACTTATATTGACATAAACTGGTTATCTTGAAATTAAATAATAATGTTCTAATTGTAGTAGTAGGGTTACAGACACTGGCTTCTGATCATTCGTGAAATTTGAAATAAATGCATTTTTGCAAAGTATTGATTGTTTACAGATTTAAAAACAACCCAAATAAAAAAGATAAATAAGAAGTTCTGTTTGTTCGTTCATATGTAGAAATTATTCGTAATACAATTTAGGAAGTATATACATAACACAATTTATTACTAGCTCACAACAATTAATGAATTAACAGTTACACGATGTGTGTTTGTGAATATATATATATACATATTATGATTAGTTTAAAATTAAACCACTACTGGAGAGGAAAACCAATTAAAACATGTAAGTATTCATGCAGCTAATGGTCTATAATCCACGAAGTTGTGGCCTTTTTCGGTTGCTGGCATATAACTTCACATCAAAAAGTTTACTTTCTCTTTTTTTCGAAAAAAGGGTATACTAATATAAATAAAACGAATAATTTGAAGTTGAAATCGGATTAGTTATTTAGCCAAATTCGAACATGAAAGATCGGTAATTTTTATCACTTTGGTGAAAACTCATGTTCCAACGCCTATAACTCGACAATATGTACTCTAAATGAAAAATGTTACAAATAAAAGTTTTAGGACATTAAATTTAGCATCAAATAAGCCCATTTATTTTAAAATTGACTTATTCCTGCGCAGAGATACAAATGAAAAAGTAAAAGTATTTGTAGCGCTTACTTCATTCTTTTAACTACATCTTCATTCCTTCATATATCTACATGTCAAAAAGTTTACTTTCTCCTTTTTTCGAATAAAAGGGTATACTAATACAAATAAAATGAAATATTTGGAGTGGAAATCGGATTAGTTATTTAGCCAAATTCGGACATCAAAGATCGGTAATTTTTACCATTTTGGTAGAAACTCATGTTCCAACGCCTATAACTCGACAATATGTACTCTAAATGAAAAATGTTACATATACAAGTTTTAGGACATTAAATTTAGCATGAAACAAGCCCATTTATTTTTAAATTAACTTATTAAGAAGTAGAGATACAAATGGAAACGTGAAAGTATTCGTAGCACTTGATTCCTTCTTTTTGTGAAACCTAAGGGGATATGATATAATATTCACAGAACTAACTATTTAGGTGGGCTTATTTTATGCTAAATTTTATGTTCTATAACTTGTATACGTAACATTTTTCATTTAGAGTACATATTGTCAAGTTGTAGGCGTTGGAACATGAGTTTCTACCAAAATGGTAAAAATTACCGATCTTTCAAGTTCGAATTTGCCTAAATACCTAATCCGATTTCCATTCCAAATATTTCATTTTGTTTGTATTAGTATACCCTTTTTTCGAAAAAAGGAGAAAGTAAACTTTTTGTCATGTAGATATATGAAGGAATGAAGATGTAGTTAAAAGAATGAAGTAAGCGCTACAAATACTTTCACTTTTCCATTTGTATCTCTACGCAGTAATAAGTTAATTTTAAAATAAATGGGCTTATTTGATGCTAAATTTAATGTCCTAAAACGTTTATCTGTAACTTTTTTCATTTAGAGTACATATTGTCGAGTTATAGGCGTTGGAACATGAGTTTTCACCAAAGTGATAAAAATTACCGATCTTTCATGTTCGAATTTGGCTAAATAACTAATCCGATTTCAACTTCAAATTATTCGTTTTATTTATATTAGTATACCCTTTTTTCGAAAAAAAGAGAAAGTAAACTTTTTGATGTGTAGTTGTATGCCAGCAACCTAAAAAGGCCACAACTTCGTGGATTATAGACCATTAGCTGCATGAATACTTACATGTTTTAATTGGTTTTCCTCTCCAGTAGTGGTTTAATTTTAAACTAATCATAATATGTATATATATATATTCACAAACACACATCGTGTAACTGTTAATTCATTAATTGTTGTGAGCTAGTAATAAATTGTGTTATGTATATACTTCCTAAATTGTATTACGAATAATTTCTACATATGAACGAACAAACAGAACTTCTTATTTATCTTTTTTATTTGGGTTGTTTTTAAATCTGTAAACAATCAATACTTTGCAAAAATGCATTTATTTCAAATTTCACGAATGATCAGAAGCCAGTGTCTGTAACCCTACTACTACAATTAGAACATTATTATTTAATTTCAAGATAACCAGTTTATGTCAATATAAGTGAGGTTTAGATAATGTGCAATCTGCGACTAATTCATTATTATTTATCAGATTTATATCCTTTATTTTTTATCAGATTTATATAAAAAAAAAAAAATAAAAAAAAAATAAAATATATATATTAATTATTTCTGTAATTTAATAAATTAAAAACTTGCAGTTACATAGGCTCGATTATACATTCAAAATAATATCCTAAACCCGCTGTAATTATATGATGTATGAGAAATGAACGATGTGGCAGAGGACTGGATGCGCCCGAGTCACCGGCGCCTTTTCGCCTTGTACGTCCTTTTTCTATGAAACTAGTTGATATATTTTGAACTTTGACCACTGATTTTTAAAGAAGAATAATTGTTCCAGATGTTTTATTTCAGGGTGTTTTTCGTTAACGATGGCCGTTTTATCACAAATTAACTTGGAATTTTAACTTTTACGCGAGTGACTTGAAAAAATTGACTTTGAATGTATTTTATGTTGTCAAGACTAATTATTTTAGAACGTTTGTTAATTTATTCTGAATCTAGAACTATCTAGCTTTAATAAAATACCAGTTATGGCGAAATTAAGCATAATGGTGAATGTCAGTAATCAAAAAACTAACTAAAATCAAAGTCGTCATTCCGCCATGTTTGAACGCCATTTTCGGTTAGTGCGGCCACTTTTTTTTCTGGGAACATTGGCTTTTTCTTAATCTTTTATCACAAGGAACACAACGATATGCAATTTATAGGGATGTGGGGGGGGTGCACGGTAGGGGGGTCTGGCCCACCGTGTATTAGCTGTCACATCACTAGCATAAATACACCTCAAATACCTTATTTCATTTTTGTGTACGGTTTATCGATTTTAAGCTAATCTGTACACACACAGACCATTGCGCTAGGTTATTTGGACTCGGAGACCCCAAAATGTATATTTCCTTTAAAAATCAGAAGTCAAAATTTATCAAGATTCCTTTACTTTTTCTTACTATATATATCAAATATAGGTAAGCACATAAAAAATTGTAGTATAAAGAATATTGGAAAGCATGATATTAAAGAACAGTACTTCATAAATTAGATTAATATGTAAGTAAT
Organism: Aelia acuminata; assembly: GCA_911387785.2. Lineage (NCBI taxonomy): Eukaryota > Metazoa > Arthropoda > Insecta > Hemiptera > Pentatomidae > Aelia > Aelia acuminata. The sequence continues at coordinate 74,692,507 of OU426984.1, read as the reverse complement.
TAGTATGTATAAGTAAATAAACTGATTAGTAATGAATATAAAAAGTATGTGTTGTATTAGATATTTAATAAATTGTTAAATAACAGGAAGCAAGTATATTATCTATTAACCTATATAAAACATATATGTAAAAAAATAAATACTATAGCAATAATAAAATTGATAAGATGGGGGGGAAACTGTAAGTTGAATGGTTTGACATATTGACTGACACTGTACTTTTCAAGATTTCGGATTAAAATCACAATTTAATATAATCATACCAAATGATTGAAAACTACATGAAACTAATCAAAAAGTAAAAAAAAAAACATTTTTTTATTTTTTATTTTTATACGTTCAACAAAGTTTACAAGTTAACTTTTGTAACAAAAAGATTTTCTCACAAGATGCCAACTTCCGCTTAACAAGCCAGACACTGTTTGATATATAATAAACTATTTATAAATGTAATATTGGTCCATTCATTAAATATTTTGATCATATAAAGCAATTTTTTGTTCTCTTCCAAGAGAATATCAATAGATGTAACACCTTTTGTAAATCAAATACACCTTTATTTGACACGTTGATACTTGATACCACAACTGGTGCCTAAATGTTATAGATATGCTTATTGCATAAAATATTTAAGGTATTTTAAGATCCTTTTTTCGCAAAAAAGTCACCTCAATAGATGTATCATTTTTCAATATTTCTCTAACATAAAACTGAGGGCAATAATTTTTTTTTTTTTTTTTTTTTTTTTTTTTTAGCTAATCTATGAAGTTTCAAAAATTCATGTATATATAACGTGTCAAAAGTGTCCATAATTAGAGATTTTTGGTTCTTATATGTGTGAAAATAAATTATACAAGTTGTTGATGTTTTTTTTTTTTTTTTTTTTTAAATAAAAAACATAAGAAAACTGTCTTACACTTGAATACAGCTCTTATGGAAAGCGGACCTTACACGAGCAACAATATTGACAATACAGTATGGTATTGTCAATAATATTGATCGTGTAAGGTGAAAATTTGAGTATTGATGGCGATATTGACGGTGGGTGCTCAACGATAAACGACAGTATTGACAATATTATTGATCGTGTAAGGTCCGCTTTAGAACCTAGGATATTTGGTTTCTAACCAATCAAACCGACCAAATGTTTATTCAACTTATCTTATATGAAATAAACATTTTATTTTTATTTCATTTATTTTATAAAATTTAGTTCACTAACATTTAGGAGAATTAGGAATTTTGATCGCACATTAAGACTTAATCTAAAATAATGAATCTAAAAGACATAAAATATATATTTATATACATAAATTGTTAGCTTATCGTTTGTATAAATTGCCAGCAAACTCTATGGCAAAAATCAGAAAACAAATATTTCAAAGAAGTTAATATGAAGAAAAGGAACAGATTGTTTTTCGCATGCATAAACACATGCATACATACAAAACAACGCAGGCAATATTTTTGGAAAAATTAGAAAACAAGAGACAAGAGGAGTAATACAGAAACCACATCTGGTAACTTGTCAAGATTAGTTGATCAACCAATTATAACGCTTCAATTTACGAAACAAGGTTCATATAAGCAGCTACTTACAATTATATACAAGTATATCAAACACATATTTATACAAATATATATTTTTTAATTGAAATTGCAAGAAAAATAATGATAATAAAACAAATGCATGTCATTCTAGAAAATTAAAACTTGAAACAATGGTATCAAATCACAAGCTAAAGTCAACTTTAATATATATATATATATATATCTTTTTAAGGCAAAATATATTTTGAAAAAAATCTTGAAGAAGCCTAGTCTTGCTATTGACAGCAACACCTTCCTTCTAAATATTTTTGGATGCATTTTAATTTTTTTTTACATAGTTTCCCCATAAATAATCGAACAAAATAAAAATAATATAATCAAATAAAAAAGTCAAGAGTTTAACTTTTGGAGGACAATGGCTATAAGTGTGATCAACCATGCATATATCCTCGGAGCCTTAATTGTAGTATTGCTGTATAATGAACGCAGGCAGACCAATACAGCAAAAATAAAGACAAAGTGTATTTTATATTTTATGAATAAAAAAAAAAAATATCAATTACAGAGAAACAGTATTAACTCAAAAATGTATCTAACACTGAAGTATTAAAGATTAATCATTAAAGTTTAATAAAAAATAAAACTAATAAAATTTACAAACAGTAGAATTGAAACATTGTAATAGAGAAGGGTTTCTCAACTAATACATATGGTTGATGTGATCAGAAAAAATTATAACAGTTTTCAATTCAACAATTAGAATAATGAAAATAAACATAATCAAAAACCTGCATATGGTTGAAATGAAATTTGATGTTAAAATGGTGTACAATGAACCTTCCACACGGCCCTAAATACCATGGCAAGTATTTAGACTCACTATTAAAATAAAGCAAGTAAACGATATGAAATTATATGTTACAGTTTTTATAAGACAGATAATTTAAATTATAATTCAATATTTCGGGGCAGCTTGGTCTCTTCTCCATTAGTGACATCATACATACCACACCAAGTAACTTATGGAGCAGCAAAAAAACTTTTCTTTTATAAATAAAAATTTATTTGAAATATATCCAAAAATACCCCCTCCCTTTTTTTTTTTATCTAATTAAATTGTCCACACATAGAGGCAAGTTAGATTAGAGTTCATATGAAATGCAAAACCATTAAACAGGTTCCGTCCAAAGCACCAAAGGTTTTTAAAATCATAAATTATATAAGAGTTTTTATATTTATCTATAAATATTTCAAATAAAAGTAAAAAATTAATAAAAATTATTTCTTTCTTACCAGTGTCAGTTTTGTTGCTTATAATTGAACTGGAATCATTTTTGTCATCACTATTTGTTGAGTCTTTCACCAGACTTTTAATGAGAACGTCTAGCCTTTCTTCAGCAACAGGACCGACTAGGATAAAAATTAACTGTTAATGTTCAAGTAATTTAAAACATTTTTTAACAGCTAAAACATCAACATTAGTGGGGTAGTAGTTAGCATGGCAACCTACAACACTAAAGGTCGCAGGTTCGTGTCCCACGGTGGCCCTAGGATTTTTTAATGGGAGTAAAAAATCCTTGGCTATGCCGTCCCTCGGATAGAATATAAAATGGAGGTACCGAGCCTGTACGATGTCAGATACTCGACAAAGATCCCTATCCTAATTATTCCTGGATAGGCGAAATTTAGGACTCCCACTGTAGCATTGCCCGATTAGCCTAAGTAGCATAACAAACAATCAACATTAGCAATTAGAGTTCAAATTCAGAAACTCAACTTTTTCACTTAAGGAAGTATTTATGGATTTTTTTAAAGGAAGAAAACTTACAAGGGATTAAATTTAAATGTAAAACTTGGTGGGGGGGGGGGGGATTTACAGTCTACAAGAGGGTTCGCTGAGCCAGCTCCTTGGAAAAACATAATTAAATTATTATAATATAGCTAATATAATTAGTATTAATACTAATTAATTAGCTAAATTATATTAGCTTCTCTTAACAATTTGTTTATTTTTTTATAAAATAATATATCACGTTATCAAATAGTCATGGTAACTGATGAATTCCTTTAATTAGGAGATATAAATTCAAGGAGAGTCTTCTTATATGATTCCAATGTTGAATGTAAAAAAAAAAAAAAAAAAACTCAAAAATGCAGAGTAGGGTAAACTGTACTGTTATTGGCACCCTTAAGACTAAATTTCAGTGGTGACATTAAAAAAAGTACTTCTTATGAAGGGATCTAATTGAAACTTCCTATAACTCCTCTTTATCTATCCTTATAAAGACTCAAGAGGTTTCTTTGGGCCAAAAGTTCAATAGTTTTACAATTTGGCAATATTTATTGTTAAAAGTGCCAAATCTAGTTATTGGCACCCTGTGGATTTAATTGTAAAATCTTCCCTATGGTTAGTTTGTTAAAGTCTTACTTCATAGATGACTTAGAGGACCCTTCAAACATTAGACTCATGTATATCTTGTAATAAAATTAGGACTTGTTTTCCTATATCTTTAAGTTAAAGTTGGGGTGCCAATAACTGTAATGAGTGCCAATAACTGCATGGTTTACCCTATATGCGAGCAGAAATAAAAGGCCTGAAATAAAAACATATTGCAAAGAATATGCGACATACCATGCAAAGTCACAAATCAATACAAGGTTAATGAATCCAGATTATATGATGGCTAATAATAAAGATATGGGCTTAATAACATTTGAATTTTAAAAAACATGTTTTTAATTTAGCCAGATGTTGAAAACATGATTAGAAAATTTGGGATGCAAAGAAAATAATGAATGCTAAACATGAAAAGGATTAAGAACACAGGGGACTGCATGAGATATAATATTTCACATCACTGTTTCCTGTCACTACAGGACTATTCCAAGCCAAAGGTTAAAGGGTAGCCATAATCAATAAGGAATTCTTTTATATTAGAGTTTTAAATTCAACTAAAAAACCAAGATGTCATAACACTTACCCTATCACTAAGATAAAATACGGCTACCTTAATAATGGAAAGCATAAAAGATTATTTTATCAACAAAAAATTTACATTAGAAAAGAAAAAGTGAGCGCATTCTAAACAAAACATTTAATAAACTGTTTTTAAGGAACCTTCTGGAAAAACCTCTGAATTGAAACCTAAAGATGCAGTTACACTCTGCGAACCTTACTCTTATCAAACAGCCTGTTCGGAACAGTGTTAGGCTAATCTAAATAAGACTCATAACTCTAATAATAATATAGTAACAATAATAATAACTCGAACAGGTGCTTTATCTGCTCGCCTGTGTGTTCGGGGATAGCGCCACTTTAATTAACGAAGTTATCACTTAAATTTGAAGTTTTAAGTCGCTTAAAACTCTTAAGAATCAAACCACAAAACCACAGCAAACGAGGCACAGCTAAGCTAAGATTATCCAAAAATTTTATATTCTTATTTTTAATTTTATATACCTGAATGGGAAGCGACACTGCTCGCAGGGCTAGTGGAAGACACTTCTGCTTCAACTGACTGAGCTTTGTTTTCATTTCTACAAAAGAAAAATATATTGATAGTTGTAAAATAATTTTTAAAAAAATTATGGGTAAATTTTAGTAGAATAGATAAATAAAGAGTTGTTTGATAAAAATGTATTTATTTATAAAGATGAATCATACAGTCTATAAGGTAAACAATTGTGTTATTTCATATATAACTTTAACAAGATACTTAAACTTAAGAATATATACTTTTATCAGTAATAAATAAATAACTCACTTGTTTTTTTCTCGATAGACGTGAGACTGTCTTCGAGCATAGCGCTGACTCGGCTTCCTTTCAAACTGAACACTTCTTCTTGCTCTGTTCAGTTGGGTAGTCTGGAATTCAGTTTTTCCACTAAAAATGAAGAATTAAATAATGAAATAATAAAAAAATAAAAAAAACATCATTTAATAATCTAACTGGAATGACACTTCAAAAAAGCAAAAATTCATGCCATTCTGAAAGTGAAAATAGCAATGTAAAAATTATTTTTTTTACAGATGCTCTGAAAGAGTGTAACTGCTTAATTTACAAATGTGCCCGATTGTGGAAGTTGTTCTAATTCTAAAAGAAATTATTTATTATACAAAATTAATTCCATAATTTCATGTCAATGTGAAATTAGTTCCATTTGTAACTCATACTAAACCATTTCCACAACTATGGTTTTTATTTTTAAAATCTTACTTTTTTCTGAAAAATGAATGAGTTTTCTCTACTTTGGTTTAGCGTAATATAAAAAATGTTGAAGATAAGCCTGCATCCAAAGTAATAGAGTACATTTTGAACACGCGCTGCAATAATCCATTCATTCAATTTATACATTTTCCATTACATTTTCCATCCGTTCATTTTAATATGGTTCAACAATAATGATTTAAATTTTTATCTTCAACATTTTTTATGTAAGATTTTTCAAATTTTACTAGAAGAGAAGAAAAAAGTTTAATTTATTTTAAAGAAAGTATTTTTTTAATTTAAACTAAGGATTTTTTTTTTTAATTTTAGATTATTATTACCCTTTTTATATTATTTAGAATTCTTACATTGTTCTTTCTAGTCTTAAAAAAGTAAAACTAACTCTAACTCATGGGAAGTTTGGCATTCATTACTTTGGATGCAGGCTTTAAGGCGCTTCCTTATTGCCCCAGCAGTGACATTCTCTAGCGTGTTTTTCATCAGAAAAACTTTTTTAGACTCAAAAGGTGAAGTGCAATTGTATAATGGGTTACACCACTAAAAAGCTAACTAAATTCCGCAGTTATTAGGAAATTGGACGGCTTCCAAGGTGCTCCAGTGGGGAATGAGGAATTTTCAAAAACTATTAAAAATTTAAGTTTTAATAAATGTTTTGTGTTTAGCGCATTAAAAGTCCCACTGAAAGTGGATTTAAAATAACTAGACCCATCTCATCTTTTAGAAAATTTAATGCTGATTAAGAAAATATCATCGTTTTTGTTTCTACACTAAACTATAGTAGAGAAAACTGCCATTTTTCAGAAAAAAGTAAGATTTAAAAAAAAAAAATTCTATCTCCTCAACAGATTGAGATAGGAAACTCGTTTCTGCGCCATCCTACCCAGTTTAACATGCAGTATTACCCAATTTTTTTTACACTATGTCTGGAATACCCAGTATATTGATGGATGATGAAAAAAATGTTAAAACTAGATACAGTTATTAGCTTTATGATGTAAAATACCTAAAATCATTTTCAAAAACCTCATTTCCTTCATGTGGATCGGATTCTAGCTCATTATACTTAGAGGGCTTCATTACTCACACCTCAAATTGAATATTGAATTTTATTTGAAAAACAATTCATAGGCAGCAATTATTGATACAATTTATTCAAACAAAATTAACTCACCTGTATCTAAACCTAGAGCCCATTCTAAAAAAATTCTGCCTGGCAGAAGGACCTTTTACTGGGGCTCGCAATCTGAAGAAAGCGTGGTGCTCAACAGCACATTTCCAAAGGTGTTTGCAAGCTTTTTCATTATGCAATCTACAACATATGAATTGGGCATTAAACCATGCACAAGAATACAGGTAGTATCAATTAATTTACTTTACATAAAATTAGGATTAATTAAGAAAAAAAATAGCAAGTATGAAATAAAGTAATTAGGTTTGATTTGAGTTTCTTTTACAAAAATCATGTCACAAAATGTGGGATTAACGCTAACTCTCACTAAATTGTAGGAATTAGCAGAAATTAGCCCTTTCACTGGAAAGACCAGAAGTTCAAAATAATCAATATAAATTCTAGTAGTAATAATTTAAGAAAGAGAAAAAGAAACTACATTCATTCAATAGGCAACATCTGCTGGAAAAAAGAATGAATAATGTCACAACCTGTCTCATATAAATCAATAATGATGATAAAAATGGAACATAAACTTTTCTCTGGCAGACATAATTGCCAATATAACAGGTAGGTTATAACAAAAGCCTGATTAAGATTCCCATATAGAAAATGAAGGACATCAATTTGAATTCAAGTAAACAATCGCATACCTAAAAACAAAGGTGTGTTCTTGTTCACGGCCCATATCGTCATCTTCAACTACTACTAACGTCAACTTCTTTTTCTTGAAATCTAGTTTACCAATTTTAGGCCTAAAATAATAATAATAACAATCAAATTAAGGAAAAATGTTATCAAATTTAATATTTATATATCATCGTTTAAACATAAATTGATAAATATACCAAAAAAATAACCCAATTTTTTGGGTTCCTTCAAATACTAAAATTCCAGTAGGGGTAAGCCCAAGCGAATATTCACAGCCATCTTTACCCTGTTTGAAAATTAAAAGCAAGATTCACACTAATGGCAATAATTTACATGTATAAAGCAAATAAATTCTACTAGAATCATACGAACCAGAACGATGTGATTGTCAACACCATACATTTCTAACCATTTTACTTTGTTGAGATAATTAGTTTCTGCTTGCGCCGGAGTAAGCCCTCTGAAAAGAAAACAATATTTTTAAATTAGTAATTTTTTCCAACTAAATAATTATTTATCAAAACAAATAAAATAAAACTACCATGTTAAACAAAATCATATAAGAGTACAATATATGTTTTTGAAGGAACAAATTTTAAATTATCCAAATAACATCATTTAGATAGCAGGAAAAGTCTTTTAACATCCTTGAAAAATGTTATCAGTTCATAAGTATCCCTTTAAAAAGGTGGTTTGGCAAACATCATAAAACTAACACTCTAGATGGAAGTATGTCCAGAATTCAATTACTCGGCAAGGACTAAATTGGAACTGAAATGGGCTCTTAAGGGATTTACTTCTTGAACAAGTTGAAATCCACAATATCTATATTATTAAAGCAGTCATAAATTTTAAAACTAAATAACCACTATATATTACAGGATATGTCACAACCATGAACAATATCTATATTAATAAAGCACTCATAAATTTTAAAACCAAATAACATTTATATATTACGAGATATGCCACAACCATGAACATCGTCAATACTCAACAGTTCTACAGCGTGATTGATAGGATCTTAACCCATTTACCATGGTTTAAGAACTAATAGCTAAATAAAACCAGAACAATAGTTAATAAGAATGAAAGTAATACATATATGTTCACCAATACATTGAAACGTTTTATATTAATATTTAAAACTACTTAATTAATAGTTTTATTAAATAAATAAAAAACTATTTAATTTAAAAACCACATCGATAATAGAATATAAAGTTTGCTGCAGTCAACATTTGACATTTCGAAAATTAACAAATCAAATTTCTCAATAATAAAACCAAAACCTTAGGTCCCCAGATAAATTTTCGATGAATCAAAGTAACCATTTGTATTTAAATATGCTCAGTTAGTGGAAATGTTTTCATAAAAGGAAAAAAGTCACTATTCAAAACTAATTATGTACTAACTTAAATACACTCGTATCAAAATAAAAGATTCTAATATCAACTATGGAAGTTGATTGTGTGTGCCTTATTTGTTTATCCTAACAATGGGAAAATTTACTCAATTGTTAAATTTGAAATAATTATATAGCTGTTTCTTTTGGTGATTCAAACTCTCAATAAATAAAAGTATTTCTAGTTTCCCTTGAATTTTGAGCTATCAAGAGTGAACTGAATACGTGACAAGAAGTATTAACTAAGATCCAAATTATTAAATAATTAAATCAGTAGATTTAAAAACAATTACACAAGATTAATAAGTTGTATTACTATATATATCTACCATGCAATTTTAATTTAGATTATCCTTGTATACTTTTATCAAGAGATTTGTCCATAAAGAAAACATGATTTCTTTAAGAAGAACAATAGTAAATAATCAATAGGAAGCTGGTAAAGGAAATAGTTAAAACCAATTTATAAGTTCAGTTACAATAATACTTTAAATATTTTTTTTTTAAACTGTAATTTAAACCTACTTGATTCAATATTTGGCAAATGTGCATACATATAAACATACATTAATTTTATTTTTATATAAAACAAAATTGACATGTCAAAAGTACCTGCACTTCTGAAATTCTTCTAAAATCAATAATTCCATTTCTTCTGTCTGGTTTGGTACAAATCTAAATTCAGAAATGAAAGCAGGAGTGTGGTAAGCTTCTTCATAATCACCAAGTTCAGCTATGAAATAACAAAACAATACACATAGCAATAATGAACATTAAGAAGTTAATTAAAATGTCAAAAAGTTAGAACTTAGATATACATTGCAATGCTAATGCTGCTAATTCAACTGCTATGTTTTCTGGACACTCCAGTTTCCCATCCAAAATGTCTTGCTTAAGCTGCAGAAAGAATTGATACCTCGTCAATTCTTCACGTAAGCTGTTAGGTTCTGAAGAATAAAACTTAACCCGTAATCTTAAAGTAAAAGGTGGTCCAACTAAAAATAATAATTAAACAATCAAACAGGAGTTAATTATCATTAAGCAATTAGCCTGCTAACATTAATCAATTAATAAATTTGACTTACTTTTAACTTGTTTTTTAATGGCCTTCGTGGGGTCAAGCCAATGCTGTAATAAAAGCAATATAATTATGATCAAGAAGCATAAATAGAACTAGAAAGTTCTAATTTGTTTAAAATAATACCTGAACATTGTTCGCATCTGTATACTGTAATCCAAAATAATCCTTTTCAATGAGATCTAATGAATAAAACACTTGTTCATAAAGATCACTACCAATTGCTTTTTTCTGTAATTAAAAAGAAAAATCATTCTACAAGACAAGTCACTTAGGTATTTCAGCATTCAATTTTAAAAAAGACACCAAATTACCGATAAATCAATAGACAAATCTGTACCATCTAGTAATAAAACTTTACACTGAACATTTTTGTTACTTCCCAACATTCGGTGATGTTCGGATTTGTAATGTGTCGACGTTTTTTGGCCATTTCTACCTTTCTTTCGGCTTAGAAAGCGTAGCATTTTCTTTTTCTAAATCCGAGGCTTACTAAAGTTTAGCTTAGTAAACAATAACGATGAAATGTAACAATTAAAATTCCCAGCCACGTCCTTCACCTGTGGGATAACTAATGTAACTAATAAGACATAACCAAAACAACAGTTTACACTGAACCCCCATTGGCCATTGGCATTTCAAGAGGCTTTTTTTTTTCTTTTTTTAACAAACAATGGGGTACACCCTTCACAGTTTGTGAAGCAAAAATACCTTCTCTACCTTTTTCATAACTTGAATGGTATCTTTTAAATTTATTTAAAAAAGAATTATCTTAAAAAAATAATGGTTTAAATTAAAGAAAATTGTCTTTACAGAAATATTTTAATATTCCTTTTAAAGGCTAGAGAAAAAATATATAAAAACCAATAATAAATTTAAATATTTTTAAAGTCTGATAATTTAGTAAAATGTAAAAAAATTAACTTCAATTATACAATGCTAGCTGAATAACCCGGGAGTGGATGAGTTTTGGCGGGTTCATGCGAAGTTAAGGTAGTCTTCGTAAATAGTGAATTTTTAGTTGTTTTTATTAGTGAAAGTCCATCTACGTAAATTTGATAGTTTTGAAAATTAGTCATTCTTATTTTAAATTTTTAGCAACATTAACTAGTTTTTATTTATAATTTCGTTGCTAATTTTTTGAAATAAGTGTAAATTATTTGATTAATTTACAAAAAAAAAAAATGGAAATTATTGACAATAAAGAGTTCGACTCTGAAGATAATGAAGAAGTTACTTCTGCCAAAATCTTGAAAGGAATAAAATCCAATAGAATATTAGATTCTGATGATGATAATGTTTCAGAAAGTACAAGAAAAAGAGAGGTAGAAGATGAAACAGAGGATAATAAGGTGCTGATTGTAGTAGGCTTAATTAAACTTAAAATAATTTATACAGTGATTGGTAGTGATTTAAATTATTCTTGCTCCCTGCATCTTGAATATTCAAGTATTCAAAGTTTAATAATCACTTTTTAAATGATATATTTAAAATTTCCAACATTGGAAGCTATAGTATTACTTAACTCTTCATTATTTTTCAAATTATAATTTAATAATGAAAATTGGTATAAGTTTTTATGTAACTAATTTAAGCTACTTTTTTTCCTCCTTGGATCACTTGTAGTACGATAAGTATTTTAAATCTGAAGATCTGGAATATTTTTCTAAATGTGGATTTAACATTTCTTTTTTCTTGTTTGAGTGTAGTTAGTTCTCGGTCTAGTCTGAGACTCTGCCTAGAGTTTAAGACCTTGGTTGCTTGTGTTCAAAGATCAGACCCCCTAAAAGTGGATTAAGTGATTTACTTTAAAGCTAAGTATTGTAGTCTTTAAGAAAAAAAATTGATATTAAATTATCAGACTTTAAAAATATTTAATTTTATTATTGGTTTTTTATATATTTTTTCTCGAGCCTTTAAGAGTAATATTAAAATATTTCGGTAAAGACAATTTTCTTTAATTTAAACCATTATTTTTTAATGATAATTCTTTTTTAAATAAATTTAAACGATACCATCCAAGTTATGAAAAAGGTAGAGAAAGTATTTTTGCTTCACAAACTCTGTAAGGGTGAACCGCATTGTTTTTTTGTTGATATTCTTTTGTGCGATAAAGTTTTTTACTTTAGCTGATTTAGTTGCTTGTTTTTTTTTTTTTTTTAATTTAAGTTGATTAATTATATAATTATTTTTCAGATTTTAAATGAAGAAATGGAAGCTGGTGGTGCTTCTTCATCTTCTGAAGATGAACATCATAGTAATTTAAAAAAGAAAGGTTTATTAAAAAAACACCATATCTGTGATTCAGAATCAGATGCTGAAGAAGCTGGCAAAGATGACTCTTCTGAAAATAAGAGTGATGTTTGGGAAATTAATGAACCGAACAAAACAAATGAAGATTGTCCTGATGAGACTGATTCATCCTATAAAAAGAAGGTGAATTAATATTCAACATTTGCATCATAGATGTATATCTCTAAAGTTCTCTGATATTTTATGATAAATTCCATCATAATCAAAACAAATACAGTCAGTCCCAAAAGTATTCGTACACCAATAATTTTAAATTAAAAACCTCTTAAATGGGAACAAGGTTTGTGAAAAACATTAAATTAATACCAATACTTTTTAAACAAATAATAATTCTATTTAAAATCATATTTTCAAAAATTTTACAAGAAAGAATAAATAGAAATCAGGAATAAACTTTGTAAAACAAGAAAAACAACTTGACCAAAATTATTCGTACCCTGTTAAATTTCTTAATAAATAACAGTTAATTTAACTAATAGCTAAATTGTCAGTATTTTTTTTTTTTTTTTGGCCCACCTCTTGATTTTAGTACGCACCTGAGTCTGTTAGGCATCGACACCACTAGTTTTTCAGTCAAAAAGGAGGGTACATTGTCCCATTCTTCTTGAAGAACACTTTTGAGTGATTCTAAGTTTTGAATCTGATGAGTAGACACTTTTTTCTTCAAATATTCCCACAAAAGTTCAATAGGATTCAGATCAGTAGGAGTAGGCATCCACTTTGGGATATTATGAAGTATCCACATTTTAGTTTTCCATGATGTTTCAACAAGATAATGCTTGGGGTCATTATCTTGTTGAAATTTGAAATTACTTCTAATCTCCATTTTTTCAGCACTAGTACTCAAGTTGCGTTTTAAGCTGTCTACGTAACGATTAGCATTCATTATTCCAAGAATAAATTCTAATTTGCCAACCCCACTGGCTGACTTCCAGCCACAAACCATTAGAGATCTGCCACCATGCTTTATGGTCGGAATTAAATTTTTAATTTCCAGCTCCGTATTTTTTTCCGCCAAACTTTCTTGAGCCCTTGAGAACCTAAAGTTTCAAATTTACACTCGTCCATGAAAATCACTCGTTTCCAGTAATCTAAAGAGTGGTTTGGTATGCTTCTGCAAATGAAAGCCTCTTCTTTTTATTTGTATCACTAATGAAAGGCTTCCTTCTTGGGCTTCTTCCTTTATAACCGTTTCTATACAGACACCTTTGGACTGTATTGGGATGCACTGTCTGCATTAAGTCATTTTCGAGTTCCTGTGTTAATTTTACCGCACTTATTTTTGGATTTTTTAAAAAATTTCTGACCATAATTCGCTCTGTTTGTTCATTAAGTTTTCTAGGAGGTCCTTTCAGTATCTTAGAATTTAGTGTTTTTGGTATTCCATATCTGTTAATAATTGATACAATAGTGGTATGACTCTTATTTACAATTTTGGCTATGTCCCTCAGTGAGGGGCATTCATTATGGAGTCCAATGATAATGGCTCGCTCTTCCACTGTGGTTTCATGCCCTTTACGACCCATTTTAAGTTTTACACCACAAGTAAAACTAAATTGTGACTCAAGAAAGCCTAGCGATGAACTGATGTAAAGAATTATTAGGCTTACAGGTATGGGCATAGTGGAATTAGGGGTTTAAATTGCACTGTACGAATACTTATTGTTAATCTATTTTTGTGATTTTATTACGTTTTATAATGTTGCCTACTGTTTCAATTAAATTTATACTTTGGAAATATGTTTTTATAGGAGTCTGATATGTTCTTCAACCAGTAACAAACTTATTTAGTTATTTTATTTCTTATTGTTCCCAATACAGAATGTATTAATTTAAAAATATTGGTGTACGAATACTTTTGGGACTGACTGTAGCTGAATAAAAAAGTATCAGTAGCATGAACTGATTATAAGATCCTAATATAAATTTATTTAGTTAATTGACTACGCATTGTGCTCTTTACTATGCTTGTTAAATATGTGTTCTTTTTTCAGTTTTTAGATAGTGACATATATGATGCTGAAGGATCATCTGATGAAGGCCAATTAAAAATTAGTGATCATGAAGCAGAAGAAAATTTTGATGTTTCCAAAAAGAAAAAGAAAGAAAAAAAGGACAAAGCTAAGAGAAGTGTTAGTTAGTTTTTGTTAGTGTTAAGGAAAAAGAAAATTGGATAGGAAGAAAAATTATGTCAATGAACAAAAGCAAACAATTAGTAAAGCTCAAAAATGAACAAAAATGACTCATAATAATTAACTATTTATCGTTTAATGTAATATCTATTGCTGCTTTTGTTCTAATGTTGTTACAATAAAGGCTGTTCTCTCAGATTATCTCAGAGAAAACTTATTATCATACGATTCAGACACAGATCAGTTTTCCATATTTATTTGGGATTAGGTACATGTATTAGTTTAATGAATTTTGTTTTATCCATTTTATAAATTATAAAATTTAAATGTTAGATTAACTTTGATCAAAGCCTTGATATGTGTATAAGATAGTTTGGCGGCGTCACCTGTAGTGTAGTGGTTAGCATAGCAAACTACAATTCTAAAGGTTGTGAGAATGATGGCATTCTCCCGTCCCATGATGGCCCTACGATTTTTTAAAAGGGAATAAAAGCCATCCCTCGGATAGGACGTGAAATGGAGGTCCCAAACCTTGATGTCAGTTAATTTTTAAAGATCCCAAACCTAATTACACCTGGATAGGTAAAATTTAGGACTACCACTGTAGCATCGCCCGATTAGCCTTAGTAGCATAAAGGGTCGTTAAACAAATAAAAAAACAAATATTTTGGTATAACCCAAAGGAAAATATTGTGTCAACCTTTAACACAACAATCTCTTAATGGCTTTTCAATGGTTTTAATAAAGGTGCCACAACCGATGGTTTTTCCATATCAAGGCAGTTGATATAACTATTACTTATAATGTAATATATAATACAATGTGTATGCTGAAAAAAAAGAATATGTTACCTATGTATATAATAGTTATTGAGTTGAAAACACACAGTTTTATCCCTAAACATTCTTGATTAAAAATAATATACTTAAAAATCTACCTACCAACTTCAAACCGCCTGCCTTTGTTGGACTCACTTGTATTGAACTCAATAAAGAAATTCTCATATTTTTAATTTAATTGCCATAATTTCTTTAGCATTTTTTAATTTTGATAACATTATTTTCAGAATTTACAAAGGAAATCTAAACAAACAGCTATAGAGGAAATTCGAAGTGAAACTCAGAGACTGGTTCGACAATCTCGAATTTCACTTCCTTACCATCACCCAAAGCAGAGAAGCTTATCAGAATTTTTAGATAGAAGGAAATCTTTGCCAGTTGTACCGTTAAAGACTTCAACTGATGAGCTAAGCAAAGTTTGGTAAGTATACTTGTTGATTAAAATTTATAAAGTAGTGTGAAATTGATTTTTGTAGTTGTAGTATTGGTTAATCAAATATTAATTAAGTGCTTATTTATTTATTTTTATTTTTTTTTATAAATTGGTTGTAGTAAAAATGATAATGCCTAAATGAAACCTTAAAAAATAATGTGAAAAACTTTTGATAGATAGATAAAATTACTTGTATTAACAAAATAATATAAATACAAGTTTTATAAGCAATTGCTTTTTTTACCTTTCAAATTTACCTTTTCTTATATATTAAAATTAAGCAAGCTAATTACAATAGGGAAAAAAAAAAAATCTGGTGCGTGCGCGCAACACACAACTTTCACTTACCAACTTACTTAGATTAGAAATTGACGAGTTTTGCTAAATATCATTTCCCAAAGTCACACATTTTTTTACAATCATATCTTATTTTTGTTAATCGTTAAAGCCGTTTTTGGGTAAATAAAAAACCCGTGAAAATGATACAAAATTTATTAAGTAAAGTACCCCCTTCGGTTGATCAATTTTGATGAAATGTTGGCTATCACATACTTGGCATATATATACATCAAATACCCAGTTTGATCAAAATCTTTAAAGCCGTTTTGGAGTAAATAAAAAAAACACGTGATAATGATACAAAATTTATTAAGTAAAGTCCCCCCTCAGGTTGATCAATTGTGATGAAATGTTGGTTATCACATCTTTGGCATATAAATACATCAAATACCAAGTTTGATCAAAATCGTTAAAACAGTTTTTGAGTAAATAAAAAAAACATGTGAAAATGATACAAAATTTATTAAGTAAAGTCCCCCCTCCGGTTGATCAATTTCGATGAAAATTTTACAGTCATATTTCAGGCATATAAATAGATCAAATACTCAGTTTAATCAAAATCGTTAGAGCCGTTTTTGAGAAAATCGAAAAAAAACCTAAAAAGTTATTAAGTAAAGTACCCCCTCCCTTTAAGTAATTTTGATGAAATTTATGCTGTCACATCGCGGGCATATACCTACACTAAATACCCAATTTCAGGATCGTACGGTTTATAGTTTTTTAGCTAGTCTGTTCACACACACACACACAGACACACAGACACACACACACACACACACACACACACACACACAGACCATTTCGCGGGACTTGGTCATTTCGACTCAGGGGACCCCAAAACGTGTATTTCCGTTGAAAACCGGAAGTCGAATTTTTTCACGATCGCAATACTTCCACTTACTATATATTTCATATATAGGTAAGTGAAAGTAATTAAATAACCCATATTCTTGACAGAGTTAAAATAAAACCAACTTAAATTAATAAGTATAAGATGACTGTGGGCGTTATTAAAATTTAATCAAAATATAAAAATAAAAACTTACAATTAGATTAATATACTTGTAGTAAACTTGATGATTAAAACAAAAATAAAATAACATTTTGAATTAAAATTAAACTAATGACATTAGATCAAAAAAACTTGTTGAATATTAGTATATATTTTATTTAAAATAGTTATTAATATATGTATTATTTTTTGACTCAATAAACTATTTATTTTGAAGAATTTTTTTAAAGTAATGTAAGAGCATAATTAATTTCTTTATTGATGTGTTTTGTTTTCGTATATCAATATTATGTGTTTTGTGTTCGTAGGGAAAAAATTGAAGAAAGAGAAAAAACAGCCGAGTCATTTTACAAATCTGAAAGTGATGCAAGTGATGGTGAGCCTGCTTCTGTTTCTTTAGTAAAGTTAACTGATGAAAAAATTATTAAGCCAGCAGCAGATAATGACACTCTTATGCAGGAGTCCTCTCTGGAATTATGTCTTCATTATACTGAAACAGAATCACAAGAAGTCCTAGATAAAACCAGTCAGGATATTCAAAAAGAAAGAAATTCTGAAATTAATGGAGGTTTATTTAAGAATAATGAAGAGAGTGTAAACCAAATTGAAATAACAGAATCACAGAAGTCTTCTCATTGTGAAATAAATTTTGAAACTGGTTGTGAAAAATTAGTTTCTGATGTAAGCTGTACAAGCAAAATAAACCTGTCTGAAAAAGATAATGTTTTGGCTTTATCAGTAGAAGAAAATTTTGAATATAATTCAGTCATTCAAAATAAGGGTTCTTCTGAAACTTTAGGGAAAGATGACTTATCAGAACACATCTGCTCTTCTGAAGAGCTGAAGCTTTTTGATACTGAAAATAATTCTGAAACCACCATAAGCCATAAGAATTCAATGCATAAAACTTTAATCAGAAGTAATAGACTCAAAGCAGATTTAAAATTAAACAAAGTTCCTAAATTAAGTGGTCAACCAGATGAAGTAATTGATTTCGAAAAATCTCCTGAAAAACCTGGAGCAGTTAAACTTATTTCACGATTTATGAAGCATATTACTTTAAAACCAAAAGTTAAAATCCAAGAAGATGTCGTGTAAGTCCCATTTTTGTTTCTTATTTTATAATAGGAATTAAGTATAGTAATGATTTATAGGTCTAATTCTCTAGACAATTCTAAAAACGATCTACGGCAATTCCATGTCAAATCAACACAAAAATTTATCATTTTGAACCTCACCATCTCAGATTTTCTTGAAATTTGGTACATGTGTACTACTTGTATCTAATAGAAAAATTGTGAAATATTACTGAGATATGTCAACCTTTTTTTGAATTATTGGTCTCTAAAGCCCTCAAAAATAGGTCCAGAAACACAAAAAATGATGATTGAAAATAGCTGTAGATGTTTACCAAATTTGACTAGGACTATGAGATTGGTGTCGTTTAACAGTGCATTCCATGCCACTTCATATGATATACAATAATGTATAGGTTGGTACTAAAGAAAATTTCTTAAAACTAAATGTAAAATTTTAATTTCAATTTTCTCAAAAAGGGAGAAATTTAATTTAAAAATTTAATTTTTAAATTTTTTTTTAAAAATAGGCAGTATTGTATCTAATCATACAACAAAATATAAAAGTGGGATGAAAATTTCTTCATTACTAAAAAAATTGAAAACTAGTGATAAAATTCCATAAATCTAGCATTTTATGATTAAAAATAGATGTAGATGCTTTCCATATTTGACTAAGACTATCAGATTTGTGTCGTTTAGCAGCGCATTTTATGCCGTTTCATATGATATACAAAAATGTATAGGTTGGTACTAAAGAAATTTTCTTAAAACCAAGTTTAAAATTTTAATTTCAATTTTCTCACAAAGAGCATTTTTTTAAAAAGTTGTCAAAAAAATAGGTCATACTGCCTATACCTATACTTTCTTGTATATCATATGAAACAGCATGGAATGTGGAGTTTAGAGACACCAATCTCATAGTCCTAGTCAAATTTGGAAAATATCTACAGCTATTGTTAATCATAAAATGCTAGAGTTATGGAATTTGTTCACTAGTTTTTAATTTTTTTAGTAATGAAGCAATTTTCATCCCACTTTTATATTTTGTTGTTTGATTAGAAACAATACTGCCTATTTTTAAAAAAAAAAATTAAAAATGCCCTTTTTGAGAAAATTGATATTAAAATTTTACATTTAGTTTTAAGAAAATTTCTTTGGTACCAACCTATATATTGTTGTATATCTTTTGAAACGGCATGGAATGCACTGTTAAACGACACCAATCTCATAATCCTTAGTCGAATTTGGAAAACATCTATAGCTATTTTTAATCATGATTTTTTCTGTTTCTGGACCTATTTTTGAAGGCTTCAGAGACCAATAATTCAAAACCGGATTGACATATCTCTGTAATATTTCACAATTTTTTTATTAGATACAAGTAGTACACATGTACCAAATTTCAAGAAAATCTGAGGTGGTGAGGCTCAAGCCTGTGTTGAATTGACATTGAATGGCCTTCTATTGTTATTAATTAAATTTGTCAAAATTTCTTTAGTGTTTTATGATCAAATGTTTTTTGAAGTAAGGTAATAATTTTGCAACTTAATAAATCAATGATACTAGGAACCTGTAAGAAATATATTATTTTTTTATTTTTTCACCAATGAATATGAAAGTATTTAACTTAAAATATTTTATTTAAAACATATTAGGAATTTTTTGTTTTTTTGGATAGTAATAATTGTTTGTTCTATTTATATATTCCCTAATAAGTATAGTAATTTCCTTTGTTTTCTGTTTTCAAGTTATGAACATAACAACAGTCTTTATTATTATTATTTTTTCATTTTTTAGCGTGGCCATTAGTGAGGTTAATGAACATGGAGAAATAGTCAATATTAAAGAAGAAAAGTTAGAAATAAAGAGGAAAGAAGAGAGTTTAAAACTCAAAGTTGGGGATACATCGAAACCTGGGGAGACAAGAATGAAATTACAAGCAACCCTTCGAAATAAAATTGCTCAATGTAGAGAACAACAGTTTGCTAAACGTTTAGAAGAATTTAAAATAAACGAAGAAGAAATTTTCGGAGAAGGTAATTGCTTGTGTTGTTATTATGATTGGAAAAATAAATCTATACAATGATTATGCTATATATTTTATTGATTTATTTCAGATGAAAAACTTGATTACGAGGAAGAAGCAGAGGAACTAACTGCTTCAGAATCTGATAGTGATTCCGAGATTGAAGATGATGTTGTAATTAAAGATGTAGTCAAAGAAAAGAACCCATTTGTTGATGAAGAAGCTGAAGAATCTGAAAATGGTTAGATTCCTTAATTAGTTTTACTGTATTATTTATGTGTTTAAAACTTCATTTAACATTAAATACAATAGTCAAGTATTTTGATCCTTTATTAACCTCACACTATTTTTTACAATATTCGGTTCTACGTTTCGGCACTAAGCCATTTTCAAGAAGAACACCTGTGTCCACAATTTTTCAAATAAAATAAAATAGGCCGAGTACCCTTGTCAAAAATTAAAAATCTTTTACTAGTTAAAATCTATAGTCTCTATAGGTAAACTTACCTATAATATATATATTATAATATAGATATAATATATATTATTATATATAATTATAATAATATATATTATATGTATAATAGGAGGCGAAAAAAAAAAAAAAAATTTAATTTTAGCGCTTATATATATATATATATATATATATATATATATATATATATATATATTTTTTTTTTTTTTTTTTTTTTCTATGAAAATTGCAACAATTAAATATTTGTTTTGGGACCACTTTCCTCCACAATCGTAAAATCTTATTCAACTTCCCAGATGTTTCGAACTTCGATTTGATATCCGAATTTTCGTCATTTGTTTCTGAAATTCAAATAATGAAACTTCATGAAATTAATTATTCCAATGTGCTTCCTAACTTCATTATAAAATTTAGTGTGAAGAAAATATTCAAAATGATTTCTTCATCTGATTATTATTACTGATAGCATATCAATAATTGTTCTTCAAGAGAATATAAATAAAAAATATTGTGCAAAGTAATAATGTATAATAAACTTACCTATAGAGACTATAGTTTTTAACTAGTAAAAAGATTTTTAATTTTTGACAAGGGTACTCAGCCTATTTTATTTTATTTGAAATATTGTGGTCACAGGTGTTCTTCTTGAAAATGGCATAGTGCCGAAACGTAGAACCGAATATTGTAAAAATAGTGTGAGGTTAATAAAGGATCAAAATTTAAAAATACTGGACTCCTATCTGTTTAGCCTCAATACAAATATAGAATTATTATTAAATACAATTTTACGACAGTTGATGAAAATCTTATTTGTCAGGCATTAAGTAAACACGCCTGATTCATTCAATTATGAATAGTATGGTTTCATTCATTCCTTCGACTTCAAATCGTAGTATATTTATGACTTGGTGTTCAGCACAGTAAATGCTTCTTTATACATTTTCTTATATATATTCTTTCATCGTATCAATTGTTATCTTACATTTCAACGAATCAAAAGATTTTAAAGATTAAGAGTTATTTACCTTCTCTCATTTTATTAAGCAGATATTCACAATTTTAATTTTATAGTATCCCAAGTGTCAAAATTTGTTAAAGCAAGAGAAAATTTCAGATTTCGTTAAAAAATATGATTATTTTTTGTTTTTATTTAGTTGTCTCATAAGTGAAGGTTTTTTATAAGTATATACACTCCCGGTCAAAAATATCGCAACACCTAAGAATTTCTGGTATTTAAAATAAAATGGAAAGTGTCTGTAATAATTCCATTACAGGGTGAAGTAAGATAAGCATTAGGATTATCTAGGAATCTTATGAAAGGATTAAGGATAGATTAAGAAAGTCTTTTTACACTGATAATTCACACAGTTCATTCAGTGTTTTCATGCATTTCATTGTTTGACAGTGAGCGCGATCATATTGTGAATAATTTTGGCCAGTGGCTGTATCCAGACATTAAAATGAACAGACTTTTGCATCTCAGTCCAGAGGAATCCATTCGTATTGTCATTTTAGCAGAGGTGGGCCTTTCTGTATGTCAGATACCGTTTTGTATAAATTTCCATAATTCTGCAGTCCTCAGGTGCATCTAATGCCACAGGGTGACTGGAAGGCATTCAAGGAGGCCAACTGGAGGAAGAACAAGGGCCACCAGCACCATTGACGACTGCTATCGGAAGGTTCAAGCACTCCGGATACGGGAATCGACGAATCCAGAGCTCTAAAATCTACTCCTTCAGGTGCATAACTTACGAATATCAAGGCGAATTGTTGGAAGGAGGCTTGATGGAGTTGGCCTTACCTCGAGAAGGCCCATGGCTCGCCAAGCAACATCGTATAGCGAGGCTTTTATTTACAAGAGAACATGTGAATAGGACCACGGTTAATTGGAAGCACGTGCTCTTCACTGACGAAACAAGAGTTTCTCCATTGTCCAGACGGTCAAGGCAGTCTTGAGAAAGCCTCAGGAACTGTTCAGCCATTGCTGCATAGTACCCATACGCCTTGTGGAGGAGGCTGTATAATATTCTGGGGAGGCATCTCTTGGGGAGCTCATATAGAGCTAGTCATGGTGCGTGGTGTGGCTCTGAGTGGCCCCAGGTATGTGGAGGAAATAATTCAAGAACATGTCATGGCTTTCATGTATTTCATTGGCCCAGACGCACTGGCAGTGTTTATGCACTACAATGCAAGGTCTCATACTCCGAGTTGCGTCACAAACTACCTCGATTACGATGAAATCGAAAGACTTCAATGGCCTGCAATGACCCCTGATTCAAATTGTATAAAACATCTATGGGACACTACAGTACAGTATGATTAAAGGCCGAAATCCAGCATCCACGACTACGGCAGGGCTGGAAACAGCAGTTCTGGAGGAATGGGAGCGATTTCCACAGGAAGCCATTCAAGACCTCATTAGAAGCATGCCAAGGCGCATGGAAGCTGATGAGGAAACATGACGTATTAAGAACGTTCTGCATACAATCCAAGGTGTATATTATTCAATAGTTCTTATTTGATTTAAGTGGGTATTTAGATTTTGTTTATTTTTTTTGTGAAAAACACTTTCTTAATGGCCCTATTTAATTAATAAACCTTGTTTTCTTCTTCTGTTTTGTTTTTATAATTGGCCCAAATCCCTAGAAGCAAAATTTTTCAATTAAATTTAGAATATGCAGGTGTTGCGATACTTTTGACCAGGAGTTTATTTATTTATCATTTAAAATAAATTATCTATTGTTTTCATATATCTTGACTTTTTCTGGAGTATTGAAAATCTGCATCATTCATTCATTTATACTTGTTTACTCTACCAGATGAAGAAGTCATCGATGCCGACAACGAAGGTTCTGATGCTGATGATTATTCCGATGCGCCAAGTGTTGATCTAGCATCTCTAGTTGACAAGGATGAGGTGAGTTTTGATGGAATGTTAAAGTTTTATTTATTGAAATTAAATCCAAAGTTATACTAAGTAATTTTAGTTTTTTTCTTAATTATTTGCCTTGTTTAGAAAAGATTTTTTTCAAAATTTGACCTTTTTCTTTTTTTTTTTTTTTTTTTTTTTTTTTTTTTTTTTTTTTTTTTTTTTTTTTTTTTTTTTTTTTTTTTTTTACCCTACCCCCAAGCATTTTCCTTACATTAACTTCCACAGTCAACCATCTACCTTCATTATGAATTTTTTTCTTGAATCTTTTAAAGAATTAACTCATAATAATTCCTTTTTGCAATGCTTGTTATTATTATTATTGATTTTTAATGAAGCAATGTAAATATATTTGTATTAATTTAATCATTTGTTTTCTCGCAGGAACTTCCAGCTTTAGAAACTGGTAAGTTTTTTCATAAATAATTTTTATCTTAAACTAAGAATTTTAAACTTTTATTTATTTTATTTCGTTTCCACAACCCTCCGTATATATTATTTTCTTTTTTAACGACTTGAAGGCGGTGACTCTCAAAGAAATGATGATTTAATGGCTCTATGTTCTGGTGCTTTCGCATCACAACCGATCAATTTAAATGACCTTGAACAAAACGATTTATCTTTTACTCAACCTGGTAACGATGCCAAAGACGAGGATACATCTTTCTCTCCTACAAAACTTAATGAAGGACAGGCATCCCCTCTGAATGATATCGGTAAAAATACAAAGTAAGTTAAGAGCACTTATCCATTAATCAATTTAAATGTCTAAACAAAGCAATGATATGAAGTGTCAATATCTCCTATATGTCAATTAAGTAACTTTTGTAGGATGAACAAACAAAATGTTTACTTCTAAGTTGAATATTTGTTTGTTTGTTTTAATAATTAGTTGTCACAGGGAGATATAGAATGAATCAAGTAGATAGGAGGTATTGGCAGTTGCATTGCTGAATTGTTGAGTTAGTGAATGGTTAACTCACTTTTTTTTTTTTTTTTTTCTAGTGAAACAAAATGTAGTGATGAAGAAGAATCTGATGACGAAATAACTGTTAAGAAAAAGAAGAAGAAATCAAAACTAACATTTTCAGGTATCAATAATTATGTTTAGTTAATTATTAGCATAGGACATTTTTAATTTTAATTCTTAACTATTTGTCATAATGAAAATTGAATGGAAGATATGACCCCAGGGATGATCAGTGCCAGAGTAATAAAGATCTAAAAAACTCATTAAAATGCAACTTTACTATTAGATGTTGATTCAACATGGTTTATTTCTTTTTATGTTGCTATTTCATTAAATCAATATTAAATTTTAGATTTTGACATCGATTCAAGTACAAGTTATATAGGATATTAGTTACTGCCAGGAGGTTTGGAACAGGGATGGTATGCTTCAGGGAAAGAAATATAGGTCTTCGGGACCTGCTGACTCTGGGCTGCCATAATCCTTGAACCTAGACCAGTTTGTCACTGTCCTTGAACCTGAGAGAGCTGATGCAATCAGTGGGAAGGACACTGCCAAATGGGCCCCAATGGGATTGGTTGTGGAGCTATGGGCAGTCTGCCGCTGCACCATGGTGACCATGGCTCCCAGCAAAGTGAGGTTTGGGCTACCCCCCTCCAGGCTGTTTGTGCTCCTGCAGGCAACACTGATATCTATATTAAGACCATACTGCGCGGCCTCATTAGGCCTAATGCGCCAACCGAAAAAAACAACAGGATTATCAGTCATCATCTTGCATTAGGTAATCAAAGTTAAGCAACGTCGAGTGTGTTTAGTACTTGGATGGGTGACCACTCCATTCGGGTGACCACCCGCCAATGAACACCACTCAGTCCAAGCCTACCCCCCCCCCGGGTATGAGGCCCGTCAGCCTACTGGAGGCGACTCAAACCGACCGGGCGTAGGAGTGATCTACCTTTCCCGTGTATCCCATCGAGAATCGTGGTGTAGTTTTCAAGGATATTAGTTACTGCCAGGAGGTTTGGAACAGGGATGGTATGCTTCAGGGAAAGAAATATAGGTCTTCGGGACCTGCTGACTCTGGGCTGCCATAATCCTTGAACCTAGACCAGTTTGTAACTGTCCTTGAACCTGAGAGAGCTGATGCAATCGGTGGGAAGGGCAGTCTGCCGCTGCACCATGGTGGCCATGGCTCCCAGCAAAGTGAGGTTTGGGCTACCCCCCTCCAGGCTGTTTGTGCTCCTGCAGGCAACACTGATATCTATATTAAGAACATACTGCGCGGCCTCATCAGGCCTAATGCGCCAACCGAAAAAAACAACAGGATTATCAGTCATCATCTTGCATTAGGTAATCAAAGTTAAGCAACGTCGAGTGTGTTTAGTACTTGGATGGGTGACCACTCCATTCGGGTGACCACCCGCCAATGAACACCACTCAGTCCAAGCTTACCCCCCCCCCCGGGTATGAGGCCCGTCAGCCTACTGGAGGCGACTCAGACCGACCGGGCGTAGGAGTGATCTACCTTTCCCGTGTATCCCATCGAGAATCGTGGTGTAGTTTGCAAGGATATTAGTTACTGCCAGGAGGTTTGGAACAGGGATGGTATGCTTCAGGGAAAGAAATATAGGTCTTCGGGACCTGCTGACTCTGGACTGCCATAATCCTTGAACCTAGACCAGTTTGTCACTGTCCTTGAACCTGAGAGAGCTGATGCAATCGGTGGGAAGGACACTGCCAAATAGGCCCCAATGGGATTGGTTGTGGAGCTATGGGCAGTCTGCCGCTGCACCATGGTGACCATGGCTCCCAGCAAAGTGAGGTTTGGGCTACCCCCCTCCAGGCTGTTTTTGCTCCTGCAGGCAACACTGATATCTATATTAAGACCATACTGCGCGGCCTCATTAGGCCTAATGCGCCAACCGAAAAAAACATCAGGATTATCAGAAGGCTGCGATAGTTTGTTGTTTCAGTGTAGCCCTGAAAACTCACTTACCAAGGCGAGGGAGAGGAATAAATAGAAAATTTAAGGTTGACCACATACACAGCAGGGGTAAGAGCCCGTCCCCTTATCATAGGGTGTCAGATCTAGTGGGGGATAGGAGTCCAATCCTGACCACAGGATGTCGGATTAAGGTGTAAATGGTAGGGAAAAAAAAGATAAAGAAACTTGGTTTATTTATAAAAAGAAATATATAAAGTACTGCAGGAGAAGTAGAGAGGAGAGAAATACTGCCTGGCGCTATTGTATATATAGGCCGAGCCTGAGTGGAGGGATGGCACCTTCTTAACCTTTGCCGACATCGGCTCTCAGTGCTACACCTTGATCTTTGTTGGGAAGCCACTCTTTTGGCACATTTTCAGTTCTATGTTTTGAAAACTTTTATTTTTACCATTAACAATTAACAGCTCGTCTATCAAATCCTCTAAACAAAAAACCATATCCGACTAAATCGGGCCAGCCATAAAAATGCGTTATTTTCAACTTTGAATCCATTTGTAGGATTTTTTTGTTGCCTTTTGAAGGCATTTCCGTTAACTTTCCATGTGCATTTTGACAGATGGATTTGTAGTGGAATTTAAGCTATCAAGAGTTATCCATAGATATATTTGATGTAGTTTTCTGCCATAAAAAAAATATTAAAATAATATTAATGCATGATTGTTTTGTTTCTCTCTTGGAACAGATGATGAAGATGAGGTTGATGACAACGGGGATGTCGATGATGCTAATGAGAGAGAAGATGAAAAACTTGAATCTCCTAATGAATCCGAAAATAGCGATGTAGAAGATACAACTAATATCGGAAGTGAAAATGAAGAAATAATATTATCCGGTGAAGATGAAGAAGATATAGAATTAGTAGAGGATGAAGAAGAGGCTGATTATACAAAGGTACAGATCATATTTTTATTCTAAAAAAAATTAATATTCTATTTTATCTCAAGGCATATTATTCTTTCTAAAATAATGTTAAACTTTAAATACCAACCAAATCATAGTCTAGAAATTTTATAAAATTATAAGCTTGAATATTTTGTAGAGGTGAGAGATAGTCAACTGTTTCATCTTTACGATAAGTTAAACGATTATCAGGATTTTCAGTTTAAAATTTTTTTATTTTCGAAAGCCGTTTCGATCCGACTTCTGGATCTTCATCAGGGCTAAAAGAAGACAAATATATGAATATCTATGCTAGAGGATGACTATTAATGATTATTATACAGAAAAGATAATAATATTAAAGACGGTAAGCATTATACATGAATATTTAAATAAGTGGCTGGTTAGCAAGATAAAATAGAATCTGATATTTACCTTCTGAGTCCAGGTTCATAAAAAGACTGAAGGTAAAATAAGGTGAGAGGTAGTGGTAGGGGGTTAGTTTGCTGACTTCAAAGGTTTATGACAATCAAACCCAATGCTTTTGAAGTGAAAGGCTACATGACAACTAAGCGAAAATAAAATATTAAAAACTAACAAAATAGATGGTACTTTGTACAAATTGTTTGTCTAGACTCCATAATAACAAAAAATCTAATCAACAATAACAATGCATAAAAAATTGAAAATTTATACAGAAGAAAGTTATACACTACTAAAGATAATAATAATACAAGAGGTACATCGATAATTGCAGGTACCTATGAAATCAAAACTAGGATTTGAGGATGCGGAAGATGTTAGAATAATTGGATGAAATTATCTCTTTATCTGTTTTATGATTTACAGGGTTATTTTTTTCCAGATGGATGAAAATGGATTCTGAGAGTAGTTTATTGTGGTTTGGTACAGTAGCTAATATGGAGGGGTTCTCAAATTCAAAGGAATGTGATGGAAGTGGATGTGGGTGTGGTCAAATGAAACACTATACCAGGTGTGTAAGGGCGGATTCACACTATCGCTCCGCTCCCGCTCTACTCCCGGTCCGCTCAAATATTCTAAAGAGAAATAGACAGAGAACTCCACTATCGGTACCGCTCCGGTCTCGCTCCACTCCCGGTCCGCTCTCACTCTACCCCATTCACACTAGCGCTCCGCTCCAGGTCCGGTCTCACTGGCAAAATATTCTAAAGAGGAATAGAGAGAGGTTAATCACAATATTGGCCCAGGTCCGGCCTCGCTCCACTCTCTTTTCATATTCATACTATATAATTTTACATCGTTAGTGATTGAAGCCATTAATAATCGAAACCGTCTGTATTTGGATTTTAATTAATAATTAACTTTCAGTTATTAAAGTATTTATTTATTCATCAATTTTACGGCCAAAAAAGTTCAACTTTAAAATATATATATATATATATATATATATATATATATATATATATAATTATAAATTAATTTAATTAATGGTGAAGAAATAATTTAAATTTTTTTTCCGAATGTATTCGTATACGCTTGAAATGATAAAAAAAAAAATCACCAACAATACGTGCGGTTTTTCGACATGAAAAATTCATGTTATGTTAGAGATATATTTTGCTATGAATTAACGTACTCGGCACTCAAAAAAATTACAGCGATCTATACAGGACACTGTAAACTCAACAAACATATGCACAGGCTCAAACTCGCAGACTCACCAATCTGCAGATTCTGTGGCAAGGAGGATGAGACAGCTTATCACATTATAAGCTGGTGTGAACGACTTGTTAGGCTAAGATTCAGCATCTTTGGGGAGGTAAACCTACCTGACCCAAGCACCAATGAACTGGTCAACCCAACAAGTTTGCTAAAATTCACTGATGCTCTAAACATAGCAATTTAGAACTCAGACAAGTTAGGCGCACAATAGACCCAGGAAGTCGCAGAGCACATAGACAAAAAAAAAAAAAAAAAAAAATGTACTCGTAAAAACTGGTAACCGATTTATTTATTGACTACATACTCATTGCTATTATAAAATAACGTTGAATTTGAAACGAATAAAAATGCAGTATATTATGCAAAATGTCAGATCATTAACAAAAAAATATATTAAAGCAAAAAATAATTAAAATATTAATCAGGAAAAGAAGAGAACACAATCGGTAAATTTGTAGCATTTACCGATTTCAACTCGAAATTTTCAAGCGTATTCGAATACATTCCGAAAAAAATTTAAATTATTTCTTCACCATTAATTAAATTAATTTATAATTATTATTAATAATTATCGTTGTGTTGGAATATATTCTTCTTATTATATTTTTTGATAGTATTATCTTCTTCATCAAGAAAAGTACACTTATCAGCTATTTCTACTAACGAAAAATTGTTTTTTTTTTGGCCGTAAAATTGAAGAATAAATGAATACTTAAATAACTGAAAGTTAATCATTAATTAAAATCCGAATACAGGCAACTTCGATTATTAATGGCTTTAATAGCTTAAACCTTTCAAAATTGAACAGTGTAAAATTATATAGTGTGAATATGGTAAGAAATTAGGAGAGCGGAGCGCTAGTTTAAATGGGGTAGACCGAGAGCGGACCAGGAGCGGAGCGAGAGTGGAGCGGGCGCGAAACCGATAGTGTGAATAGGCCCTAAATATGAAACCGGGATTCGCCAATGATAGGAGTTAGCAGTCAATATAATCTTCTAATTAATCCGTCAGTGGTGTTATCTGCTTTTGCCTACATGTAATAAAGAGATCCAATTGATACCAACATCAGTTTCATTCTATAACCGTGTTTTTAGTGGCGTTGAACATGTCGAATTTTGTGCCAACAAATCAAGATTTGCGGACAGCATTTATTTTCCGTTTCCTTCTGAAAAATGTTGGAGCATTATCACATAGGATGCTTGTTGAAGCTTACGGGGAGCATGCCCTAGGCAAATCTCAATGTTTCGATTGGTTCAAAAAATTTAAAGATGGATTTCGATAAAAGAAACAAAGACCGTGGAAAACCACAAAAAAAAAAAAACTTTGAAAACGCTGATTCAGAAGCGTTTGTTGGACAATTATTACATATGACACAGTCTCCATTTGTTTGAAAGGCATGGAAAAGATCCAGAAGGTCGGAAAATGGGTACCTCACCAACTGAATGACAGGCAGCAGGAAGCTCGAAAAACCTCATGGCAAATGCTACTCGCCAGGTACAGAAAAAAAAGTCATTTCTTCATCAAATTGTGACTGGTGATGAAAAGTGAATTTACTTCGAGAATCCTAAGCGTAAAAAATCCTGGTTAACTCCTAGTGAAATAATCGGCATCGCTTGGGGAGGAAGAAAATGCTCCCTCTGTGTCTGGTGTGATCAGATGGATGTTACCTACTATGAGCTGCTGAAACCTGGGGAAACTGTTAATACGGAACGTTACCTACTACAGATGATAAATTTGAATAAAGATTTGCGCCGAAAAATCCCAAATATCAAGAAAGGACACACAAAGTGATCTTGCTCCATGACAATGCCCCATCACATTCGGCTAAACGGACCAAGGAAACGATCCAAGTGTTTGGTTGGTAAATTCTTCCGGATGCGGCTTATTCACCAGATTTGGCCCCATCCGATTACCACCTATTTGCATCGATGGGACACGCACTAGCTGAGTAGCGCTTCACTTCTTATGAAAATGTACGAAATTGGTTAAGTGATTGGTTTGACTCAGAAGAGGAAGCATTATTTTGGCGCGGAATCCGCAAATTGCCTGAATGATGGGAAAAATGCATAGATAGCGAAGGACAGTACTTCGAATAAAAAAGTATGTATCATTTTTACACAATCAACTCTTATTTGCTATTTGAAAAATTCCGGTTTCATATTTACACACCTGGTATGTGCAATAACATATATATTGTCGACAAAGGAATGGTTTTGGTGGCGATAGCATGTTCTGCTAATTTAGACGTAGACGAATTATGCGTGGAAATACTGTATTTATGTTGTTAAATCCGTTTTTAAAAATAAATTTTGGTTTCACCAATATAGCAACTATTGCAATTATGCGTGGAGCACTGGATACGATAAACTACATTACAATTGTCTAAGAGTGGTACTGGGCCTTTGAGTTTGGTATACAGATTTTTAATTTATTGTTATAAATGTTGTTTTAAAATATTCATTAATAGTCATCCTCTAGCATAGATACTCATATATTTGTCTTCTTTTAGCCCTGAGGAAGATCCACAAGTTGGATTGAAACGTTGGCTTTCGAAAATAACCTATCATGAATATTTTTTAATTTAGACAAAATTAACATAAATCATACCATACTTGATTTATATTTCTAGGTTACTAAGAAAGCTGCCAAGCGCTTTCTAGAAGCTGAAGCAGAATTATCGGGCTCCGAGTGGGGGAGTGCTGACGAAGATGAATTAGATTTAGACGTAATGGAAAAAGAAGAGGGTGATGAAGACATTATAAACCAACGCAAAGTTAGATCAGAGTTGGAAAAAATTCATATGTAAGTAATGAAATTAATTTTATTTATTTAAAAAAAAAATTTTTTAGCGAAAATACCAATAGACTATTAAAAACAAATCATCAGATTCATAACCTTATTAATCAACGTTCCTAGGAAGTATATTTCAGGAAGTCTAAGAGAACTAAAGAGATATTTTAATTAATATTTCAAGTATAGAACACATCTGACTACTATTAAAACAATTTTAGCTTTTAAATTGAATGTTAATAATTTATTTTTTGAAGATAGCCAAAGTTACTGCTTCTTTAAATTTGTGAATCCTTGAAATTCACATTGAAGCTAAATTAAATTGATTCATAAGTAATGAATGAAAAGCGTATAATGGTACGTTAAGTGTTACTCACTAACCTTCCTGAGAAACCTTCATCCTATTTTTATAGTAATCATAAAATCTAATAATTTAACCGAAAACTTCTGATATTTTTATTCTGACTAAATTTTTATTATCTATTTAGGAAAGAATTGTTAGATGAAGATAAAAGAGAAATAAGGGCTTTGCAAGAACTCTTTCTTGAAGATGGCGAACTACATTCAGATGGTCCAAAAAGGCAACGACAGTTCCGATGGTATAATCAAGGTATATTTATTACAAATAATACAATAGGTTCGATAATCTTTTATATAATTTTAGTTTTGTTACTAAAAAGGAAATAGCTATATTTTATTCTATACTTTCACCCTTATCAACTGTTGGATTGAAAATTGCAAAATCTTAATTACAGATGGCGATAGTGAAAATGTATCTTTTTTGACAAACCTTGATGGTGAATTCAAAGACAACGGTGAAGAGGAAGAAGAAGATGAGTCTTGGAGGAAAACACGGCTTGAACGTGAAAACTTTTTACGCAACTTAAAAGTAAATAGCTATTTACTATTAAAATAGCTGTTAGTACAGACTGCACGAATTTTTTTCATATTGTAACATTTATGTGGGTTAACAAATATTTATTCAACAAAAATATACAATAGACAATGCCACATGAATTATAACAACATACATATCACAGCAGGTTACAAAAATTATAACTTTATAGCACACAAATCATATGGCTTGAGCTTCACAGTTAAGACACACTAAGGCTAATACTAACTTGTGGAGTCACTTGCTCCTTATATATAGTCGTAAAAGGACTGGTCTGGAAGGTTCTGGATTAAGCTCAAAAAATCTAGTCCCATACACGTGCTCTAACGGTTTGTTCCGATCCCTAGTTTGTTTCAACAAACGGTTTGGGATTCTAAACAATATATTCTTTTTTTTGTTAAACGATTTAACGTTACAATATAAAATATAATTTTCTTCTCTTTTAGTCAGTATCGCATTTTAAATTAATATATCTTGACTTTTCAGAATGATGACACAGAAATATCAGATGAAAATGTAAAATTCCTTAAATTTGCAAAGAAAACAGTTGCCAAACCATCGCCCAAACCTCCTCAAGCAAAATTCTCATCACCCGATCCCCGAAAGCAGTTTTCTCTTGTTGTAAGTTGATCATATTTAACATTATTATGATAGAGGCTATCAACAATGTTAATAAACATTATTATTTTTAGTCTAGGAGAGGTTCTTTTCTAAGTAGAGGTGAGAAACTGTTAACAAAATTGGCAGAACTTACAAACGTATCGAACGATAACCCTTTGGGAAATGTTCGAGGGCAAAGAAATATGGTATTTGCTGTTGTTTCACCGCCAAAGGAAGAACCAAAAGAAATGGTAATTTCCAAAATCTTTTCTACAAAATATATTTTAAAATTATGCATTAATTATTAGATATATTACCAATTAAATTAGGTAATATGTAAATATACCATATTTACTTACTGATTTACCTAAATATATAAATGTATTGTTTTGTTTTTTTAGCCTTTGAAGAGGAAAAGTACCTCAGGTTATCCTGTGAGCGCAACTAAAAAGCTGAAATTTTCTCCGCCACCTGCTAGACCGGGGGCTAGTTTGTTTGAGAAACTTAAAATGGTCGACTAAGAAAATTTTCTTATATTAGTAAAGACCAAAGCATCTGATATCTAGTCCAAATGAGTAGAAAGTTATATACAACTTAGAATTTCTGTATTTAGATGTAGCCATATTATATCTCCAATTATCTAAGTCCAGAGATAAAGGCCTCTACCAGCATTTTTAGTCATAAAATTAACTATTACTATTCCTTTAAAAATAATTAAAAATACTTTATTTTTAGGGAAATGCTAAAAGTATATTGGAAAAGAAAAAGCAAATACTTACTCAATTTATATCTGCATATGCTATCAAATGTTAATATGTATATAAAGATAAGAGTAAGTGATTTTGATTCCTAGACTTACTTTATTGAGAAAAAGAGATAGGGAGTGTTAAAATTGTTATGGAAAATTTTGTTTTGTAATATTTTTTTAATTAAACAAAACATTTCTTTTCCTTGGCAAGGATTATATATAATAACTAATGTTGAAGTTTTGACTATGTAAATATTGTATATAATCATAAATTTTTCTTGAAAAAACTTGACTTAATTTTATTTTATCTCAACTCGGTTTTCATATATATTTTCTTTTTATATAATATGAATTATTATTTTTACATCACTTGTGATAACTATTGGCTATTATGTGCCAATTTTTAATATTCAAACTAGAATATAAGTTATTTTTCCGATCTTTAGAAAAAAGGCAAACTGTTTGTTAGTTCTGATTATTTTATTTTATTTATCTGAAATTTGTTATTAAATTTAAGATTTATTTAATTTGAGTTTTAATGAGACTGTTTTAAATGAAATGTATTCCTGTATAGTAAGTAATGTACATAATATATAAAATTTTATTGTTAACATTAATAATTTTACTATTTTAGTTGAAATGTTTGAGGGATAAAATCCTTAGTGAAGATATTTTCTTAAAATAAAATATTTACTTAATAAATGTGTTTTTTTTATTTAAGATTTAATGAAACCGTTAAGAGAAGGTTATATTAGCTAAGTAGGTAATTGTCTCGATAAATTTACATGATTATATTTTAATGGTTAGATGTCCTCTGGTATGTTTTAGTGACAGTCGTATATGATGTGTTCATGAAGTTTGTTCATCAAATTTAAAAGTGTATGTATTTCGTTGGTGGAAGCGTTTCAAATAATGTTTAAATCAATGAACCACTTGCTTTTACCTCCCTGACCTTTTTAATAATATAATTCTAATTAAAACTTCATTCTACTCTGATCCATCAATGCAAATATTGTTGTTTAAATTTGAGTGATTGTTCATTTCATTCCTCTGCAAAATACAATTTGGGGTGGGATTGTTTTTATTGTTTTCATTGGCATTTTATGTTGTTATATTAATAATTAGTAAGGTAACAATGAAACAAAACAAGTCTCCATTTTTAGGCTTTAACCCTTTAACCGGGCGGGACGTATAAATGCCTCCTTGAAATATATGTTGTACACTGGAACTGGTGGGACTTATATTTTCGTACAACAGAGGTATTAGTTATAGATGCATGTATCTATGTCTATATATATATATATATATATATATATACATATATAAATAAATAATTATATATACTTATATAAATAATAATAAAAACAACAAATATTTCAGGATGTCTATATACGTCCCGCCCGGTTAAAGGGTTAATGACCAAAGAGTTTTTACGCCTTTAAACAAAAAAAAAAAAAACATTCTGAACCTTCCAGGTGTTTTGTGAAATTGGTTATTTTAATATCCTTAATAA
Organism: Aelia acuminata; assembly: GCA_911387785.2. Lineage (NCBI taxonomy): Eukaryota > Metazoa > Arthropoda > Insecta > Hemiptera > Pentatomidae > Aelia > Aelia acuminata. The sequence continues at coordinate 74,656,744 of OU426984.1, read as the reverse complement.
GTTTGTTGATATAATGTTAATATCATAATTGCTTCGCACACTTCCAAAACTAGTTTCTGACCTGGAATAAAAGGATTATAGCATTTCCAAGTCTTTTTGAACCTCATTCAAGTCAACTTGTAACCATTCACAAATCAAATGCAACACTATCCAAGTCAAATGTATCCCTTTTGAAATGAGCATTAAACTTTTCCGAAGGAAATCTAACTTTTTACAGCTCAATTTTCACACTTTTTATTTTAACCATTTCCAGTTCAATGTTACCCTTTAAAAATGTTTTGGAAATTTATCGGAATGGGTCAACGTAAGACGTCAGAACTCACAGGAATAATCCATAACAATATTTCTATTTTCAAAGCTATAATTGGCATACATATAGCAGTAAAAAAAAAAATGTAAATAGTCATTTTTTTTTTAATGATTTTGTTATTAAACATTTTTAAAAATTAATTTTTCAAAGCAGCCATAAATAAAAAAAAAATATATATATATATATATATATATATCTGCAAATAGAAATTAAAAAAGTAAACAGTATAATGAAAAATCAAATTTAGAAAGTTAAACATTACTTTTACCAATTTCTTCTCAGGAATAAAACCATTTAATGTGACAATGTTAAGTTCAGTTTACATTTTTCTTCTTAATTGACTTCTACAGAAAAGAAATCGACTCTTTGTTTGCAAATCTTTTTCTTGATTTTTATTTTAAACAAGATTAATTCTATTATTACAAAACTATAAATGTACTGTTTTTAACTTCAGATTACTTGTTTTACTTTTTTTTTTTTTACCATTTTTAGAAAAAAAGATTAAATTGTTTTACTATTTGTTTTGATTTCATTCCTATATTCTCAGGGAAACAAGAAATAAATAAAAAAAAAAAGAATGAGTTATGAATTTATCTTGGACAAAATGCTGAGGCCCTGACTTTACCAATTACCCACATAGATTATTATTTTCTATTTATGGGTGAAAATTAAAATGGAAACTGTTACAACTGAAATAGAATGGGAGAGGATTCAATTGTAGAGTTAAGTCATTAGGAAAGGGCAACAAATGGTTGCTTTTAACTTGGAAAGGATTTTATTTGATTTCTGGAAGGTTACAGCAGTTGACATGAAAAGGTTCAAATAGATTTGGAAATGCTATATATTTGCGGGCGCAATCGACTATAAGCTGCGCTAGTAGTTTTGCAAAATTGTATGAATTGATGTGATAGAGATAATTAATTGGTAATTTTAAAAGACCATTAATTGAAGGGCAGGCTATCCTTGATGCAAACTACATAATTACATATGGAATAATATCTAGAAGTAAAAAAACAGTCATTTTACAAGCCTTGTGCCTTCAAACAAGCGATCTTAAAGGATTGCCCCATCAAATAAAAGTGGAAATCAAATTTATTAATAATAATAATAAGCAATTGGTACTTTTCTGTTATAGTCACGCCCAGAGAAAATGTTTTTAATTTAGTTAGTACATTGCTTTAAATAAATAAAACACATGTTTTCTGAATAAAATCAATCTCTTGTCTGCACGTTTTTATATGACACCTCCATTTAATTTTACCTTTAAATGTTAACTTCATCTCATGGTTATTTTTATATATTCTCATTTCAGGAATAATATTATGCTGTTGAAAAAATCTGACCGCAGTTTCCTCATCCAAAATATTCCTAAAAATATTTTTTAAATTATACTGATACTCAACCATATTTAACGTGATTAATTATCTAGTCAAAACAAATTATTTGGCACGGAATTGTTTTCTCCTGACAGTGTTGCCAGTAAGCGAACAGTTGTGAAATTAACTCTTAGTTACCTCCCTAGCAACAATGGCGATAACCCTGCTTCTCCTAAAAGCAATGTACTAACTAAATTAAAAACATTTTCTCTGGGCGTGACTATAACAGAAAAGTACCAAGCAATTTTCTTGTAATTGTACATGTAAAGCTAGCAGTTCTGGTAAATGCGAACACATCATTGTAACTTTACTCTACGTTTCTCTGTTAGTAATAACATTAATTACTTATTCATACAATCATTGTTATGACAGCTGTCATTTTTGAGACAGCTTTGTTTCTTTGTCAAATTATTTATTTATTTGTCAAAACTTTCAGGCATCGCATTGAAAACTTGGAACAATTAAGCATAACGGATGTAAGACAAAAATGGGGAAAATTAAAAAAGAAAAACATCTATGACACAATGGTCCCAAAGTTATTTGCATAAAACTAGCATTTTGGAATAATAAAATGTCAAATACTAAATTTACCTGGATAAATATAGTCACTTTCTTTACAATGAAGACTACATATTGTCATATGTTTCAAAACAGGCTTATCTATTCTTAATTTTACAATTCACTCTTTATGAAGCTTTTTATTTTTTGGAAACAAATGGAATGACACGTCTTGATTTTCTAATTGAACACTGAGGGACCGAGCAATACCTATTAGACATTGTTCTAATAATATTTTTCTCAATCGGGTTTTAATTATGGAAAAATAAATTAAAAACGCCAAAAAACCCTATGAATCACAGGTAATGGCCCTCTAGTTCCTGAAAGAAGCAGCACCGTCGCTTGCGCCCACAAATAGATGTGGGAGTTTTGAATATTACAGTAAACAATTTAATGTAGGCAACCAACAATGTTTTTTTAATATTTAAAAAAAGACAAGTAATAAATATTACAAAAAGAACACTTTATTTTTATATACAAATTAAAAACTCTTAATTCAGTCCAACATCATACTTTTCAATACATATTTTTTAAAAAGGTGTACTACAATATTTGTTTTCTTAAATTATTTCAAATTTACATACATTCTTAATTTAGATAAATTGTATACATATTTACAATAACTTGCAAAATGTGATGAGGTGCAGATTGTTATTAAATAGTGTAGTTAAACAAACACATTAAGCAAGGGGCCATGGATATATGACAAATAAATAGGGACAGTCTTCAATTTATACCAACGTATTATTATGTACATGGTTGAAAATATCAAACAAAGTTTTAAATAAATCTCTAATATGTCTCTACATTTTAATATCAGTATACTAATTATAACAATCGGTAACATTACAAAGAAATATGATGATTAATTTTTAATAACAAAATACATACAGTCTCACTTGAAAATTATCTTTGGTAACAATAAATACTTCTATGAAGTCTTACTTTTTCTTCACACTACTACTAATAGAACAAGGAAGAAAGTACATTTGAATATACATAACTAAATAAGAAATTGTACAAGCAACGAGTGCACCAAAACTGCAAGGAATAGGCCACACCTGCCATGGCCTATCCCAATCGAGGGGGATTACAAACGCACCACTCCAAGCACCAAACAGAGTCATCTGGAAACTTCTGTACAAAAGGTTTTGAAGCATATTGATAGGTTTCAGACCAGAGGCCAGGTGTATGATAGACGTCGGGCCGAAATTGAGACACATCGGAAAAACAGTTAAAATGGACATGTGCAAACTAAATAAATAAGTTTCTTCATACTTTTCGAAAACTTCGGCTCCAAATAAAATGGCAACAAAATGGTAAACAAAGCTTCCAAAAATAGTTATACATAACGATTTGAATAAATGTATAATATCGAAACTTTTGGTGAATAGAGGAAAAAATGATAACGATTTCTTCTTATAGCTAATCCTATAGTCTTTCTCAAGGTTCATTTTATGATGAAGCCATTTTATAACATCCAATAGCATGAAACCCATGTGAAGATTTAAAATATCCCTTTTTCCAGCCAACAGATAAAAATCAGTTAAATACAGTGTTGCAGTCGCAATGGAATATGTTATCAATGAAACTAAACAGTACGCCAAGGCGATGTCTCGCACCACATGACTGTCCCCAGATGTCAAAATCATTTTGCAGAAGTCTTCACTCTAGAAAATATAACAAAAGTGATCTATTTTAAAACAAGAAAAGCTATACATTAGTTTGATTAAAAAGTTGATTATCTACTTATGCAGTTACAGTTCTTGCCTATAACACCAAATAAAAGTTATCTTAAAATTCTTTAACACGTTAGGTGCGGCATCGGTCCACAGGGTCCAATGCCTTACATTCCCTACTTAACAGCCGATTTTCACATGAAAATGTCCGAACGTCCGAACACTTTAAAAACTCAATTTAGTCGATTTTTAATGAGATAATTGCATTTTAGTGCAGAAAATGTTGCTAACAGTTGAAATTAAGTTGGTTTTTAGAATCAGACTCCGAGGTCCGATTTTCGATAAAGAATGGCGTAAATCCTGTGTTGCCCTGTCCTTCACCTATTATGTCTAGTTCCAATCCTTCCCACGAGATAATGACCATGAGATGCCCATTTAATTCCTTTTTAATCAAAAGATAACGCTTTCGTCAAAGCATTCCCATCGGACCTCGACGCCCGATATCGTCTGTGGCTCATCCCAGCAGTCGGACCCTGGGGACCGATACCATTCAATTCAAGATAATCTAAAATACGTCGCCGCACCTAACGTGTTAAACGCCTTATTTTTGCAGCTACTATAAACCAGCTTTAGAAAATTTTATTTTTCATAGCTGTGTAAAGAGTAATATATTATTGAATACTATGATAAATAGTATAACATGATTAAATTAAACCTGTAGAATTCCACGGCAGTCATTCTAAGCGCAAATGTATAGGTATGTGAATACGTAGGTATTAACTTTACCAAAGTAAAATCACAAGTGATACCATAAAAAAAAAATTTTTTTTGCGCACACTAGACAAAATTAGTTTTCTATATGAATTATCAGCCCTTTGGGAATAGTGATAATAAAATAACTTACGAGAGCAGGAAGCATTAAATCATGGAAAACTCCTAATCCATGAATGAAATAGACATTAATTAGATTTAAACAGTGTAAAAAGTCCTGTAACTCCTTTGGCAAAACCTATGAAATAAGTTAAAACTTTCTGATACTTACATTATTTTCTAAGTAACTTCTTCAGATTGCACTGGACCGTTAAGAGCTTTGGTTACAATTTCCTTTTTGATTGAGCTAAACAACAATAACAACTTTAAATAAATTGATAAAAATCGTACATATTATTTGATCAATAGTCTAAAACAAATTGCAATAATATATAAATAAATTATTCAAAGAAAACAAGGCTTTACATTTTCCTTTCAAAAATGAATTACATTTACAAGATTAGGTACTAGTTCCCCAATGTTAATCCTAGCAGTAGCCAACATTGTACCATTTACTGTGGTCCTCATCTCAACTTAAAAGGACCTGTTAGAGGTTTGTTACCACTCGAAGAGCCGGTAAGAGTCGAAAGCTGGAATCTAATAGAAGCTGATCAAGGCCCTTTTTAACTATAAAGGACGCGAAAGGATCATTCAGTAACTTCAATAATTGAATTAGAAGACATGACCATTATTAGAAATTTCAGTCTGATAGACCAATAATATTGCATACACATCCAAATAGTATCACTATGCTATATCGAGGCGAGACCAATATATTGCCGATAGATAGATTTTAACTGAAAAAGACCCTTGTAGTGGTTTATTTATTGAAGAGGGGCACAAGTCGAAAGCTCATCACGGCCCTTTTTCACTGAGGGTAAGCTTATATGACCGTCACATAAAAACCTGAAATAGGCTGTTATGTATCTTTACTTATAGTTTTAAGCTTTGATCCAGTATTACATATTAATTTGAAAAACAACATCAATCAAAATTAACAACAATAACAGTTGACAAACATAAATTAATGAATATTTCAAATGTAAATATTCAGCAATATTTAAGCATTGATTAGAATTAGAATAATACTGGGCTCACTGAGAGGATGTTCAAGGCCCGAATGGACACATTTTAAAATCGAGAGTCTTTAACATAAAAGTCAAGAACACATTATGCTTGAAATTCTAACAATAATTTAATTGATGAGATTTTGAACAACTGGTCAACCAGACATAATATTTTAAATTATTACTCAAAATAAGTTAAGGTGTATTTAACTAAACTAATCGTAATCCTTCATACATTGTTTTTCTAGCCTTTTATAGCAATTCATCCATTTGAGTCATAGCCAAAAAAGTTTTATTATTATGTACTCAATAAGTTTTTTATCAATAAATATTAAGGAAATTAGAAATCACTTGCTAGTCAATCAAGTGTTGGAATAAAAAAATCTATATGCTAACTAAAAAATTATATCAAAAAAGTTAGATATTAATCTGGCTGTCACAGCCAAATCATCAACCACTGTCATCAATAACTGGAAAATCAATTTTGAGCAAAGGTTTTATCAATGCACAGATCTCTAAATATATATACATTATATTAAAGATCTCAATAAAATACCTAGGCCTCTTTCCTTGATTCCACTTATATTAAATAACAATTTCAGATAGATCTAGTTCACCATAAAGATATAAAATACATAATTGTTTAAAATAAAAACAGGTATATAAGGTGAAACCACTTCAAGACTAAAAACTTCAGCATTTAAAATAAACTTCAAATATAAGATAGAACAGATTAATAAACCCGGTCAATTGTCATTGATAACCATTCTAACCTTTGGTAACCTATCAAGGAAAAACATTCATTATTTGATTTATTTCAAGATTTTAATTTTCTATAGTACATATGGCTCACATGAAGTGAAATAATTAAAAAAAATTAAACATAAATTCATAAATTGTAACCTAATCATAAAACTTAATATAATTCATTACAATATTCATATCTTAAAACCGGTACTCCAAGTGCGATGCCTTTACTTCCGAGGATCTGGTAACCACAAAGGTGCCTTTACACTCTATGAACTTTACCTTCGAACAGCCATCACGTCGACTTTTCGGGTGTTCTAGGTACTTCATCTGTTCGCCTGTGTTCGGGGGTAGCGCTAGTGTCACTTTTGATTTAGTTTTTCCCAAGTAACAGAAGTTGTTTGTGATATTAGTGAGCCGTTCTAATTCATCTACCATTTTTTTATTTTTCAGTTAATATAAAATATATTGATAATGGAAATTTTTTCTTCATGATAAGCTAGCGTTGGGTGCGTCAGCTATGTAGGCGAGCCCAAGCGACGGTGTTGCTTCTTTCAGGAACTAGAGAAACAGGGATAGAAGCCGGGCCATTACCTGGGATTCATAGGGTTTTTTGGCGTTTTTAATTTATTTTTCCATAATTAACACCCGATTGAGCAAAAAATTATTTGAAAAATGTCTAATAGGTATTGCTCGGTCCCTCAGTGTTCAATTAGAAAATCAAAAGACGTGTAATAACATTTATTTCCAAAAAATAAAAAGCTTCTTAAAGGATGGATTGTAAAATTAAGAATAGATAAGCCTGTTTCGAAACATATGACGATATGTAGTCTTCATTTTAAAGAAAGTGACTATATTTATTCAGGTAAATATTAGTATTTGACATTTTATTATTCGAAAATAAAATGTCAAATACTATCGAAAAATAAAATTAGTTTTATGCAAATAACATTGGGACCATATTTTGTTTTGTTTATATATTTTGTTTGTTATCAAAACAAAATATATGGTTACCGGCCAATACTCTAAAGAGGGAGAACAAGTAAAAATCGGCCCCTATCAATTGGAAAAGGTGAACGAGTTCACGTACCTTGGGTGCCTGGTCAATAGCGACAACGGCGTCTCCCGGGAAGTCAGATGCCGGATAACGAAGTCGAGTCAGTGCTTCTTTGGACTTCGACATCATCTGAGAAGTCGACTACTGTCCAGGGCGACAAAGGTGCTCCTCTACAAGACGCTTATCCGACCAGTAATGACCTACGGATAGGAAACATGGATTATAAGGAAGACAGACGAGTTGGCTCTACAAGTCCACGAACGAAGGATACTCCGCTCCATCTACGGAGGTGTCGTCCGGGATGGCGAGTGGCGCCACCGGACAAACCAGGAATTATACACCTTATACCAAGAGCCTGATATCTCCCAATTCGTTCGTCTCGGCAGATTACGATGGGCTGGTCATTTGGCGAGGATGGACGAGCATGCGATCCACAAGAAGGTGTTCCTGGGCAAGATCTTCGGAAGAAAGAAAGGAAGGAAAAAAGGGTGGAAAAAAGGAAGACCCAGATTAAGATGGCAGGACGGTGTGGCACATGACGCTCGGACCCTACTCGGAGTTCGCAACTGGCGGGCGGCTGCACTGGACAGGAACACTTGGCGAAGGCTGATCCAGGAGGCCAAGACTCAGAGATGAGTTGTCGGGCCGCTGATGTATGTATGTATTGGGGGGGCAAATGGCAGGGGTAAAGGGGGGCTGAGGCGGAAGACGGGTGCGGGAGTCTTCCTCCCCTCATGTGGGAACATCAGGCTATAGTGCCCCACTCACTGTCTGTTGTTCCCCGCTTGCCCGATCCCCTGCAACGCCTACTGTCACCTCCTTGTGGTGCCCCCTGGGGAGTTGTTTACAACTCGCGAACGACAGAGGCGCTGGCACGGGACCAGTCCTCCTTAGGCCATGGTGGTAAGCCCCCGCCATCATGCCCTAAGTAGAAGCATCCGTAGGACAGATTGTCCGGCCCGCTATCCATTCGGGAGTTAAGGCGGTGATGCCAAATGGTACCACGGGGATGACGCTCTCCCGGGCGTCATCGTTGGGTGGTGCCGAGACCCCTCGGGGTGCTCGGTATGGACGTGGTGGTCGTGGTTACTGAGACCACCAAGCGCCGACCTGTATAGGTCATGAGTGTTTGTTGGGGTTGTTGGTTAGCAGGTTCTGTCCCCTTCCTCTCTCTTCTCGCCTTTCATGTGCGGGGGTGGTCGGTGTAGGCCAAAGGCTAGGTACGATCACTTTCGAAGCGCATGAATGGATTAACGAGGTTCCCTATGTATGTATTGGGTGGGGGGGCAAATGGCAGGGGTAAAGGGGGGCTGAGGCGGAAGACGGGTGCGGGAGTCTTCCTCCCCTCATGTGGGAACATCAGGCTATAGTGCCCCACTCACTGTCTGTTGTTCCCCGCTTGCCCGATCCCCTGCAACGCCTACTGTCACCTCCTTGTGGTGCCCCCTGGGGAGTTGTTTACAACTCGCGAACGACAGAGGCGCTGGCACGGGACCAGTGCTCCTTAGGCCATGGTGGTAAGCCCCCGCCATCATGCCCTAAGCAGGAGCATCCGTAGGACAGATTGTCCGGCCCGCTATCCATTCGGGAGTTAAGGCGGTGATGCCAAATGGTACCACGGGGATGACGCTCTCCGGGCGTCATCGTTGGGTGGTGCCGAGACCCCTCGGGGTGCTCGGTATGGACGTGGTGGTCGTGGTTACTGAGACCACCAAGCGCCGACCTGTATAGGTCATGAGTGTTTGTTGGGGTCAGGCTGGTTAGCAGGTTCAGTCCCCTTCCTCTCTCTTCTCGCCTTTCATGTGCGGGGGTGGTCGGTGTAGGCCAAAGGCTAGGTACGATCACTCTCGAAGCGCATGAATGGATCAACGAGTTTCCCTCTGTATGTATTGGGTGCGGGAGTCTTCCTCCCCTCATGTGGGAACATCAGGCTATAGTGCCCCACTCACTGTCTGTTGTTCCCCGCTTGCCCGATCCCCTGCAACGCCTACTGTCACCTCCTTGTGGTGCCCCCTGGGGAGTTGTTTACAACTCGCGAACGACAGAGGCGCTGGCACGGGACCAGTCCTCCTTAGGCTATGGTGGTAAGCCCCCGCCATCATGCCCTAAGTAGGAGCATCCGTAGGACAGATTGTCCGGCCCGCTATCCATTCGGGAGTTAAGGCGGTGATGCCAAATGGTACCACGGGGATGACGCTCTCCCGGGCGTCATCGTTGGGTGGTGCCGGGACCCCTCGGGGTGTCCGGTACGGACGTGGTGGTCGTGGTTACTGAGACCACCAAGCGCCGACCTGCAAAGGTCATGAGTGTTTGTTGGGGTCAGGCTGGTTAGCAGGTTCTGTCCCCGTCCTCTCTCTCCTCGCCTCTTATGGTGCAGGGGTGGTCGGTGTAGGCCACTGGCTAGGTACGATCACCCTTGGGCCCGCCATGAGTGGATTAACGAGATTCCCTCTGTATGTATTGGGACCATAGTGTCATAGATTTGTTTTTCTTTTTTAATTTTCCCCATTTGTGTATTACATCCGTTGTGCTTAATTGTTCCAAGTTTTCAATGCGATGCCTGAAAGTTTTGACAACAATGATTGTATGAATAGGTAATTAATGTTATTACTAACCGAAAAATGGAGAGTAAAGTTACAATGATGTGTTTGCATTTACCAGAACTACCAGCTTTACACGAAAGTTGCTTATTATTATTAATAAATTTGATTTCCACTTTTATTTGATGGGGCAGTCCTTTCAGATCGCTTGTTTGAAGGCACAAGGCTTGTAAAATGACTGTTCTTTTTCTTATAGATTTTATCCCCCATGTAATTATGTGGTTTGCATCAAGGATAGCCTGCCCTTCAATTAATGGTCTCAAAATCACCAATTATCTCTGTCACATCAACTAGGTCTATCCCCGTTCCTTCCGACATTTTGTAAAACTACTAGCGCACCCTATAATCGATTGCGCCCGCCTATTAGTTCGCTTAACGTCACGTCAAGTATAAATGGCTGTTCGTGTAACGCCGGTCCGGCATGATTCGAGGGAGAACCTGTTCGAGGGTGAGGTTCTTAGAGTGTAAAGGCACCTTAACGAGTAACCATGCTAAACAAGGAGAGCAGTATGATGCACTGTTGAAAAAATAGCGCGAAAAGTTTCCGGCGCTAACATATCCACAAGTGGTAAAAAAAAAAAAAAAAATCTCTGCATACCGTCTTCCGCAAAGAATTAAAATGTTCTTCCCAGAATTCCCAATGTCTTGTTTTCAAGCGCTTGTCAGAACTTGGTATGACTCATTACCACCATCTGAAATTCGCCCATTTATACCTATACCTCAAACATGATAAACTCGCAATTCGCATTAGCGTCTGCTAACATGAAAATGCTGAAGAATTTGAGATTTTAAATGATCCAGAACTGTGGGGTTTCTTTATTGCGACATGTTTCCCATAAGTATACGATAAAGGAAAGTGTTCCACAAGATCCTTCTGAGGCAGTAGCGGATCCAGGGGAGGGGCGCAGGAGCCACTTTTCAGAACTAGTACCCAAATTGCTACAGCTTGGGATGTAAAGCTCAGAAAAATGGATCCGCAACAGGCAATGTTTGCCAAGAAGGTTATTAATATATACTATTTGAACGACAATGGACAATGGGGGACTTTAATTAGTCATTCGGTATTAATTATCTCCTCCTTTGTGCATCAACCTCATGTATTGTACGTTTCCTTCTTTCAATCTCCTCTCCCACTCAGTAACCGTTCGTTTGATCAATTATAGATAAGTATAGATAGATCACAGCATATTTCTGCGATTCTTCGCCAAAAGCTAGAACGTATTTGGCTGGTTTTCCAACCTTCTACAGAAGTTACTTTCTAAATGTATGTCTTCCTTTCCTTGAGTATGTCTACCGCTTTATAGCCAATGTACACAACAATTTTGCCCTTCAAATAAAATAATAAAGTTGGTCAAGTGCTTACCTTGATTTATCAAATTAATAGAGCAGTGCAGGTTTCCATTATGATGTGCCCTATTGACTGAGAGGAAACATCTGATAAAAACGTGAGATCTTCACATTGGCGGATCCAGGGGAGGGGCTGTGGGGGCTGCGGCCCCTCCCTTTGGAAAATTTTTCGTCATTTTAAGATAGAATTTGACTTTCCTTAATGTAAGGAAGCAAGTTAAAGAACAAATAATATGCAGAACAAGTAGAATTTTAGTTGTGGGAAAGGAAAATAAAGGTACAAAAACTGGTTAGCAGATCCAAATAAGGAGCTGTGGGGCTGCAGCCCCCCCCCTTTAGGACTGCAGCCCCCCTCCCTTTCCGATCGGCTGGATCCGCCCATGGATCTTCAAAGCTATTTCCGGTCGCGAAATGCCGTAGGGTTATGGATAAACGCTTAAGTAGCATCGCGCATGTTGTATTCAATTTTTTTTTTTTTATAGTAGCAACCTTACCAAGAAGTTCATCGAATAGGTTTTCGTCCATACGTTAAAAGTTACGGAAACCATTAGGTTCAGTGAAGTGTTCCCGAACGTTTTCGGGTTCCGATGCCCTTTTCGTATCAACATTTTTCCGGCACACCTTGTCAAAAGGGGAAAACTTATGTTACTATTAGTTTTTCTTCATTTTGAATTTAGATAGGCATAGATGCATTGATGAATAATCCCCAAAAGGGCTCTTCGAGTTTCGATCTGGGCCTTACTAAATTGAACCATATTGGCCACGGCTAGAACTAGCATAGTTAATTTCAATATGGTTAAGTTTAAATTACTCCTTGCTTTAATATTTCAGAATCAGTACCTACTTACATTATTTTAATTTTAATCAGGAGTTTTTCAAAATGTTTAAATTCAAAACTTGCTTTTGATTTGTATAATGTTCAATGACCTCTTTGGTTTCAAAATGGTGTATTGTTTATAACCTTGTGTCAAAATATGGTGCAGTCTATCAATTTAGTTTCCTTCAATTATCATTTTGTTTTATAACTAAACCGTGTTAATTTACTTTTGACTGTCCGAAGTCTCACCATTGTTTAAAGTTATTAACGTTACCAAGAATAACATGGAGGGCAGTAAAACCCTAGAATTAAATCTGAGCCTTCTGTTAGAAGAGAACAGAATATGTATGTTGAATATAAGTCGGTTAGAAGATCTACACTGCTTTTTAACTGAACGTTGCAACTTGACTCCAGATAAATATTTTCTTAAGAAGTGTGGAAGACCAGTTTACAATTATGAAAATTTAGAAGGTACTATCCATGTTGTACCTCGATTATGTGGTGGAAAAGGTGGATTTGGCTCTATGTTAAGAGCTATAGGTGCTCAAATTGAGAAAACTACAAACAGAGAAGCATGCAGGGACTTGAGTGGCAGGAGGTTAAGGGATATTAATGAAGAGCAGAGGCTTAAAAAATGGATTTCTCAACAGAGTGAAAGGGAAAAGGAAGCCGAGGAACGCAAAAAGAAAAAACTTGCTAAGTTATCGGCCGAACCAAAATTTGAATTTAATGATAAAAGTTATGAGCATGAAAGAGCAGATTTGGTTGAAAAACTTAGCGACTCTGTTGAACAGGGATTGATAGCTGCAACATCGAAGAAAAGGCCTGTTGAAAATGAAGACATACCCGTGAAAAAGAGAAAAACGATATTAGACTTTGATGATCTAAGCTCTACCGATAGTGACTCTTCGGATGAAGAAACAAAAGACAAAATTAAGGAAATCCATCAAAATACAAAGAAAGAAGCTAATGAAACCTCTAAAGATGAAGAGGAAAAAACTATGATCACTGAAGAAACTACTGAAGCCTGCGAAGTCACTAAAGAAATCTACAGAGTTGCAGAGGAAGAGGTTAAGGAAATTTGTAAAGCTGCTGAGGAAGAAACTAAGGAAATTTGTAAAGTTGAAGCTAGCAAAAGCTGATATGATTTATAATAAAACTTGTACCTCCTATCTTGAGCAAGGTTTTCTTATCTTCCTTTTCAATAATTTATCTTATCATGTGCCCTAAGTTACTGTTTATTAGTAAGTAATTGTTTCAGTTTGTAACTGTGAGACTTTTGAAGTCTGTACATAAGTGTATTAAAACTATGTTTGATACCTTATTGTTTCTGACATTTATTTATTGTCTTATTTCTAATGGTAAGAGTTTTATTCATTTCATGTAGTTACTTAATATTCCATTGATTTGAGTTTTAGTATTTTTTTCTTGTGTCCTTAAATTAATTTTTAATCTTATATATCCATTGTTTTTATTCCTCTATAAATAAACCATAATGTATTTTTGAATTTGTTTTATTTATTTTCCTTCAATCAAAATTATAATGATTTTCTAGAAGCACTTTCAGTTTAATGAAATAAAAGGGAATTCTCGTTGCTATTGTTAAATATTGCTAATTTTTGAGGACATTGGGTTTTAAATATAATTCTTATTGATATTTATAGGTATTCTGTTTAACATGGTTTGTTTATTAGCTCAACCAGTTAGTTCAAATTTTTTTTAAAAAATATGAATACCTAAAAAAATTTATTAGATTAAACTATGAATATTGTGAATCATTATATCTAATAAAAAAAGTATGATTTCTTTTTTAAAATGTCTAACTTTTCAACTTTTAGCTAATTAATGCCTGTTATAAGTTTACTTAAATGCTTCAATGATAAAGCTTTAAGCTTTGGGAATGATTACAATATTCAACTGTTTTAAGCCCAACTAGGAAATATTATTTATTATTTTATTTAAGAAATACCAGGAAATTTTGAATCTTAAGAATTATGTTTATTTTTCTCTTAACTGTACAGAGTTTATATTTTACAGTCTGAATGTTTTTTAATGGCAATTACAAATGTTTTTCTTCATTTGTAAGTGGACATGAAATTAAAAAAGATTAATTCCCTGAAAGGATTTGTCCTTGAACTTGATTGAGAGCTACCTCTGAGGTTATCAAACACAACCTATCTCTGTGGTTCCTGCTCATCATTACCATTCTTCTCCTAGTTACCATTATGAGATTGTAATCCAAAAGAAAGCACATCAAAAATGATATTTTACTGTGTTATTTTAGTTTTAGCTGTTAGTGAAGCTTCCTCTGTTATTTATGGAGGTTCCTACAAGTTCTCTTCTACTTTACAACTATCTGATAGTGGCTCAAATCCAGTTGGTTATCAGATAACAGCAGCTGCTAAAATTCAACAGATCAATCCTCAACTGCTTTTAGTAAAAGTAATTTAAACTTTAAAATTATTAAATCATTTTTTTTTTTGTATATTGGGAATTGCTTGCTTGAATTTATTTTATTTTATTTATTTTTTCAGTTAGAAGGAATTAAATTACACTTTGCGACTAACAAGTTACCCAATACCAATTTTAAAGAATCCAAATCAGCTCTTGATTCAATTGAAAGTACACCGTTCTTTGTAGAAATTTCAAATGGTGTTGTGAAACAAGTATACTGTTCGTCTGATGACAATCCATCTATTTTAGGTATCAAAAAGGGATTAGCCAGTCTTTTACAGGTATCTTATAATTTCTTTACTTTTTCTTTTTTTGTAATTTGAAGGAAGCAATACCGTACGTTGACTATTAAGTTTCAGATTAAATCATCTGTTAGTAAAGAAACTGATTCGAGTGGAACTTGTGATGTGAAATATGAAGTAATTGATAATTCACTAGTGAAAAAGTTTAAAAGCAACTGTCATGTCGGTAAAAAAAGAAATGTAAGTACTGTATTAGTTTATATTCTATTCGAAAAAATTTTAATCTTCAAAATATCTATGTAGTTTAATGATAATCCTGTTAAGTACTTAATAAGTGTGGGTGTCCAACCTTTGAACAAAAACTTTAAGTTTTTGAGATTGACAATATAAAAATTGTCCACTCTTGTAGATATTGCTTGATACGTTTAAGAAATTAATTTACTTTTGGAGCAATGTCACTTTTTATATTTATAGTTTTCTCTCTTCTATGCTACCCATCAGATTAAATTTAATTTCTTATTGATAACTTGAAATTAAGAGTAAATTAGTATTATTATTTTTAAACTAATTAATTAAGATAAAACATTCAACCTTATATATTATTATTAAGCATGTCCAATATCACTGAAATTCTATTTTTGTTTGTTTTTCTGTTCTGTCCTCTTGGAACTAGAGTTTATTTTATTATATACAGTCAATGCAGAAAGTATTCGAACACTAGTGAAAATTATTTTAGTATGTGTAATTGTGACTTTAAAATGGTTAATATGTGGGCAAAATATAGCTGACTGCAAAAAAAACATTTAATTAAACACTTTAGAATACAGTAACAGAGTAACAATTTTTTTATTAACACAATTTTTCATTAACATAATAAGTTTTATAAAACTTGAAAAACTTGTGGAAACACTTCACACACAAAGTATTCGAACAGTGGAGAAATAATTATTATTTCGGAGCTTAATACTTCGTCGGCACCCCTTTTGCGTCAATAATAGCTTTTGAGCGTCTTGTTATAGATACCACCAGGTTTTCTAAAAACAAAATCGGTATTCTGTCCCACTCTTCCTAAAGGAAAGTTTTTAATTCTTGCAGGCTGGAAGGCTTCTATTCTGCCATTCTTCTTTTTAGGTAGTCCCACAAATGTTCGATAGGGTTCAAGTCCGGACTTTAGGGGGGTGTCACCATGTATTTTGGAACGTTGTAAAGTAACCAAATCCTGGTTTTCCAAGCGGTATGCTTGGGGTCATTGTCCTGGGTAAATATGCAATTATTTCGAAAACCCTTTTTCGAGACACTTGGTGGTAAATTTTCCTTTAAAATGTTAACATACTTTACATGGTCCATTATACCATCTATGAATACTAATTTTCCCACTCCACTGGCACTCATGCAGCCCCAAACCATAAGGGAATCTCCTCTGTACTTTACGGTTGGAACTAAATTTTTTGGATCCATTGAACAGTTTTTTTTCCTCCTTATTTTTTGGTGATTTATTTTAGAAAACACTTCGAATTTGCATTCGTCAGTAAAAATGAATCGTTTCCAGAAGTCTGGAGGTTGATTGTACTGTTCTTTTGCAGAAATTTCCCTCTTCACCCTATTCCTTTGTGAAATAAGCATTTATTACGTGCTGTTTGCTCATGAAACCCTAAATCTCTTAAGTAACTTCGCACTGTAATGGCCGAAATATTAATATTCTTTGTTTGAGCTAAGTCCATTGCCAATTTCGAAGCACTATATCTAGGATTTACCTGAATTAGCCTGGCCATCCATCTTTCATTCCCTTCTGTGAGCAGCTTAGTTCGACCGCTGCGAGGTTGAGATTGATACGACTTAGTTTTTCCAAATCGGTTAATCATATCTGACACTGTTACATGGCTCCTATTTACTAGTTTGGCGATTTCGTGCAACGATTTACACTGGTTATGTAAATTTACTATAATTTTCCATTCTTCGGGCGTTGTCTCTCTTGATTTACGTCCCATCCTGAGCGAACTAACATTGACTGATGCAAAGGAGACTTGGTAATATAACTAAGCCTATACTAGTGATATAGGAAGGATTATCGCGATAAACAAGTAAGTTTTGGTTCAAATACTCCTACTATTTGAATACTTTTTGCTTTTTCGTCTCAGACAGAATTTATTTATATCTAACTCTAATTCCCCATTTGATTTTCTTTAGGGGAGAATAAATCCATTTTTCAGCTATTTAGGCGTAGCTAAAGGTAATATTTAAGTTAAATTAAAAATATTCAGAACATATTTTATAATTTATCGGTTTATAATCTATAAACCGATTAAAATTACATATTACTCAGACTGTTCGAATACTTTCTGCACTGACTGTAAAAATTGACAATAAATATTTTGTTTTTTAGACCTATCTTTTAAAAGAAATCAATTTTTTCCCTAAAGTAATTTTGAAAAATTGTAATTTATACTAATGCCTCATTCTACTAATGATTCTACTTATAGTTGCCTACGCTACTAAAAAAAATAAAAAGAAGAAATTTAAGGGTTGTTCAAGAGAAATTGAAGCTTTGATCAAGAAGGGAATGAAGTGGGAATATTTAAAAATAAAATAAATGTAAATTATTTATTCTCTGTCAACCTCTTTTATTAGATAAAAAATATATACCAAATTGATCATTCATAAACATTTAAGATGACTGGTTGGCATTTACAAATTATTCTTTGTGAGTCTTCAGTTTGATGAACGAAATAGTTCTTTATTTTCTAAAAGGGAGCAAATGTTGTTTTTTATAAGATTATAAAAGTACTTTAAAACCATATTTTTTCTTGTTTTGAGTGAATATAGTTGCTTTTATTTTACTTTTTTTGTTAAACTTGCTATTGCTTTTTAAATTATATAATTTATAAGGATTTAAATATTTCTTTTTTTATATTCCAGCTTTGGGGAGGAAGTGTTGTTTCGAGCAGAAATAGCGAAATTAATCTTGAGAATGGTAAGAAATTGTTATCTGTTGCTTCCAAAGAAGAACATGTTCTTAATCCATCACCGTCCGATTTTGATGTTAATATTGAATCAAAAATGGAACTCATTTATGGTAACTAGTTTCATGTACCCTTTGATTTAAGTCTAAATATTTTATTGTTTCAGTTGGTCTTATCGGATTAATAGATAAAGTGACAATTCTTAATACTAGATGTTATTTAATATTTTTTAAGCTATTATTTATTAAGTGAATTTTTCTCTCATTGAAACAGAAAATTGCGTTGTCAGTCATTTTGATGCATTTACTCAGTTTCTTCTTTGATGTATAAGATCAAAATGAACAAAAACATACCTTAAAGTTTAGCTTACTCAAATATATCTTCTTATAATCATAATTACAAAGTTATAATGTTACTTCTGTCAACAGAAGGAGACTATGCTTCCAAACATTCTCTTGGAAATGATGATATCAAAAAGATAATATCGAATGCTGAAAAAGAATTTGGCCATAAATATACGGCCACTGATTTAAGTCCTGGAGTTTCTAATACCAAGCAGAAAAGAATAACTAACAAGGTTCTATATTTGAACTTTATTTTCATATAAATAGCTTACTTTTTATGCAAATCAGTATTTCAACGATATGATATTAGTTTTCAGGTGTAGTGAAGGATAACATTAAAGGTCTGAGTGACAAAGAATTCGGGACTAAAAAGTCAGCCATAGCTGCTTTGAATATTTTGTCTGCTGCGAAAGAAGCTTCCTCTGATGATATATACAAAACTTTAAAGTCAAAAAGTAACAAAAAAATTAGGTAATATTTTTCTATTATAATTGATTTATTCTATTTGAAGTCAACAAAACTTTTTTTGCCTTACGTAGATAAAGGCATAAAAAGTTAAGTTAAAAACATTAAGAAATAAATAAATAAAATGTCTCATCTGTGTGCCCATTATTAAAAAAACGTGTATTTCTGTTGAAAACCGGAAGTCGAAATTTTTCACGATCGCAATACTTCCACTTACTATATATTTCATATATAGGTATGTGAAAGTAAAAAAAAAAAATCAATGCCAAGTGTCAACAGCTTAAACAGCTTTGCCATTCAAATTTTATGAATTCATTTTCGTATTAGCCAGTATTAGTCATTTGTGTAATTATTTCTTCAATTTTCGGAAACACACTTCAGGAACATAAAGGTGTCAAAATTGAAACAATAAATCTGCCCCATTTTTATTTATTTTATTATTATTACATTTCTTCAATCAAGAATAGATCTACAAAACATTTAAAAGTTATAAAAAAAATGTTTTTTTCATGATATTTTTGGACACCAATATTTTAGTGCGAAATTTTACAATTCTGATGTGCAGGCTTTGACGACCTCTAGGGTTTTACGCCTTAAAGCCTTAACAAACAACATTTCTGAAGTTGCATATTTGAGGTTTTCAAGTTTTCAAAAACACCTTAATAAAGTTGAAACTATCATTTTTAAAAATAATTTAGAGCCTTATTCATTGAAAAACAAAAATCTCATAATAAATACTGTAAAAAATGTTAATATTAATGAAGTGAAAACGCATCTCTGGGCCTAAAATGGGTGAAGTTTAATTTAATGTAAAAATATTTTAATAAGTGCTGATGAGGACTATATCAATAAATGTAGAGTATTAATTTTTAAAAAAAAATAAAGAAAAATGAATTATTTAAATTTTAAATAACATCAATTTTATGCATAATGCCTAATATAAATTTTATTAGTTATAAGTTTTATTGTTTTTTTTTTTTGTTTTTTTTAAATGTGCTAATGGCTGATTATCAAAACTTTTGCTGATTCAGTTAATTCTATTTGAGAATGGATTGTCAGCATATGCTTACTGATAACAGTTCTGATGATAACATTATTTATTGATACTTTATGAGTTTGCCATTCAATCTAGTCAATTCTAATAATGGATAAGGAATAGATAACAATTTAAGATTTATGTATACAAACTAAGAAGACACTATTGTATTACATATTGTTCAATGTAATTTCTTAAATTTTTTAAAATTTATCTGAAAATAAATTAAATGGTTGAAGGGAATCGAACGATATTGAAATATTAATATAGAATTTCATTTTATTGGTTTTTTTTTTTTCACAATAACAGTTCTGATATAGAAAAAATAACAATTAAAAAATTCTATATTAATATCCTATTAATAAAATGACAAAAAAAGAAGCATATATACAACGACCATCATTAAAATAATTCAAATGATTTCTTACTCTCATTAAAGAAAATAAACTCACTCTCATTTATTTGCTTATCCTTATTAAAATCATTCTATAATGAAATGGAAAAGTTTGGTGGGGTGGGGGAAGCGATCAAGATAAATAACACATTAAATAAATAAATAACTAAAATAAAAAAAAATATGTAGGTTTTATATATGTAGTAGTGCTGATGTTTCAATTTAAATTTTCGGTTCTCATCAGGGTAACATGAGATAAACCTATAACGTAAAGTTATATTTAATTGCCCCGCTCAGAAGAAAAAGGGGGTGGGTCTTTTATTCTAGTTCTTGGGCAGTGGAAAATATTTAAACAAACAAAATAAAAAAAAATTATTTATAAAGGGCACCACGTTATTTTTTTCCGGGAATAACGAAACCCTGGGTGAGGAAAGGAAGAAGTGATGATAATGAAAAAAAAATCGGACCTGGGCTCAATATTGCGTTTCTGCCTCCTATATTTAATTGTTTGAAATGGTGTCACCTTTACAGGGTATTAATCAGAACCAAAAAAAAACTATACAGTACTGAGATAATAAATTATATTTTACTATTTTCATATTATTCTTTTTATATTCTCATATTATATTAAAAAAAAGAAATCAAGAAAAAAAATACAAATCCATTAAATCTTCTAATATAAGGAAATTAAAAAAACTAATATTATCCACTAACAAAAAAAAATGACATCCAAAATAAAAAAAAATATAAACACCCTGAACTCTTAAAAAAAAAAAAAATGAATACCTTTTATATGACATAAAATAAAATAGCAATCAATTTATAATAAAAAAAAAAAAAAGAAAAAAACTTAAAATCTTTCCACACTATTTATTGTTCTACTGTCTTCCAGTTTTTCACACACAAAAAAATATATCTCTGTTTTCCCAGATTATAACAGTTTATAATGTACTCACAGTTGCTCCGCTACATTTACACCTCTGAGAGTCTCCCCAGCCCTATTCGCGTTCGCCGTGGCTTCACCTCTAAATCCCCTTTCGGGTGTCTCCAGTTGTCCTTTTCCTCGTCTCCTGGAGCTGACGAACATTTGCCGGCTCCGACTGACCCCTGGCCATATCCTATAAGTGAAGCCATACAAAATTTAGTTTTATAATCTATTTTATTTCTTTAATAAAATAAAATTGACAAAAATTTCCGACTGTTAAAAACCCTCACAACTAGGAATCAGAGAAAGTATTTAAAGAAATATCAATATATGTGTAACATCATATCATAATTACATACAAAAAATAAAAAATTATGTATATTTAAAAAAAAAAGATTATAGACAGTAATTATAATCTACATCATTATTTCTTTTAATTTAATTTTATAATTATTGTATTTAAATTTGATATGATGTTACATTGTGTCATTTTGCCATTTAGGGACCTAAAATTTGAGTCGAAACATCGGTACTCTTAAATAAGTAAAACTTAGATATATTTGTTATTTATCATTACCGCATCCCCTAACTGTTTCCACCTCATGTACATTAGGGTAAACTATCTTCCACGATCATTAAATAAATTCTAGTTTTCTTCTGATAATTAAGTTATATGATAATAAATTAATTTGAGTATTTTTCCTGATTTTGTTTAGAGGACAATTAGTTGATATCCTTGGAGGAGTACAAACTGAAGAAAGTCATAAAGGGGCTATGAAGTTTTTGAACTTGACTAGCGAAAATTACAATTTAGATCTGTGTGAACGATATTTATGGGCATTATCTATATCGCCAGCGTATGAAAAAAGCATAATTCAAGGTATTTTAATAATTCAATTACTTCAATCACATTAATAATCTCATTTTCCATTTTTTAATTGAAAAAATTATTTTCAGAATTGTTTCAATTATCACAGAACGATTTCTCGGATCTAAAATTATATGAAACTTTAGTACAAACTGTCTCATCTATGATTAGGAAATATTCTGAAAATACAAAAGATAATGAGGTAAGGAATCATAAAATCTGTTTTATTTCACATAAAATATAGTTTTAGGGATACTACTTCTAAACAGCGGCTCCTGGGCGCCCTTCAGTAAAGCCTGATCTCAACTGAAAAGTACGTGTTTATTTATTTCTGAAGAGAGAACAGGAATTTAAAGCTAGGTTAAGTAAAGCTAATCAATGCCTTTTTTACTTGAAAAAGGCGCGACAGGAGTTCGATAATATCACAGATCACAGTTACATAACCTCACAAAATATGTCACATGCAGGAGCCGCTGTTCAAAAGTTCCACCATTTTAGGATGGATGAGGGAAGGGAGTGATGTATAAAAAAAAAAAAAAAAATAATAATAATAATTCAGTTGTAATATAATAATTTAAGTGTAATATTATCAAAGACAGGGGTGATTTCCTGGTGTAGCTGACTTTACGAACCGTATTGGTCCAGCCTTCTCCACCTCTATCCATCTATTTGTTGGCCTTCTATGTTTTATCCTGCCTCTGTTGAGGCATTCATGCCTTTGGTCGAGAGGATTCCTTGATGGCTTGCTTTGAGCTATCTCCGTCGAGACCCGACCGTCTCGACCTCCTTTTCTTCACATTTATATAAGTACTAATTTAGTAGCAATTGTTTTTACTTTCACTCAACTATATATGAAATATATAGTTAGGGGAATTATTGCGATCCTGAAAAATTTTGACTTCCGTTTTTCAACGGAAATACACGTTTTGGGGTCCCCTGAGTCCAAATAACCAAGTCCCGCGAAATGGTCTGTGTTTGTACGAACAGACTAGCTCAAAAACTATTTTGCAAACCTGAAATTGGGTATTTAGTGTATGTATATGCCAGCGATATGACAGCTAAATTTCATCAAAATTTGTCAAACGGAGGGGATACTTTATTAAAAAACTTTTTATGTTTTTTCAATTTTCTCAAAAAACGGCTCCGACGATTTTGATTAAACTGAGTATTTGATGTATTAATATGCCTGAGATATGACTAAAAATTTCATCAAAATTGATCCACCGGAGGGGGCTTTACATAATAAATTTTGTATCATTTTCACTTTTTTTTTTATTTATTCAAAAACGGCTTTAACGGTTTTGATCAAACTAGATATTTAATGTATGTATATGCCAAAGATGTGAAAGCCAAATTTCATCAAAATTGGTCAGAGGGGGCATTTTATTTCGTAACTTTTTTCAATTTTTACCTTTTTTTCGATTATCTCGATTATATCTTTAATGATTTTGATCAAATTCGTCATGTTTAATGAAAATTAGGTGTTCTTTAATATTAGGAAAGCTTTATCATTATTAAAATGTTGTGGGAGGCTTAAATGGGGAAGGGGCCTATTTTGTTTTCCTACAAAGTACCTTTGTTTTTGTTTATATGGAGAAATTATCTGTCTCTCGTTTCTCCTGAAATAAGAAATGGCTAAATATGAAATATAAAAAAAAAAATGATTCGATTTCCTCAAAAACGGCTCCAACGATTTTGATTAAACTGAGTATTTGATGTATTAATAAGCCATCATCATTCATCAAAATTGATCAAATGGAGGGGGCTCTTTACTATATACATTTTATATCATTTTCACTTTTTTTTTTTATTTACTCAAAAACGACTTTAACGATTTTGATCAAACTAGATATTTGATGTATGTATATGCCAAAGATGTGAAAGCCAACATTTCATCAAAATTGGTCAAACGGAGCGGGCACTTTACTTAATAAATGTTGTCTCATTATCACGTGTTTTATTATTAATATGAAATATGAAAAAAATCAAGTAAACATATAGAGGAGAAAAAAAGAAAAATAGTCCGTCAACTCATAAAACACGTTGAGCTCACACATGCGGAGTACGCCATTAATGACATAATTAATTAATTCATAATTAAAGCCATTCTGTCCATTTAATGGAAATGATTTTTTTTTTCATTGTACCTTAGTGAAGTTTTCAACAACTGCATAAAGAATAATAAAATCATGCGACATGGAGTATTATGCTTGCATTAAATTATCAAAAGTAAAAACTTTTATTTGATAATAAAAAAATCTGGTGCGTGCTCGAAGCACACAACTTTCACTTACCAACTTACTTAGATAAGAAATTAATGCGTTTTGTTAATTGCCACTTCTCAAATAAACAGAACGGCTTTAATTATGAACAATGGTCTGTCAGGCGTACTCCGCATGCGTGGGCTCAAAGAGTTTTATGAGTTGACTGAATATTTTTCTTTTTTTCTACTCTATATGTTTTCTTTATTTTTATCATATCTCATATTTAGCCATTTCTTATTTTTAGGTGTAACGAGAGACAGTTAATTTCTCCATATAAACAAAAAAAGAAGGTACTTTATAGGAAACAAACAAAAAAGGCCCCTACCTTATCTAAGCCCCTTCAGAACATTTTAATAATGATAAAGCTTACCTGATATTAAAGAACACCTAATTTTCATTAAACATGACGAATTTGATGAAAATCGTTAAAGCCGTTTCAGAGAAAATCGAAGAAAAGATAAAAATTGCAAAAATAGTTAAGAAATAAAGTGCCCCCTCCGTTTGAGAAATTTTGATGAAATGCGGACTATCACATCTTTAACATATACATACGTCAAATATCCAGTTTGATCAAAATCGTTAAAGCCGTTTTTGAGTAATTAAAAAAACACGCGCAAATGATACAACATTTATTAAGTAAAGTCCCCCCTCCGGTTAATCAATTCTGATGAAATTTTTACAGTAATTTCTCGGGCATATAAATACATCAAATACCCAGTTTGATCAAAATCGTTAAAGCGGTTTTTAAGTAAATAAAAAAAACACGTGAAAATGATACGAAATTTTTTAAGTAAAGTCCCCCCTCCGGTTAATAAATTTTGATGAAATTTTTACAGTCATATCTCGGGCATATACATACATCAAATACCCAGTTTGATCAAAAT
Source organism: Aelia acuminata (assembly GCA_911387785.2). Taxonomy (NCBI): domain Eukaryota; kingdom Metazoa; phylum Arthropoda; class Insecta; order Hemiptera; family Pentatomidae; genus Aelia; species Aelia acuminata. The sequence goes on along the minus strand of OU426984.1, from coordinate 74,631,540 downwards.
CGTTAAAGCAGTTTTTGAGTAAATAAAAAAAAAAACAGGTGAAAATGATACGAAATTTATTAAGTAAAGTCCCCCCTCCGGTTAATCAGTTTTGATGAAATTTTTACAGTCATATTTCGGGCATATAAATAAATCAAATACTCAGTTTAATCAAAATCGTTAGAGCCGTTTTTGAGAAAATCGAAAAAAACTTCAAAAGTTATTAAATAAACTACCCCCTCCCTTTGAGCAATTTTGATGAAATTTTTGCTGTCACATCGCGGGCATATACATACACTAAATACCAAATTTCAGGTTCGCACGGTTTATAGTTTTTGAGCTAGTCTGTTCACACACACACATACACACACACACACACACACACACACACAGACACACACACACTCACACAGACTATTTCGCGGGACTTGGTTAATTGGACTCAGGGGACCCCAAAACGTGTATTTCCGTTGAAAACCGGAAGTCGAAATTTTTCACGATTGCAATACTTCCACTTACTATATATTTCATATGTAGGTAAGTGAAAGTAAAAATTAGTGTTTTTTATAGAGCAAATAAAAACAAAAATAAGAAATGAATGTGGAAAAATATGTGACTTTAAGAAGTGGCAATTAACAAAACACATCAATTTCTAATCTAAGTAAGTTGGTAAGTGAAAGTTGTGTGTTGCACGCACGCACCATTTTTTTTTTTTATTATTTTCCGGCATGGGTTAATACTCTGATTCCAGTTCAGCTCCACTAATGGTGCAGATGACTTTCCCTTTGAATACTTCTTTCTTGGTTTTTGTCTACAGTCTCAGTCTCACAGCTATATTTTACGAATTAACTTGATATCTCTAATCGTTTTTTAACAAAAGAGAAAAACAAATATTACTTCACGCTATTCCAATTCATACTGTTGGTCACGTATTATAATAATTGTGGAGCAGAGTCATTTAAATCAGGCTACCAAAAGGAATAATTTCTTTTCTATGCAGATCCTGTAGTATGCATGGATTTACTCTTTTTCTATAATGAGAGTTTCAGCATCTCTCAATGCCTTCCTGGGAAAGCTTTATCATCTGCCATAGTACCTTATTTACATTTTTATCCGATTTTCTTATACCTATAGTGCCAATGCAATCACATGATCAGTGAGAGTCTATCTCCTTGGCTCAAATCCATTTGAACTTGGAAGGCTTCGGAAGGCTTCAGATATTTCTCCTTGTATCAGAACTTGCAGTTTATGATCATTTGTTGAGGCCTTTTTTGACATCGCTTATTCTCTGGAAACTCATAGAAACTTTCCGGATTTTGTTTTATCTATTTATATTTTATTAACCATGAGAAAATTACACCATTTTCAAAATCGTAGAGGTGAGAGATAGTCAACTGTTAATATTTTATAGAACAGATAATAATATAAAAGATGGTAAGCATTATACATGAATATTCAAATAAGTAGCTGGTTAGCAAGATACAATAGAATCTGATATTTACCTTCTGAGTCAAGGTAGATACAAAGACTGAAGGTAAAATAAGGTAAAAGGTAGTGGTAGGGGATAGTTTGCCGACTTCAAAGGTTTATGACGGGGAAACCCAACGCTTTTGAATTGAAAGGCTATGATAACAGAGTGAAAATAAAATATTAAAAACTAACAAAATATATGGTACTGTATACAAATTGTTGTGTCTGGACTCAATAATAACACAAAATTGAGATAATATATTAGGTAACAATGCATACAAAATCGAAAAATAACAGAAGGAAGTTATACAATACTAAATATAATAATAATACAAGAGGTACAACTTATTTTTCAATTGAAAACTTAGTTTCAAAATTAGTTAAATATTCTGATAATGTAATATTTTGTAAACAAAATTATAGTTATATTAAAGTTTCCTTTTTTTCAGTTACTGGATAAGGCACTGGAAACGTTTACTGAGAAGCTTAAGAATTGTAAAAAAGATGATGATATATGCCACAGAATATATTTGAAAGCTTTCAAAAATATTGCTTCTCCGAAGGCTTTGAACATCATTTTAGAATATGCCTTAAATGGCTCTCCTAGGTCATTTTCATTCATTATAATTCTGATTTATTTAAATTAAACTTTGTTTTCCTGTAATGGTTGAAGATTGGTAAACTATAGTTAGTAATTGTAGAGAAAATGGTTGGGATGTCATAAGCTAAGTAATCACACTACAGTCAACTCCGCTTTATTAGGCCATAAAGGGAAAATTTGTTTTGTCCCAATTAGGCAGAGGACCCAATAAAGCGGAGATCTTGAATACACGTGTAAATGCTAGTAAAAAATACCTAAATGAGCCTAATTGCAGGACTACCGTACAAGTATGGTAATTGATGTCATACATTAGACTATTTGGGGGAAAACCAAGTTAATAAGTGCATTTAGGTGTATCTATTCTCGTCTATTAATTTAATGACGGGGTCAAAATAATATGTTTAATATAACTCTTAAAATGTATTTTTATTAAATAGGTGTTTAAATATAAGGAATATACAAGATGAAACATATTAAAATAATTATTTGTTTATAATATAAATTATACCGATTAAGACAAAATTTCGAAATAGGAAATGAATCATAACACGTTTTTACCTCAATTTTTGTAACAGGTAAGAATCAACTGTGCATTGTCACACTCATTATAAACTTATGACCAACATAATTAGCGCACTTCTTTAAGACGCCTAAGGAGTTTCCTCATTTCCTTTTGGTGAATAAAAAGCGACTAAACTTTTTGATGCGGTTTCTGCTTCTGATTGAGAAACAGGCATGGTCTCAGATACTTAGGTTATTCGATTGATACCGGATCTTAGTATAGTATAGATAGTATTTTACATTAAGTTTCAGAAAGTTTTGGCCCAATTAGCCGATGTTTTGTGCTGATAAAGCGGTGATGTTTTTCCTATATTTGATTCCGTCTTATTGAAAATGGCTCAATTAAGCGGTGGTCCCAATTATACGATGACCCAATTTTAACGGAGTCTACTGTATAAAATATAAAATGTTCTTGTGCTTTTAAATATCCTATCTTTTACAGATTACTTATATTGCTTATGTAACCACACCCCGGCAATATCCTGTAAAATTATTTCTACTATATCCTGTCTATTTATGTATAAATAAAGATGTGACTAAAGTTTTTTAAAAGTTATTTTATTTCTCTTTTAGTGTGGGAATGCGTGCGATGAGAGCTCTTTGGAGCCTTGGTAAAAATTCTTGGAATCAAGAGGTAATTAAAACTTGCGAAAGAATTCTGTTCACAAATGGCACTTATGATAGTAGTGCAAAAACCATAGCGTTGGATATTCTATTAGAATCCAATCCGACCGACTATTGTTTAATCAAAGTATTAAGCATCTTGAGACAAAAGGGAAATTTGAAAGAATTGAAGGAATACTTACTACAGAGATTAGTTCAAATTTCAGAGAAGTAAGGATTTTTTTTTTTTATCCTATAAAATATTATTCTTTGTCAAAATGATTTATTTTAAAAAAATGGAGATTATTTTCAAACAACAGGAAGTGAAATCATTGAAATTTGTTGTATTTTCCCTGCTGATGGGGCACAACTCCAAATCGTTGTTGAATTTAACCAAATAAAAGGAGAAAACACGTCACTTCTTGTTATTTGAAAGTGAAATAGTTTTTAAAGAGAAAATTAGTATTTAATTAATATTTTTCAATTTTATTTTTCTTATTTATATTCTCTAAATGGCCCAGTCAATTTAGTCTCGAAAAGGATGGGGTAACTTGCAAATGATCTTATGTTAATGAAATGCGTATCATGTATTCCCTAACAGTCTATGTTTCTAACAAAATTTCCTCAAGGGTTCTTGGGGAGAGGGAAAACTCCTTACTTTTTTCATATTTTTACTATAACTAATAAAATAAAGTAAATGAAAGAATGTAAGTATTTTTGGTTTATTTTTATTTAAACAGAAATAAGTCATTTGAGAAGCAGTTGAAAGCTATTCTTTCTTCGGAAGGTTTGAACCATTACAACTACCTCGCCCAAGGAGGTTTATCGACAGCTTTTGAGCGGAGGTTTATGGATAAAGGTTTCCTTTCTACGACCCAAGAGGTGATGTCTGGAATTTTGAAACAGGGATACGTCCATGTTAACTTGGAGGACAATGATACGGTTCACACTGTGTTTACTGTAAGAAAATTTTCTTTTTCATCACTTATTAATTTGATGTATTGCTTCTATATTTTATGAAAATATCGGTATAACCTATGTTTGGTCTTTCTAATAAAAATAGAGATATTTTTATGTAATGAATTTAATTAATTTTCTTTCTACTTAATTATATTTTCCAGTTGGGATTATTTTCAAACGGGCTTGGTTCATTTATTTCTTCAGATGAAGGTTCTGGCGATAGTGATGTAGTGAATGCTGGCCTAGAGCTTACAGTCAATGGCGTAGAGTTCAGGCCATTTGTATTTTTCGAAGGTAACGGTGAATTGATGGGGCATGTATTTTCTGGGACTGGTTCAACTCTCACTCCAGCTTATCAGGTCAGTGGTTTTTATCATAAAATAATTCTGAAATAAATTGATTATTTATTGAAAAAAAAAAAAAATTCAAATTATTTTTTAGGCTGTACTGCTTTTGGAAGATGACCTGGTGAAGATACCCTTGGCTATCGGTCAAATTGTGGACATCAGATTTTCTTCAGTAGCTTCAGTGGATCTATCAGGAAAGATAGAAATAAGTCTGTGGGGTAGGACTGCAGATTCATTAGTGCAAAATAGGTATTCATTTTCATCAATAATAAAATACACTTAATTGAGATTTTTGTCCTATAGAGTCAATTTTTTTTAAATTTTCTATGAGGTATATTACTGATTAATGCATTTTTTCAGCAATTGTTATAGTTCTTTCTGTAAAATGATGATCATTTCAAATTTATTGCATATTTTATATGTCTGAAAAATAAACTAAGAATATAGGGACATTGTTGTCAAGTTCCTGCACAGTGCATAACCTAAACTGTTATTGCTCCTTACTACTCCTATCTGCTGAGTTATTTCGGGAACTCAATTACCTTTATTATAGATCACAGCTTTCAAATTCCTCTCGCTACTCTCACTCAAAAGTGATAACAAAGCCATGGCTGGTCCTTTTCAGTTGAGATTGGGCAACACTAAAAGGCTTTTCAGCGAGTGTAATGTTTGGATATAACAGTCTCTGAGTTTCTTTTTTTTAATGAGTTTTAAACCAATAGTTTTATCCATATATGATGGGGCATCTCCAATGATCTTGACCCAAAAAGATTAATTTAAAAAATGAATTTACCAATGTTTGGCATTGTTGATGCAACATTCAAGTGTCTTTTTTAATTTAAGTATTTTTTTTTTCATGATTTATAATTAAATTAAAATGCACCTTATGTATTTATAAAAAAACAGTGTAACGTTGTTTGTTGATTTCGGGCAGTATTAATCATACCGACTTTATAACTAAACTGCCCTTATCGGCCTGCTCTGGGTCAGTGTTGCCAGGCAACTGTAACTGAACAGGAGCACGCATTTGTAGCAAAGTCCAGGGCTTTGAGTCATCTCATCACAGTCAGTGACATCAGACATTATTTTCTCCCGTTCAAGGACGTTTCTCCAGATAAGAACCTTTTCTTTTGTGCTTAAATATTTTCCTTTCTTTTGTTAATTTTGTTACCGTCATTACGGTGAGTTTTTTTATTTAAACAGTTTCTTTATTTTATTATTATGTTTCTTTACTTTATTATAGATGGTTCTTTTTATTTTGTTTTCACTAATAATTATTTTACTCTGTTATATTCAAACAAATTATTTTTTTTTGCTTATTCCAAGAATAAATTTAATTTTGATTATATTTACATTTATAACCAGAGGCTTTTTATTTTTTTTTTTATTTCATAACTTATACCTTGACCAGAGTAAAGGTTTTACTGAACCACACGCATCAGGTAACAGACATAAAAGACCTCGTTTGTTTCTCTGTTGTTGATGTTTGATTGGACCAGTAACAAAACTAGTCCTTAATCAGTCTGTCAAGTATATTTATTTTCTTATAATTTATTTCCTTATAATGTATTAAACAGGTCTATTTCTATAATATGGCTTACTTTAGATTATTTGTTTGTATAAAAAAAAAAAAAAAAAAGTTGCTTCACAGTAGATGTGCAAGGATTCAATTTACGTTTGACCGATAACAAGCTGAACCACCAGGCATTATCCCTGTAAATAATCATTTATTTAATGGTATCTATTTTATCAAGCCTTGCCCTTGAAGGATCTTCAGATACTAGGGTTGATCCACGCAGAATGAGAAGTATCCAGGACCCTGATCAGATTAGTTCGGTTCCATCACTGAGTTACTACACTCCTTTGTTACCATAACTGTTCTTAATTATTTGATCTTGTGTAAATTATGATTTTTCAATGTCATATTCCCATCTTTTAGCTTTTTTTACTCTACTCTATAGATAATTGGTTTGCAATTTCTAGCGTATGTTTGTAGCGTATTAATTTTTTAAATACTTATACATTAAAAACTATTGTTACTATATTCATATTTTTATTTTAGAGCTGGAATAATTAAACGAGTTGGAGCAGCGGTTGCATCACCTTTCATTCGATGTGAAATCGAACATGATATAACTGCCGAGCCACAGCTGAGCTTGACATCTTATACTGAATTTTATGATAAAATGGCACTTTGTTTGCAGCTACACCAACCTGAAACTGTGATTGAGTAAGTAAAATATTTTTTTATACTATTTATTTCTAATAAATTTATGATTAGAACTGTAGTTGTCTTGTTCCTTACTTGTGTGTTGTGAGTTGAGCATCGGTTTGTGAGTTGGTTTGAAGCCAGTACCATGATGATTTTTAGTGGAATTATGGCCGGGTATACAATCGTTTAAATGGGATTGTTTACTTAAACAGATGATTTAACTCAGGATAGTGTTCATGCCTCGTGTACTATGTGGAATCGCTTGATAAATTTAGTGATAAGGGCTAAACAGTTAGGAATGGCTGCTTAAACACAGCTTAACATATAACCTAACATTATTTCTGTTTACTAATTCTTTGGACCATAGTGCCTGTTGCTTAAAGTGCTAATATTTTTCATATTTTGTCACCTCTTTAAGTTCTTTTTATGTTTCGTTTGATTCATATTTTAAAATCACAATAAACACTCAAAGGCTGCCCAACTTTTTTAGAATTAAATTGTTCGATTATTTTAACCTACTCCTGCACTTCATTGCATTCTGTTTTTTTGTTTTCTATTATCAAATGATGCTGATTTACAATCCTCAGAAGAAGGCTTTCTTCTTCTTTTGAAAAGTTTGAGGCTCTTGGTTTTTCACTTCTTTGATCCATTATACATAAATGATTGACAACTTGTAACTCTGTTTAAAATGACCGGTAAATGACGAAGAAATGTCAGGTCGACTGCGCGTTTAATTTTAACTAAACAGGACTGAGATGATGATAAATAAAAAACGTATTGTACAAAGATAATTGTAGTTCTATGGTTAAACACGGAATCTTGTTTAAACAACATTTACCTGATTCCCTGTTCAATCAGGGAATTGTACACCCGGCCATTAGGCTTTTTTCTGATGATTTTACATATTTCTTTCTGAACCATTTTTTGTCTAGTTTTGCTGCAAATAAGGCTTCAGGTTCAATTACAATTTTATAGTGCAATGGATTAAATTCAGTTTGAATAATAGATAAGAATTTTTCAATTACATAAATTATTTAAAAGTACAACTTGTAAATATGGTTTAAGAATAGGTAAATCAAGTTTTCACTTGCGGTACAGCTTTCTTTATGTATTCTGTGTATAAAGTGATAATAATTATTTCAATGCTAATGGATGTAAGAAAAAAATACAAAAATTAAATGTCTCATTATTAGTTTGTTTTTTCCTCTATTAGCATACCCCTAACCAAGTTTCATTAAATTTATATTACTATCAAGTGTACCTCTAACTGTATTTTTTTCATATATACATCTGAGATAAGTTATAACTTTAAATGAAGATTTTGTAATGAAAGCTCTATTTAAATCAGATCTCTCAGATGAAAACGTTCGCAGGCTTTTATATGCTCAAATTCTTCAATTTATTTCGACTAATTCAACACATTAACTAATTTAGTATTATTATATTTAAAACTTTCATTTTAGGTATACTTCAAATAAGCATGAAAGAATATTGGGCACAAAGCAGAAGGTAAAGAAGTTGAGAGTTACGAAAACTAAGGTTCCTGGAAAGTCATACGCACTTAATTCTAAAAATAATGAAATGTGTAATGTATTGTATCCATCGTCTTAAATATGATATTTATTACAGAGTATCATAACTAAAAATAATTTTGTAAATTTGCATTTGTTCTAAACTTAACATTCACTTGAGAGTAAACATTTATCTACTTCTAAGTTATCTTTCATGAGAAAAACAAGGCACTTTTCTAGAAAAATGAAATTTCCTGATATTATTGTAAATAGAATACAGTATAGTATTGATTAATTGTTATGGATGATATTACAGTCTTTGTTGCAACGAAACTGCAATTTCTTATGTTACCATGTTTTCCTGTGCCGACTGATTTATTATATTTCCGTTCTTCTAGAAGATGACTGATTGTTATAATTTATACATAATTTTGGAAATCACTTGTATTAAAAAAGCGCCGAAAGTTCATATTTAAACTATATTTTAATTCTTTAAGGTGCATTTGTGCTTATGTCGAACATTAGCTAACAAATGTGTTTAATAGTAATTAGAACTCGCAACCTGTGTTTTTTCTGTCATATTAGTATTAATATTACTTTTTATTTATGGCTGCCCTATGAATTTTCACTACCAACTTCTTTAATGCCACTGCCATATGATCCAATTCGATTTAATCATCTTATATTATAAAATACCCTAAATTTAATAACTTGTATTCATTGAAAGCACTAAGAATTTCAAAGTTGTTAGACAAATTTGGCGCCTAAACAAACTGCGAAATTGCATTCAATTCAAAAATGCTACAAATTATCTTTTAGTTTGGCAATAAACCTGTTAAGATTAATGAACTATATTTTATTTTGTCTCACTTCTCTTTATTTCCTTTTATAATTATAAAAAAATTAAGGATAATCAAAGCATCTCTACTTCAGTCGTGTTTGTTTATTGACTATTGTTGGATTATTTATTAAACTTATTTTTTAAAGAACTTTTACTTGTTACAATAATGTGTAGATGGCATCCCATATTTAAAGATATCTTGGACCAATATTAATAAACATCTTACCTTCCTTCCTATACAGGTGGCACCCCAAATTAAGATATGAAGTCATAAGTTTCGTTATCTTCTTTCATTTCTTATTTGGCCAATGGTCTTGTAACCAAACATTTTGTAAAATATATTTTACATGCAAAATGGATTATATAATTGTACGATTATAGAATCTCAATTCAAACAACCACGGCCTTAGTTTTCATTTTAACCTGTGGTCCGGTGCTAATCAAAATTTATTCAGATTTCTGTTCACTAATCGATACTTTACTGTATTCTAAGATGTATTTTATATTTTAAGTTTAAGTTAATGTGTTGAATTTGCCTTTAGTTTATTATAAAAACTCCATCAAAACTAGTATATACCTGTTAACTCTTAAAAAGTTTATCTGTTGATATCTGACATAATTGAATACTTCTAGTTCATAACTTAGTAATTTTTTCATACTGTTATAAATGAAATATGCTGTAATATGTTTTGGCCTATCATAAAAACAATTTTTTTTTTAATTAATTAGTATTTTATTTTATTTTTTTTTAATACTGTTAAAAATGTTAGATCATATGACACCTTGAATTCAAGACTACCATAATAACCTATATCAGAGAAAATTACATTTCTAGTGTTTCATATAATATTTATAAATCCACTGTGAACCAGTTAGATAAGTTTAGAAGAGAAAATATTTTAGTTTAAGAAAATGACTGCAATCAGTAATTCGAACAACCTATTTTCAAGTGTGCATTTAAATGGCCAATCAACTAAAACAAATATTAATAAATTTCTTAAACTTAAGTTATATTTTAAAATATGTCGGTTTCCCATTTTATTGACCATTTGCAGTGGTTTTTTATCATAACTTTTTTGAGTTATGATAGTCTTGCATTGAGGGTGTAATAGAATACATTAAAAAAAAAATTATATTTGTTGATACTCATTTGTTCATTTATTAATTTTAGTTGATAACTGAGCAGTAAGAGAATATCACAGTTATTGATATAGATTGATTCGACCTTAAAATTCTCTTATATAAGTTCTTAAATATCAAGTAACATTATAACAGCCAAATTTTGGCTTATTCGTGCCTCTTCAGAGTTTTCATATGTATAGAAATATTATTATTGATAATGCATCATTCATCTGAAAATTTAGTTAAAGGGGGATTTACTTACAGATCTCTAAAGAAACAAAATGAGCTTTAACTTTAAAAACATCACTAATACATGGGGTGCTACTGTTTAATTTAGGAACCAGAATTAAACTTATTATATGAAGTATACGTATAAGAACTTATATATAAGATTTTTAAGGCCAAATCTTTCTATATCTTAATTTATTTTTTTAGAAGGTAATATATCCCTAGTGAGTTTGTGTAAAACATTTTTTTTCTTTAAAAAAAAAGCAGTGGTTTATTATTATTATTTTTTAATGGGGTTTTATATGAATAATTGTAATTTTATTATGTCAATTTGCTCATTTAAAAAATAAATAAATAAATAAAAAAAAGGCTCTAAGTTGGCCTCACACTTTAAAGATGTCTGTTATGTTTTTTTTTTTTTTTTTGTTTACGATATATTTTTTCAATTCATTTTGGATATATTGGTTTGATCTCTAATTTGATATTTAATTTATACGTATATCAAATATGGAATTGAAGATATGTTTTATATATAATCAAATTTTCACATGAAAAATCATCCAAAGCTTTGTAATATATTTATATTTTTATAATTAATTTAAATTATTTATCTAACAGCATTTATGTCTTACTATAACTAGAGCTCGGCAAATTATTTTTTAGAGGTTGGATCACTACAAATCTCGCACCAAAATGAATTAGCTCATTTCTATGATTGAGTATTGTTAAGAAGGTAGATATGTTTCCCGAGTCAAATATTATCACTCCATCTCTTACCTTCTCCAAGTTGGTCACCTTTTAAATCATAATTAAGTTTTCTCTTAGGATTTTTTTCAGAATAAGTTTTTTTCTAAAGAGCTGAAACTTATCCTGGTGTACACATATATTTTCTTAGAAACAATGAGTATATTGCGTGGAGTTCAAATTATAAATATAATTTTTTTTTAAAGAATGTACCAAACCATGAAATTTCTTGCATTATAATAAGAAAATTTCTTAGTAATGTAAAGGGTTTTAATAAATCCAAAAATATTGGTAACCAATGAAATATACATTACTAAAACTTTGCCCTACCTACTCCTATAATTACAATAACAAATTATATTACAAATTACCGTGATACATGTTAATAAAATTCACTTCTTCCATTTTATTATGCTTTTAATATTAGATAAGTTAAGTTGTAATGTATGCTACATTCCTTAAGTTTATTTATTTTGTTTTAATCAAATGCCTTAGATATTACATTCCATATCTGTCCTTAAACATATCAATACTATAATGTTAAAATTGTAATAATATATTTTGTAGTACAAATTTTTTCATGTCTGTTTAAGAAATATTTTTTAAATAGAAATGGTATATTGAATGTATATTTAACAAATCCTGCAAAAAAATCATATCAATGTAGAATTTTACATTACTTAGCTGTAACATTTATTTTATGATTAAAAAATCGCTCAATTTTACATTTCAGAGTGGGAAGTGTATTTTTATTTTAAATTGTTAGGTTTTTTAAGACTGGCTAAACTATGATTTTTGTGATACAATTAACAATTTTAAATCTAAGTAATGATTAATTCTGATGATAATGCGATGATGTGCATTTAGCCTAAAAATATTTGTGATCAATAAATATTTTTATAAAAAACATATATTTGATTTTAACTCCTTAACAATATACTTTTTTTAACATTGCATTATATTGTGATATTTAAAAATTTATATTTACGAAAAATGAACCATTGTCTTGTAAAAATCTACTAATCCTATAGAAAATCAATGCTATGTTTTTATTTGCATTTATCCACTACTCTATAAAGGATTTTCAAATTCAACTAAGTGCTTTAGTTTAAAAAAAAAATATTACAACAAAAAAAAAATAGGCAAACAAATTATGGAATAGCATAGAAATCTAGTTCCTGATTATTTTGAATAACAAATAAATATCCATAAAAGGAAAGTGTTCTTCATTCTATTGTCTTCAACATCAATGCTGAGACGGTGTATGTGAACTGGAAAATCTGAAATCAAAAATAATATTTATGACCAGTTAATATATAAAGAAGTGTTTCTACTTGATTCTTAGTTAAGGAAATATAATAGTGTTTTCAATAGTTTATCAGAATCAGATGCGCACTTTAAAGTATGTTAGAATTTCAATAAAAATCACCAAATATTATTTTGAATTCAAATAGAAGAACACTGGTTTGAGGAAATTAAAGAATAATGACGTAATTTTTAGCCATTGACCATATCTGGCCGAAAACTGCATTAATGAAATTCTAACAAAAACAATTAGTAAAAAGAAATCTTTGAGCAAATTTTTTTTATTTGATGGTGTTTAACGTCGCTTCGACTGCCCAGGCCATTAGCGACGACTGCTCTTCTTGAATGTAGGGCATTACTTTTGTGCTCCTGAGATACTTTTGTACTGAGGGTTTTTTCAATACCGTTGTTTGCTTTGTAGGGATATGAAGTTGTAATATTGAAGTCGCGGCGTTCCTTCCAGTACTTTTGACACTGAAAAAGGTGTTCCGCTGTAAGAGGAGTATTATCGCAAATTTTGACAAGTAGGCCGGTGAAGTCCAATAAGTAGGTGGATGTGAGTCAGCTTCGTTTGACCAATTCTTAGTCTGGTTATTATGGCTGCTTCTTTTGGAGTTAGGTTCTTTGGAGGCAGCCAAGCATGGTTGTCTTCTTTGATCAAACGAAAGTGACTACGTTCTGTATTTTGCCACTCTTTACTCTCATTTGTCCTTTACTTTGGTTTTCACCTGTTTTGTCCACTCGGAAGGAAATAATAATTTTAGTTCAGGAGGGTCAGAGCTCTTGGCTGCTTCTTTTGCCACTTGGTCTGCTTATTCATTTCCTTTAATCCCGACATGGGAAGGACCTACAACATCGATACTTCCCGATACTACCTTATTTGTTACCCTTATTTGTTATTGTTAATTTAATAACAATATAAACTTGAAACCATGACATAGAAAAATATGCTGAATGTTTAATAAGTGAGAAGGTATTGAATAAATAATACATAAGGGTGGATGCAGGAATTTTCTTTTTTTATTCAACCAAAATTTCCCTTGGAATCATAAGACCCTATAAAATGATTGATTATAACAAAATTATTTATAATAATTGTGCCATACGAGGCCCTCAGTGTCTTGTATGCTCTGGTAAGGTGCTATTTGCAGGACTGGACCTATGATTAATTGAATGCTTCTATTTAGTAGAATATTCTGTGGAGCAAGCATATCCTTCATCCCACTCTGTGGTATTAGTATTTGATAAGTTGCTGGGATTAATTGAAAAATAAGTGCTCCCCACCATGGCCTTTACTTTTGTGGATACTGTGGATATATCTGATGGGAAGAAGCAGAAGATGGCAGCAACTGGTAAGCCACAGACTCACTCTAATACTTCATATTCATGCAACATAACCTCCTGAAATAGGTTATGCCCAGAAGTAGGATAGGGAAAGCTTTACCACAAATTAATTTTCATCATACTTTATCAAAATCATGTGTTTTCAATTCTTGGTTTGAGTTCGTAAAGTAGTACTTTTCGGGCTGAAAAATCTTTTTGGTGCGCTAACCTTACCTGCTACTAATATATATTACTAAACATGTGTTTGAAGGAGGTTACTTATTGCTATACTATACTGTGCTTCATTCTTCTTCATACTATAAGTAGTATGTTTGAAGTGAACATGAATATGCCATTAGATGTTTTAATAGAAGCCCAAAAAGCTTTAAACGAACTACTTCCAGCTAAATCCCGCTCACCAAAAAAAAGTTCTGGAGTGTTTTCTGATTTATCAATAAAAGAGTCAACGTCTTTGGTTCGGGAGAAAGAAGATTTTCGGACTGTTGAGGACCTTTTTAGAGATGAGCCAGAACTTGAAAATAATTCCTTTAATCAAAAGTTATCGGTATTCCAAAAGGCAATGCCAAACAAAGGTTTAAAATAATGAATAATCAGAATTGTACTATAAATATTAAGTACTTTTGGGCCGCGGCGTGGCCGAGGAGATAGCGTCTCCGACTCCCACGCTGGCGGTGCGGGTTCGAATCCCGCCCAAACCCGCTCGACTCTGTTCGGCGACGAGCTCTCTGAACAGACTCAGCGGCTTGCCGTGGATTAGAAGAGGTTGGTTACCCGTTGATAACCCGTCCCGATTTGCCCTCGTGGTATAAAGCGGACGATAAAAAAACAAAAAAAACAACAAACAAGTTTTTAGGAAGAGACTGTTGAATTATAGATATAGAATACAAGGCCTCAAAGTCTCTTATTATTTCAATAATTCACTTAATCATGCAGATTACATGCCAAATTTTCGCCTATTCAGGCATCTTCAGGCTACAAGGGTTTCGCAAGCTAGCTAGAAACAGACTGAAAAAGAGGTTTCTAGCTAGCTTGCGAAACCCTTGTAGCCCTGAAGATGCCTGAATTGGCGAAAATTTGGCTTGTAATGTGCACGATTAAGTACTTTTCTTCTACTATAGGCTAATAAACAGATGTTTTTTTTTTTTTTTTTTTAAAAGGTGTAAATTTAATATCTTATATTGTAATTGTAAGTTATTAATGAAATATAAAAGTTTATTAATGTACTCAAATATGAGCAGCATGATGATAAGTATTGTTTATAACACGTACCAAAACTGCGTTTTCGGTGCTTGGTCTAATTTTAAAATCAGGCACCTGTTGTGAATGAAGGAAGGTCTGTTACCTTCAATAGGTTCAGCGAACAAAAATACTAGTGATGAAAATAACTATACTGAGCTTTACACTCTTGAAGAATTAACAAACAGGCTGTTGAACCCAAAATAAGCTCCTGTGGAGAAACGTTTTTCCAACCATCAGTTTCAGGTTAGGCGGCAAAATGGATGGTGTCTGATTATTGTTTCTTGTAATAACTGGGCATGAAGGCTTTTGTGTGAAGCTTGTTTAACATGTAAGAATACTGATAATCTATGCCATAGTTGTAGAGGTCCAAAGACTCAAACACATCGTCATAGACTGTGTCACATATCCAACTGAGTGCGATTTATCGTAGCTAATGGGCAAAGAAAACGACACGCTCTTGAAGAACCTCGTTTAGGCGTGGAAAACGGTAGCTGGTCCAACCTCTTTTTTTAGGGAAGAAAAGAATGTCCTGCACAAGGAAGGCCGCCAGCCAGATGAGCAATAGGCGGGCACAATCGACTATAGGGTGCGCTAGTAGCATTTTCAAAATGTCGGAAAGAACGGGGATAGACTTAGTTGATGTAATAGAGATAGTTGGTAATTTTAACAGACCATTAATTGAAGGGCAGGCTATTGTTGATGCAAAACACATAATAACACGTGGAATTATATCTAGAAGTAAAAAAACAGTTATTTTACAAGCCTTGTGCCTTCAAACTAGCAATTTTAAAGGACTGCCCCATCAAATAAAAGTGGAAATCAAATTTATTAATAATAATAAGCAATTCCCTTGTCATTGTAAGTGTAAAGCTGGTAGTTCTGGTAAATGCAAACACATCATTGTAACTTTGCTCTACGTTTTTCTGTTAGTAATAACATTAATTACCTATTCATACAATCATTGTTATGACAGCTTAGATTCTTTGTCATATTATTTATTTATTTGTCAAAACTTTCAGGCTTCGCATTGGAAACTTGGAACAATGAAGCACAACGGATGTAAGACAAAAATGGGGAAAATTAAAAAAGAAAAACAAATATGACACCAAGGTCCCAATGTTATTTGCATAAAACCAACATTTTGGAATAATAAAATGTCAAATACTAATATTTACCTGGATAAACATAGTCACTTTCTTTAAAATGAAGACTAAATATCGTCATATGTTTCGAAACAGGCTTATCTATTCTTAATTTTACAATCCACTCTTTAAGAAGCTTTTTATTTTTTGGAAACAAATGGAATGACACATCTTTAGATTTTTTTGAAGAACACTGAGGGACCGAGCAATACCTATTAGACATTTTTCCAATAATTTCTTGCTCAATCGGGTTTTAATTATGGAAAAATAAATTAAAAACGGCAAAAAACCCTATGAATCCCAGGTAATCGCTCGGCTTCTATCCCCGTTTCTCTAGTTCCTTCTAGTTCCTCAAAGAAGCAGCACCGTCGCACACAGGGGTATTTGGCCCTAAAAGCTGGCCAAAACCCATTTTTTGAAGTTTGAAATTTCTGGTAAATAATGACTCGAAGGTGAAGTAGAGGACCTGTGGGATCATGCAACATGATTCTTATCTCTTCCAGGCCCTTAATCCGGCGGCTATTCTAATTCAAATCTGACCTTATCCTTTAACTCGTCTGTGCTCATAAGTATTGTTCTACAAAATATATTAATTTTCTTTGTTCTTATTGAAGTATCGGCGTTATCATATGATGGATAGTTCGAGGCAAGGTTTGTACTTGTTATTCACATAGTTATATTTTTTTTGTATTCAATACTAGTATCAATAACTTTTTGTTTTTTTGGTAGGTATATTTTAGAGCTAAAAATTAAATTTGAAGGTTAAAAAGTTATACTTCTGGGCATTTCTGGGCAACGAAATATTTTTTATGATAATGTATAATTATCGTTGATTATGTTTCTTGAAAAAAATTCTGCGAATATATGCGATTCGGAGACTTATAATTTTTTATTACTAAAATTTCAATTTCATTAAATAATAAAAAAAAATCAATTTTGTTATATTTTCATTTATTTATATTTTAGGATCTTCTGGAATAATAATAATAACTAGAAGGGAATTATTTGACATATTTTTAAAGTCGAAAGCATTAGCTTTAAAAAAAAAATAAGGAATTTTCGTAGTCTTTTCTCATTGGGAAATATTGCCTAGCTATATAGCCTAGAGCAGGCGAAACAGCTAAAACATAAATGATTAATTTTGAGGCATGATTTCTAAGTAAGATGGAATGCTTCTTCAAGGAAAAGAAATGTTTTTGAAACAGCAACAAGAAATGGCTAAGTGGGACGATATCAATTAAAAGCTCAAGATCTGGTGGACGCTCTGAAAAATCATTTGTTACATTAAAATTTACAACGGATGCGGAGAAACTTTATCAATGGTATGCTATGACACCATCTGTTCACAAAATTTTAAGGGATGGTTTTGAAGTGATAAAAAGCCCTCTGCTTCATATTGGTCTTTTATCTGAGGAAGCAGCAGAAACCCGAAATAACCATTTCCGGGTTTATAGAGAAAATAAGACCAGAAAATTTTCCCCGACAGAGTGCAATCTTGATGTAATTAATATTGACATCAGATCCAGTTATCACAGGTATGAGAAGTTCAAGAAAAAAGGTATCAGGTTTTGTAAGGAAACTGTAGAAATGTTGTCTCCCCCAACCAACTTAACCGATAGTGGTGATTCCGAAAGTTCATTAAGTGACGAGGAAAGTGATTAATGAATAATTAAATTTAATATGCATTTTTGATGCTTATTTCACAGTCGGTGGATTTATGTAAAAATTTATTTTACGAAAAATTTCTCCTTAGAGTATTTTTTTAACTGCTAAAAAATCATTTTTAATGTCTATTACAAATATAGAAGCCATTTTGAGGACTTTTGAATTAATAAAACGGAAGGAAATAGTTTTGGCCAGCTTTTCGGGTCAAATACCCCTGTGTGCGTCGCTTGCACTCGCTTAAGAAGAGTCGTGTGGCTATAGTAGAAAGAACGTTTCATTGATTGATCAATCAATCACTACATGATCAACTATCAATTCATTTGTAGACAATTTGTATTTTATTGTAGATTTTAAAATCAATATTTGAATATTCTTATATGAGAGGAACTTACAGACATCATGGTTTCCACGTTGATGGGGTACATGCCGACAGCTTTGAGCGTCTCACCGTTCTTAGCTCTTATCATCATCATCAAAGCAGCCTTCCTGAATTTTGTGTTGGCCTTGTACCAGTCGCTGCTGTAGATGGCGAACTGTATATCTGAGCTCTGTAATTATAAGTGATTAAGTTTTGAAACATAAATATGCAATTAAAAGAAAATTAATTTGGTACAGCTTTCCAGATATCTCTTCTGAAATTGACTGTTAATCAGAGAGTCGCTATCTGTAGGTGCCTATGCGAACTACTACCCCACTACCTCCATACTTCGCATAGGCACCAACAGATATCGACGCTCTTATCATCTCTTATCAAGTTCAGAACGGCCATCGGGAAACCAGTACCATTAGTTTGATTAACTAATAACTAATGTCTGGATTCAAAAACAAGATCTGCAATCCATAACCAAAAATTAATTTAAATAGACAAAATAAAAAATGACAGCAACTTTTATTTATTTATTCAATTCCTGGAGAATGTTGGGTTCATTTTTTCTCTTTTTAATTTTGTTAGAAAAAATAAATAAAAATTCATTAAACTAACTAACTTTACTTATTAATAAAATAAATTTATTACCAAATTACATAAAAATATGATTATGGATCAGTTTTGGCGGCTTATCAAAATTTGAAGAAATTTTAAATAAATTACCAATTCTCGCATGTTACAGTAGCATGAAAACTTTAATTCTTGATCAAATTTATTATGATTTTTCTTGGTGGGGGGAGGGTTGAGGATAATTTATAACATTTAGCAGTTTATCCGATATCAACGAACGTTGAAAAACAGATTATACAGGCATACAGGTGTCTTTAACAGAAGTATAAGGACACCCCGTATGCCAGTAACGGCCAGGAAGGGAAAAAAAAGAAAGAAAAAGAAGTATAAGGAGATCAATTCCTACACATGTGATGTTTGTTTGTTTAACGTCACTTTACGCCACTAAGGCTATTCGGACGATACTACAGTGGGATTCTTAAATTTTACCTGTCCAGGTATAATTAGGATAGGGATCTTTAATGAGTACCTGAATGGCACAAGCTCGGAACCTCCATTTAACGTCCCCTCCGAAGGATGAAAGAAGTCAAGGATTTTTTACTCCCTTTAAAAAATCCTAGGACCACCTGGCAGGGTGTGAACCCGCGGCCTTTTTTATTGTAAGCTGCTATCCGTGGGTTGTTTTTCTTAGATCACTGCAACGCACGATATGCAAGCTTGTTTTGAATACAATTTTAAAAGTTCAACTCTTTTTACTTTCACTTACCTATATATGAAATATATAGTAAGTGGAAGTATTACGATCGTGAAAATATTCGACTTCCGGTTTTCAACGGAAATACACGTTTTGGGGTCCCCTGAGTCGAAATGACCAAGTCCCGCGAAATGGTCTGTGTGTCTGTGTGTCTGTGTGTGTGTGTGTGTGTGTGTGTGAACTGACTAGCTCAAAAACTATAAACCGTACGATCCTGAAATTGGGTATTTAGTGTAGGTATATGCCCGCGATGTGACAGCATAAATTTCATCAAAATTCCTTAAAGGGAGGGGGTACTTTACTTATTAACTTTTTTTCGATTTTCTCAAAAACGGCTCTAACGATTTTGATTAAACTGAGTATTTGATGTATTAATATGTCCGAGATATGACTGTAAAAATTTCATCAAAATTGATTAACCGGAGGGGGGACTTTACTTAATAAATTTTGTAACATTTTCACGTGTTTTTTTTTATTTACTCTTAAACGGCTTTAACGATTTTGATCAAACTGGGTATTTGATGTATGTATATGCCAAATATGTGATAGCCAACATTTCATCAAAATTGATCAACCGAAGGGGGTACTTTACTGAATAAATTTTGTATCATTTTCACGGGTTTTTTATTTACTCAAAAACGGCTTTAACGATTAACAAAAATAAGATATGAATGTAAAAAAATGTGTGACTTTGGAAAATGATATTTAGCAAAACACGTCAATTTCTAATCTAAGTAAGTTGGTAAGTGAAAGTTGTGTGTTGCGCGCACGTACCAGATTTTTTTTTTTAACTCTTGACTATATACTTTCGAACTTATTAACAAAAGGGCGGAATAAGGATAAAGAAGTAGATTTGCCAGGAGATAATTTTTCTAAGAATTCAATTCAATTCAAAGGCAGAGGTGGAGAAGGTTGGTTCAGGCGGCTGAAGATCATTATGACAAAAAAAAAAAAAAAAAGGAAGAAGAAGAAAATAAAAATAACTCAAATACACCAATTTATCTAAATCATCGCACCTACCACTGATTCAAGATGGGATGAAGCGAAGCAGAACATGCAAACCTCAATGGCTTGGTAAGGGAGAAATATCAGGCTCTTTATGATGAAAATAGTCGTCGCTGTTGTTCCCTAGTAAATAAATATGAAAAAAAAAATAAGATATCTATATATATATTATCCAATAAAAGACATTGATAAATTAAAAAAAAATTGTGACTTACGAATAAAAACTGGAAAAATGCCAAGATGAGTACAAAAACACCTGTTCCCAAGATTACAGTTACCAGTGGATTGTAGACGACTCTCAGTTCGTCAGCGTAACTGGAAATATTAAATATATTACGTGTGCTTCCTGATACATTTAAAGTTTGTTAGTTTATTGAGGCTTCTAAGGCATAGAACAAGGAAATTACTAATTCTCTACATTTCACGGTAAAGAATATAAATAATGCTGAGAATTCGAAATTGACCACAGTAGTGATAGTATAGGATAAGAACAAGATACTTATATCGAGGTAGAAGAACCCAGTTTATCTGCAGTGACATTATATAGTTGGGAACCACTGATTTGAGAGGGTTAAAGCTTCAAGTACTTGGGATCAGCGGTCAAGGACACCTTGGACGAGGGAGAATAAGTAAAATCAAAATTTTGAAATTTTCAGGAGAGCAAGTTCAAAGTTCAAAACATTATGTAACATCTAATTATTTATAATTGCTATTTTTACAAGACAGAATAGTTTGACTTAAGATCTTAATACCAACCGATAGCTCTGATGTAGTGCTATAATATTACGACATAATATGCAAACGCTCTAATAGAGACTTAAACCCTTATGACCGCACATCAAAGATATAACAATATATTTGCTATATCTTAATACAAATAGCAAAAGAATAAGAATTTATTTAATGTTTTTTAAGCTTCGGGTGTGGATAGACAGAGTTGGGCAGTAATTAACTATATGTTTAACTACTAACTACAAGTGAAGTAGTTGCATGGAGCAACTATTAACTAGTAAGTAGTTGGTAGTTAGAAATGAAAAACTACTTTTTTCAACTAGAATAAAAGTAGTTAGTATTCTTAAACTTCTCAACTACTAGTTAGAAGAAGTACTTAACTACAATGGTAGACAACTACCACTAAAAAACAAAATGAATATATTTTCAAAAACACCGCCCCCCTAAAACATAAAATTGAACCCCCGTGTGAAAGAAATGCGAAATTGTAACCTCTTTTATAATGCGCCCCCACCTCCCCCTAAAATACGATATGAATATTTTTTTCAAAAACAAATTTACAAAATACAGTATATTTTCATTCATTCATTCATTCAAAAACAACGTCCCCGATAAGATAGTAATGGACACCCGTTTGATAGAAATCCAAAAATGTTACCATATTCAATATTATAGCGCCCCCCCCCACTCGAACTTTAAATAAGTACGTATTAATGTAACGTACTCGTATTAATGTTAATGGATACCTGGTCATGATATAATACGCTTAGGTAAGGGAAAAAGACCGGGCGAACATGAAGTGGATTAATTTTATTAGGAAAAGGTTCATTTTGAAATGGAGAATGTTGAATTTGACTTGGAAATGCTATATATACATTTTTTTATAATGTTCTCTCCCCTTTTCAAATAGATTGCAGTACTTCAACAAAGGTGGCTCTATTATCCCGAAGTTAATAATACTATTTTGATAGTCATCATATTTAGATAGTTAGTTTGTAGTTAAATAATTGTAATCACCTAACTACAAATGTAGTTAGTAGTTAAACAATTCTAACTACTTTTTTAACTTGTAGTTGGTAGTTGGAAAAAATTAACTACTAGTTAAAAAAATGTAGTTGCCAGTTGTTAACTTTATGATAAAGTAAACGATTTTCTAGAATTACTTTTGATTATACTTAAACTTTTTATTTTTATTTTTTTTTACGGCTTTTGTTAAAAGCTGAAATAATAATAAATAAATAAATTAAATATTGTTTAATCCATGAACTCACTCATTGGAATTCAGGATAATGAAACACCAATATGCAGGATGTTAAGAATGGGAAATTTTTTTTAGCAACTCTAGGACAAATAGAAAATGAATAAGAATTTATTTAATGTCTAGCTTTTGTTTCTCATAAATTCTAGGGGGGGCTGCTCGCCCCCCCCCCGTGCAGACGCTCATATAACAATTCTCAAGCCTCCTTCCATCCTTGATAAATTTGGAACTCGCAGTTTATCTATACTTATATGTAGTCCTCCCCAGATCCGTTCTTGTTTAGCACTAACATATGTAATACTAAGTGGAAAATCGAGTTTTAAACGATTTTCGCTCGAGTAACCACAGTTTAATTTTTTTTTAAGTGTATAAAATATGAAAAAGCTTTTATTGGATGAAATAGATTTGTAAGTTTGTCTGTCATACATGATTAGGGTTTCTCTTTGGGACCTACTCCGGGAATCAGGGTTTCCCAGGGAAAAAGCTCATCGTAAGATTTACGCTTTCAAACTTTGTAGGTATATTTCTTCGTTGCGGAGATTTCGTAATGTAACTGGGTTGGAACAACGCTCTTCTCTAACTGCTATCGACTCCAAGGTTAGTCTTCACTAACTTTATGCACATTTCCAATAGTTTCCTTTAAAATATTATTATATTATATTTTCAGAAAACTGTTAATTACATAGAGGATATTTTATTCAGTAATATATTATGTCTTTAATGGAAATGAATATTTAATTTATAATCCTTTTCCTGTTGATGATTCAACGTAAAAACGATATTCGGAAAATTTATATTACACTTAAACAATAAGACATATTTAATGTTTCTAATGCACTAAGAATTCTCTGCGTAATAAATCGTGATATAACAGTCCTAAAAAAAAAAATAGTAGTCCGGGACCCCGGTCCTCTTTAGTGCAAATATTAAAATCTGTTTTATATGTTTGTTTGTTTGTGTAACGTCACTTTATGCCACTAAGGCTAATCGGACGATGCTAAAGTAGGAGTCCTAAATTTTGCCTATCCAGGTATAATTAGGATTGGGATCTTTAGCGAGTACATGACATTGTATAGGCTTGGGACCTTTATAATACGTCCTATCCGAAGGACGGCATGGCCAAGGATTTTTCACTCCCATTAAAAAATCCTAGGGCCACCTCGGGACTCGAACCCGCGACCTTTGGGATAGTAAGTTTCTATGCTCACCGCTATACCACAGGTCGCCCCCCATAGTTAACGTTTCTCATTCACCAAGAATTCTCTGCGTAATAAATCTTGTTAGAACAGTCCTAAGAAAAACTAATAGTCCGGGACCCTGGTCCTCTTTTGCGAAAATATTAACATCCGGCTGAAAATCCATAAATCACTTTATTTTTACTAATGCTACGTGTAACGTCACTTTATGCCACTAAGGCTAATCGGATGGGGATCTTTAACGAATACCTGACATCGTATAGGCTTGGGACCTCCTTTTTACGTCCTATCCGAGGGACGCCATAGCCAAGGAGTTTTTACTCCCATTAAAAAATCCTTGGGCCACCGCGGGACGCGAAACTCTGACCTTAAGTATTGTAGGTTGCCATGCTAACCACTATACCACAGGTGACCCTACAACTTTTTTATCTATGAAAAATCTCGAATCTGGGTAATTTTTTGTGCACTACATCACAAACGTCAGCCGAGCGACCTTATTCAAATTTATGAACATCCAGCTGATTTTCACGTCAGTTTTTAATAAAGATCAGTAGTATATGAAGGTCATGTGTCCCTAAAAAAATCTCTTGGGCCATGTATTCAGATCAACACACGAAAAATGTCGATCTTTGGTACGTAGGTCTCAAGACACGGCCCATTGGATTGGCAGGCCAACATGACCATCTGATACTATTGATTTTTATTAGATACTAACGTGAAAATCAGCTGGATGTTCTTAAGTTTTTATAAGATCGTTAGGCTGAAACTTTTGTGGCGTAGTGCACAAAAAACCTCCCAGATCCGAGAATTTTATTGCAGATACCTACCTGGATCGTTTGGCTGACGTTTGTGCTGACCTAAAGGTCACAGGTTCGCGTCCCGCGGTGGCCCTAGGACTTTTTAATGGGAGTAAAAATTCCTTGGCTAAGCCGTCCCTCGGATAGGACGTAAAATGGAGGTCCCAAACCTTTTCGATGTCAGGTACTCGTTACAGATCCCTATCCTAATTATACCTGGATAGGCAAAATTTAGGACCCCCACTTTAGCATCGTCCGATTTGCCTTAGTGGCATAAAGTGAGGTTACACAAACAAACAAACAGACAAAAAAGTTGTACCATTGGTAAAAATAAAGTGATTCGGGTATTTTCAGCCGGATGTTAATATCTTCACAAAAGAGGACCGGGATCCCGGGCTACTAGTTTTTCTCAATTGAAACACTTTTCGTTCATAGGTCAAACTGTAATTATTGTAAAAATAGAAATAAAAATCATCGACTGTAATGATATTGATTTTAAATCTGCAGAACGTTTTTTTTTCTTTTTTGCAAAATGTGTTTCGGACATATTACAGTGATGGATCTGGAGCAGGATTGTGATTCGTTCCAGGCTTTGACTGACGATCTTTTAAAATATTATTTTCCCCAAAATGCTGGACTTTTGCAATGCCTTAAAAGGTCATCTGAGTAGGGTAAGGGGAATTTTAAATTCGTTCCATAAAACCATTGCACTTCCAGCGGCCAACTTTACATTATTTCAAGAGGCAAAACGATTTCTTAGAAGGGGGTGTAAACTACAGTCGAAATTTATGCAGAACTGCTGTACTTATCTATATTACAGGAAACAAAACTGAACCCCTACAACTCTTGGAGGGTTTTGGGTGCTGTACTATGTAAGGAAGTACTATTTCTTGGTCAGTGGTCTTGCAAGGAGGTGATTTGACCGCGATCACGCTCAAGCACCAGATTTTTTTTTTTTTTTTTTTTTTTTTAGTACTGAGTTTTTTTTTTTTAAATTAAGTTTACCTACTTTAAAGATGCTTTAACCCAGGAGGGTCTCTTGGTTACAGAGATGATCTGTGACACAATATTAAAGATATCCTGCCCCAAGCCAAATTCGAACCAGGGATCTTGAGCACAGTAGTTCAATGCCGTTCTATTGAGCTACCCCGCTCCTATTACGATAGCTTTTAAAAATTGGGTATTGCTGATTTTACAATTTATCCCAGTCTTCTCATATCAATAATCCACACAAATTTGTAAGGTTTTAATTTATTTGTGAAATGCTATGAAATGAAGCGAATAAAAAAATGGCTTTGTTCTGGTTCATTTAGCCCCCTGAGAACAGAATAATAGAAATTGATTAAAACGGCATTTTTATCGCTACAATATAGTGACATATTGAAATTATAAAATAAAAAAGCGTTCACCTGTTTGTGTACAGGTTGGTTAGTAACCTACTAAACCCAAGAACGCACTTCATAAAATGACGGCCCCGAGCCTGTGCTATGTGTAAAAGATCCTTATCGTAATTATACCTGGATAACCAAAATTTAGGACTCCAACTGTAACGTCGTCCGATTAACCATAAGGAGCATAAAGTGACGAAAAGTAAATTAACAAATAAACTAAAAAAAACTAGTTATCGGTGTTTGGTTTTTAATTACAGTGACACGGCTGGGAGAGAAGCACTGGGATCTCCCAGAGTCTTGCTTTGCCTTCCATATGTGGGCTGCTAAGCACGAGTCGGAGTTTCCCAGGCTGAATGTATATATTGTAAATAGGTATGAATGAGTGATCTTTAATTTTTCTGATGGTTATTTTATTTTTTATTTCCCATTTCTAGGTTTATATTTTATTTATTTTTATTACTTTTTTCTTTTTTATGTACATTTGTATATATTTATTGATTGAATGTGTCCTTACAGCTCTAATATTATTGCCCTTCATTGCGGCAGAATGTATTAATTCTTACAATAAAAAAAAAAAAAGTTATCAATATTTAAATGTAAAATACAACTAAAGGAATTTTTTCCCCATGGATTTTCTGAGTTTCTCAATTGTATAAAGAAATGACCATTGAAGATATTACGAGGAACAACTGGGGCTATCGAAAAAAAAAATAATCTGTATAAATAAAGATGAAATTCTGTTTGTTTGTTTGTTCTTTATAGAAATCCATACCGTTTTTCCTAAATTCTCCAAATTTCGCTCAGTGGTTCTTTCATACCAGGTGCGAACACCTGTCCATATTAAATTTGCATATCTTCAGCTGATATTCTTTATTGTTATAAAAATCGTAATAATCTCGCTTTATTATGGTTTGTTATGAAATTGACCGATTCATTAGAAAATATTAAATTCCTCGGGTGAAACAGGGAAATACAGGTATGATCTATGTAAATAAAGATGAAATTCTGTTTGTTCTTTATAGAAATCCATACCGTTTGGCCTAAATTCTCCAAATTTCGCTCAGTGGTTCTTTGATACCAGGTGCAAACACCTGTCCATATTAAAATTGCATAACTTCAGCCAATCTCTGGGTATATTCTTTATGGTTATAAAAATCGTTTTGATCTTGCTTTGCATTTGTTTTTACGAAATCGCACGTTTGAGTCGGTAAAAGTCTCACTTTATAGATTTTATAGATTTAAAAAATGAAATTCTCAAGGTGAAACCGGTACATACAGCTAGTAGATCATATTCTTGGGTTCTCCTTTCTCGATAAATTTCATTGCTCCCTTCTTCTTAAAAATGGTGTTATTGAAAGAAGATTGAATAAACTTGTTTATATTTAAGAATAAGTAAACTACATCTTACAGGGATCACCTGTGGTGTAGTGTTTTGCATGGTAACCTAGAATACTAAAGGTCGCGAGTTCACGTCCGGAGGTGGCCCTAGGATTTTTGAGAGGGAGTAAAAAGTCTTTAGCTATGCCGTCCCTCGGATAGGACGTAAAATGGAGGTCCCGAGCCTGTGCAATGTCAGGCACTCGTTAAAGACCCCTATACTAATAAAACCTGGATAGGTAAAATTTAGGACTTCCACTGTAGCATCGTTCGATTAGCCTAACAAGGACGTTAAACAAACAAAACTACATCTTAAAATTACAATATGCGGTCTGTTTCACGAGTCCCCTGTTCCATAATTCGACAGTTTCTTAGAAAAAAAAAAATTACTACCCAGAAGAAATGTGCCCCCATTAAGTTAATAATAATTCAAAAATGTTCCTGAACAAACCTCTTTATGTCCCATTTTGCGCGTTTAGAGCAAATGCTACACACACTTTTTTTCTGATTAACTCAAATATATTCGTTGCAAACTTTATAAGATAATTCTTCATGATATATTTAAGGAAAACAATATGATATTCAAATACCTTAACAATGTCTGATGATATGTAATTATCTTGTGAAGTTCTTTATACTTTTCCGAATCATTTTTTCTACATTTTCCATTCTTTTCTCCATCATTTTCGCTGCTCAATGTTGACAATCTGATACCTAGCACGGCGAATTGAGCGTTGAGACACATCAGAGTTTGATAGAAGAGAGATACATAGACGGCAAGAAAGGTTCCGACCCAGACAAACAAACAAGATTCGTAAACGTAAATAATTTCGTAATAGGGTGATTTGTCAATGGGTAGCGGGTACCAACCTCCCATAACTTTCATCCTCCCGGTAGAGACTTGAAACATGTTACCAGTGTGGTATAGAATGTAGTCCACGGACGTGTCCGGGTTCGTTATAGCCACGATGTAATAACTTGTATTTATGATGAGAGCGCATGAACATAGAATGTTCGACTGCAAAGCAATCTTCTTGAATACCTCTCTCGCTTGAGGTTTCTTGTCTTCGGGCAAATCGATGAAATCTCTCTTCATCAAGTTCGCAAGCCTGCACTGACTCTTCAACCGAGACCAAATCACAAGAACCTTACAACATATCTGTACATTGCCAAGAGTTTGCAGCGTTATGAAAGTGGCTTTCTGCAAGTCCATGTCAATGAAGAAAAAGCTCAATAATTGGCAAGACATGTAGGGCACGCTGAACATGAGGGTTATAGCCAGTTGTAACTTCATTATCATGTTCCTCTTCCCGTCAGTTCTGAAGTCGTTGATGACCTTCCATACTCCGAAGAACTTGAGGTACCTGATGCTTAAGCCGTCGATGATTTCCGAGTCTTTTATTGGAGTTTGGTCATTCATAGTTCCCTCCATAGAACTGAAATGATGTTCAAAACAACTAATAAAAATAAAAACCCATCTATATTCACACTACACTATGATATTAATGTTCCAATTACCGACTCTAATGGAAATGCTAATAATTAATCGGGGAAAATAATGCAGATAATTGTCCTTTGGAAAGAAATTAATTCATATTCTATTTAGAAGAACTCGCGACGAAGAAGAAAATATTATAAATAATTCAATGTGACACTTTTACATTTTGAATCTACAAGTCCTTGGTTGGTAATACCGATGAGTTGTAATCCCTTTACAAAATTATGAATAGTATTTTCTTTTTTGTAAGATTGTTTTTTTTTTGTCTTATTCCCAAATAATACTTGTTTTTATTCCTTTATTTATTTTTTTATTATAGTAAAATAAATATGTAAATTTATATAAATAATATAAAAAAAAGAGGGATTTGGTCGCCGAGACTGGTGGGACTCCGCTGCAGAGAGGGGCTACAGAGACCTTTGACTATTGTGGCAGTAGTTCAACGCGGCACAGTCATGCTCAAGCTTCTCCTCTGTTTGTGCTTCTTCTTCTGCTCCGAGATCAACGAACCGCAAGTGAGTTAATTCTTATTTTATTTATATTTTTATTAGCAAAACTTCCTAACGCATTACCAACATATTTAAAAACCTAATTCGGAATATTACAGTTTAAAATAATAATTTTTAAAAATCTGTCAAACCTCGAACGAAAAATTTTGTTTGTGATTGTTTTTCCGGCGTACTGATACCTATCCTGCTAGAAACGCATCCGACTAATCGATATCTTAAAAAAATGGTTCAGCTGTTCTTCAGTTATAAATGGTGTAATTGACAGGACCTGGTTTTATATACGAGTATTTTTATGACTTTCAATTAGTTGGATTCGTCTCTGCCTCGAATAGCAAAATAAAAATAATAAATTAACAAATATTTTATTATAATAATTCGTTGACAATTGGATGACGTGAGAGCGGCAGTGCCGATTTGGCTATTTGTTATATTAAACATTCCGTAATACTCCGAATTAGGTTATATATATATATATATATATATATATATATATATATATATATATATATATATATATATATATATATAACATACAAAACGGTAAAAAGTCCTATGAGCCCACTTCAATCTTGGACACCACTGTATGAAGCACTGCCAACTTTTTAACTTTCCGTTTAACCGTTCTTTAAATTTTCAATAGAAAAAACAGAAACAAATTTCATCGAAGAAAAACGTTTTGTGTTCCCTTTCGGTAGCAATTAAGTAGGCCATTCACAAAAAATAATCTTTGTTTTTATTTAAAAAAAAGGAGGGTGTTAAGTAAATGTTTTGTGATACGCGCACCGCATTTTCTTTATTTACAATATTAATCAACATCCTGTCATCAATCAACCCTGTTGAAGTTTCTTGGTGTTACCCCTGCTCCTTGTTCAGGATCCTTTCATTTTTAACACGTTGAGTCCCCTAAGCGGTCCTCAGGACCGCAAGTTAATACAGGGGACCAGCGCCGGCCAAGGGACCGCGGACCATCTTCACGTTCACCTCTTTCCTACCACAAAAGCAAGGTGCTCTTGGACCAAGCAATTCTCCGGTTCTTTTTGTAATTTTTTGGATTTCCGATATTGATTAGTTTTTTAATCAATGGCTATATAAGGGTTTCATTACTTGGTAATTTAGTTTATCTGGAGTAGAAATGAGGCTAAAAAGGGTTGTTCCAAGCAAAATGCTTCGAGGAATTCGTATGTTTATTAGTCTGTATATTTCATGGATGTAGCCACTAACTCAGTAATAGAAAATATGAAATGCGCTTAGTTAAGTTCATAAAGCAGTAACGTGAATATTTTTCTATTGATTTAAGTTTTGATTTTACAAATTGTGAAAGATTCTTTCCCAGGGATAACAAAATGTTGAATTAACTATGTATAAGTAAAATTCTTTTTTTAAATTTTAATTATTGATTCGCATCTGTCAGCAAGGTGCTGACAATCAGCGAATTAGGAGGGAAAGCACCCAGCAGCACCCCCTTCCTGGCTTCAGTCAATTACCTCGGTTGTGTAAGAGAGCAGATCTCTCATCCAGCGCCTTTTTGTCTTCTCGTACCCATGCTTATGTCAGTCATATTACTTAGTATTTGGATGTCCGTTTAAATTAGGAAAAAAATCGTTTATATGGCGTCGTTTTGTGCTAGTCGACTGTTAATTTTATGGAGGTCCGTATGTAAAGTTTTGTTAGTCACGTACCAGGGTGATTTAGTGATAAGTCATAACAATTTTGATTGAAATGTTGGAAGTTTTTGTAAGTGAGTCTTTTTAGCAATGCCGAATATCTGTGAGGAATATCTCCTTATGGACTTGAGTAAGTAAGAGTACGTATTTAGTTTTTGTTTCAGTTTAAGTTTTGATGATTTAGAAAGTAGTGGGTAGAGAAGCTTGATCTTTTGTCAAGAGTCCTTTTTTTCATTTTAACATGTGGGCCCCATGTCATCCTTCTGTCGAAAGTGAGTCCCAGATAGTGTGCTGTGTCCGTCTGCGGAATTCGGTTATTCTCAATATAAACTGGGGGGGGGGGGGGCTGGTATGTTAAAAAATTAAAATTAAAAAAAGTTAAAATTAATCACATTATTAGAATTCCATATTTGGAGGATAATCATGCATTAGTATTTAAATTTAAACTGCTAATATAATGTAATTGTTCCGAAGACATCGAAACATCGACAATGTTTGTTTGATTTAAGTCCCTTTGTGCTACCAAGGCTAATCCGACGATGCTACAGAGGGAGACCTAAATTTTGCCTATGTAGTTACAATTAGGATAGGGATTTTTAACGAGTACCTGACATCGTACAGGCTCGGGACCTCCATTTTACGTCCTATCCGAGGGACAGCATAGCTAAGGATTCTTCATTCCCATTAAAAAATTCTAGGGCCACCGTGGGACGTCAAACGTCGACAAGGATGTAAGGACACAATTTACAAGAAGAATAAATATTGGGGCCCGATGTGGCTGTGCGGTAAAGCGCCGTAAAGAAAAAAATAAATGTTGGCAATGTCGATAAATATATATACATTTTTTGTTAAAATGGAGAAATCATGAAAATTTATCTTCAAGGATAAGAGGGGCATTATTGAAGGAGGTTGAGCATGTTAACAAAAAGGGTTTCAAAATAACAAAGATCATAACTGATGTAGATATTATCATTTATGGGAACATGTTTGGCCTTCTCAGTTTTCATAGCCCGATGATACTCCAAGCAAAAAAATGTATACAAAATTTAAAAATAAACCTCAATGTATATGCTTGTACCAGGTATGGATTAAATCTTCTATACTTCAACATAAATGTTTTTATTATATGACTGTTCGTCAATAGCGGGTGATATTTTGAATTATATAAATGTTTGTTTTGTGGTAATGGTATTTATTTTGGGAAAAAAAGAGTTATTTTTTTCAAAAGTCGAAAAGTATCCTCCAATAGATTTACTTCTAACTTTTACAAAAAGTTACTGTTTAGCCAAATAGCGGCCAAATCTACTTTGTATCTTAATATCCTCCGTGGACATTTTTTTAACAACAGGTTTTTTTTCTGGTCGATTATTTTTTATTAATATAGTAGGGGAGAGCAGGGTTGGTTGGCATAGGGGGTAGGTTGGCCATTGGCTTATAGTTTCCGTCACACCTGTTGTGAAGGCCCCACCATACCATGTGACCCGCTCGAGCTCGGGAGTCTTGTCCTGAGCTTTCAATACGATGCTGACAGTGTAGATAAGAGTGTGCTTCATTGATTGATTTCACAACATGTAAGTAAATTTTTATATTTTCAGTAAAGTTGGTTTAAAGGCATGGAAAAACATTTGACTCCGATTCTGTTCACATAGCTCCAAATTCCTTTGAAAAACCTAACCTTTCGACTAACCAGTTTCTTGTTTGATTATTCTCCCCTGTCCTGGCTATCATCTTTCATATGATCTCTCCTGTGGGGTTAGTTGGCTCTCTTCAACTTTTTTTTTGGGCGCAGAAGCAATTCACAAAAGCAAGGTAAACGTAAAAAAAGATGAAACTACCAATTGTCTTTAGTTCCAACGAGGAAGATGAGAGCAATTTTTCTTATGCAAAAAGTGACGGCAGTCTAAACTACCATCTTCTTCTATCGTCATTCTATTTTCCCTTAAAAGCTGTTAAAAACCGATTCAAAATTATTATACCATTATAGTGCAGCCTTCAATAACAATAATATGTCAGGCAGTACTTGAATGAAATGGCTAAAGAACCCCAACTTCTAGGCCAACCTGCCCCATATAAGGGGTTAATTGGCATACTCTGGATTGACGAATTCTTGAATGATCTTATGATCTTAGTATTAAATATTATGTTGTGAAAAAAATACTTGAAGTACTCTAATACTTGGAGTTTATAGTGGTATCAGCCCCATTGGAATTATATTAACAGGAACGACTCAACAATCAAAAAAGTTGAAACTTTTGCCAACCAACCCCGCTTTCCCTACTTTTATTCCTAGATGAAAAAGAAATGACGGAAATATGGCAATTATTATCAGAGTTAAGGTATTTTTACTTTCACTTACCTATATATGAAATGTATAGTAAGTGGAAGTATTGCGATCGTGAAAAATTTCGACTTCCGGTTTTCAACGGAAATACACGTTTTGGGACCCCCTGAGTCGAAATAACCAAGTCCCGGGAAATGGTCTGTGTGTGTGTGTGTGTGTGTGTGTGTGTGTGTGTGTGTGTGTGTGTGTGTCTGTGTGTGTGTGTGTGTGAACAGACTAGCTCAAAAACTATAAACCATGGGAACCTGAAATTGGGTATTTAGTGTATGTATATGCCCGCGATGTGACAGCAAAAATTTCATCATAATTGCTCAAAGGGAGGGGGTAGTTTATTTAATAACTTTTTAGGTTTTTTTCGATTTTCTCAAAAACGGCTCTAACGATTTTGATTAAACTGAATATTTGATCTATTTATATGCCCGAAATATGACTGTAAAAATTTCATCAAAATTGATTAACCGGAAGGGGGACTTTACTTAATAAATTTTGTATCATTTTCACGTGTTTTTTTTATTTACTCAAAAACGGCTTTAACGATTTTGATCAAACTGGGTATATGATGTATGTATATGCCCGAGATACGACTGTAAAAATTTCATCAAAATTGATCAACCGGAGGGGGGACTTTACTTGATAAATTTTGTATCATTTTCTCGTGTTTTTTTTATTTACTCAAAAACGGTTTTAACGATTTTGATCAAACTTGGTATTTGATGTATGTATATGCCAAAGATGTGATAGCCAACATTTCATCAAAATTGGTCAAACGGAGGGGGCACTTTATTTCATATTTTTTTTCCAATTATTACCTTTTTGATGGATTATCTCAAAAACGGCTTAAACGATTTTTATCAAATTCGTTATGTTTAATGAAAATTAGTTTTTATTTAATATCAGGTAAGCTTTATCATTATTAAAATGTTCTGAGGGGGCTTAAATGGGTAAGGGGCCTTTTTTGTTTTCCTATAAAGTACCTTTGTTTTAGTTTATATTGATAAATTAACTGTCTCTCATCACGCCTAAAAATAAGAAATGGCTAAATATGATATATGAAGAAAATCAAGTAAACATATACAGGAGAAAAAAAGGTGAATATTCCGTCAACTCATAAAACACCTTGAGCTCACGCATGCTTGGGGGTATCCATCAACGCCTTTAATGACAAACCAATGCGTTATAATTAAAGATGTTCTGTTCATTTGAGAAGTGGCAATTAACAAAACGCATTAATTTCTAATCTAAGTAAGTTGGTAAGTGAAAGTTGTGTGTTGCGCGCACGCACCAGATTTTTTTAATGTTTATCGCATCCTTTTCGATATATTTTTATTTTGTACGAGCAGACCCTACCACGCATTACTGTGGCTCACTATCTATAATGCATTCAATTAGTTATATCCTATTCTTTTTTATAGTAAAATCAAAATTCACTGATAAAGATAACAACGTTTCAGCTAATCTAAAAACCAACGGGATTTAAAATAGAACTTTACGCCAAATTTAAAATTGTTTGGTGAAGAATTTAGATTGGGTTATAGTTTTTATTGTTTACATCTTATATTTGACCTTAATGTGTTAATGAATGACACATGTAAAAGGAACTAATAAAGAATATAATTGGAAGAGGGTTTAGTCACAATAATAGACAGTTAGCAAAAATGTCCCAAATTAATCTTTTGCCACAATACATATTAATTAAATTCCGAATATAACACATGATGATATAAGATATCGTATCAGGAGGTAATACTAATAGGTACACAATGATTTTGGTTAACCTGTATTTTAACAAATACATTCGATGTTTTTCCCACACGTGAATAGGCGACTCATTATTTGCCCTGGGAAAAACACGGATTTTCCAAGTCCAAGCCGCAAAAATTAGATTTGGCATCTGGATGCTTACCCTCCCTAAATATCGAAAGAAAATGTGTTTCAATAAATCACGCCGTCATCTGTTGGAAAATTAGAGAACTTACTACTAATCACACTCAATTGTAGTATAATAGGCATTTAATTTGCAGTAAAAGAAATATTGAGGGCAATAATCGTGATAAAAACTATCCTATCTCTTAAGTTGGACAAAACTACACACAATGAGCTAAATTGTATAAGGATCGGTTGAGTAGTTTCTGATTTTACCCCCGACAAAGATCGGGACAGGAGATTTGTATATATAAAAGATATATGTTATTATCCTTAATGGGAAAAATTGCCTTTTATAAGGAATACACAACGTTCCTATCTGTTCAATACAGAAGTATAACAATCTATATCTATATAAAGTGTCAGTGAACATTTTATAATCCTTCTACTAAATTTTTTTTTTAATACTATATTTTTATATGTAAAATTTACAATTACAGGAGATCTAGCTCGACATAATTTATAATTCGAAATTGTGTTAATAATGTTTTTGGGTAAATCTCGCCGAAATACTTTGATTTATTTCCCCAAAAGTTAAGGTTGGATAAGCCGCAGGACAGCGTGGCTAGTTACAGCTAGTACTGTCTCACAATTTAAAAGGAGTAAGTAAGGAGTAAGCAATTTATATCATTGAATATAAATACTAAAAAGTAAAAAATAACAGATCGTCCATTGATCGACATTATTGAGTAAGAAATGAATTTGATACAATTATAAAAATAATTAATAATAATTTAGAATGAATCCGCCCCCTCCATCCTTCCGCTTCCTCTGACTCTCCCTAACAGAAAAACGCGCGCACTCAAAAATATCTTCGGAATCAAGTTTGCATTGTCTCACTTTATTTGTAGACTTACGAGTCATATAATTAGCGCACTTATTTAAGGCATCTATAGGACTTTCCTCATTTCCTTTTTGTAAGAAAAAGCGACTTGACTTTTCTATGCCATTTTGTGCTTCTGGTAGGGAAACAGGCATGGTCTTCGATTCTTCGTCGCTGTCGGAAGTAATTTATATATGCCATTGCATTAGTTTTATTTACTATTAGCTGTATATCCCAGTTTCACCCGGGCAATTTCATTTTTCCATCTTTAAAATGTATAAAATGATACTTTTTTCGTCTTAGAAGGTCGATTTCGTAAAAACTAATGTAAAGCGAGATCAGAACGATTTTTATAAGAATAAAGAATATACCATGAGATTGGCTGAAGTTATGCAATTTTAATATGGACAGGTGTTCGCACCTGGTATGAAAGAACCACTGAGCGAAATTTGGAGAATTTAGGACAAACGGTATGGATTTCTATAAAGAACAAACAAACAGAATTTCATCTTTATTTATATAGATTACTAGCTGTATATACCGGTTTCACCCGAGGAATTCCATTTTTCAAATATATAAAATGAGACTTTTTCGACTCAAATGGTCGATTTCGTAAAAAAATGCGAGATCATTACGATTTTTATAACAGTAAAGAATATACGCAAAGATTGGCTGAAGTTATGAAATTTTAATATGAACAGGTGTTCGCACCTGGTATGAAAGAACCACTGAGCGAAATTTGGAGAATTTAGGACAAACGGTATGAATTTCTATAGAGAACAAACAAACAGAATTTCATCGTTATTTATATAGATTGTGACTTTCATTATTTTATATTTTACTAGCTGTATATACCGGTTTCACCCGGAGAATTTAATGTTTTTAATCTGTAAAGTGAGACTTTTATCGATTCAAACGGCCGATTTCGTAAAAACCAATGTAAAACGATTTTTATAACAATAAAGAATATACCCAGAGATTGCCTGAAGTTATGCAATTTTAATATGGACAGGTGTTCGCACCTGGTATCAAAGAATCACGGAGCGAAATTTGGAGAATTTAGGACAAACGGTAGGGATTTTTATAAAGAACAAACAGAAATTCATCTTTATATCCCTGATTCACCTGAGGAATTTCATTTTTCTACTGTAAAAATCCAATGTAAAGCGAGATCATTACGATTTTTATAACAATAAAGAATATCAGCTGAAGATCGGCTGAGGTTATGCAATTTTAATATGGACAGGTGTTCGCACCTGGTATGGATTTCTATAAGGAACAAACAGAATTTCATCTTTATTTACATAGATTATAGCTGCATATCCCGGTTGCACCCGGGGAATTTCATTTTTTTAATGAAACGGACGATTTCGTAAAGAACCACTGTAAAGCGAGATCATTACGATTTTTATAACAACAAAGAATATCAGCCGAAGTTATGCAATTTTAATATAGACAGGTGTTCGCACCTGGTATGAGAGAACCACTGAGCGAAATTTGGAGATTTTAGGACAAACGTTATGGATTTCTATAAAGAACAAACAAACAGAATTTCATCTTTATTTATATAGATTTATAACGTTCGACCCCTTAACATTTTTTGATACGTGTCCCGAATGGCCAGTTTTGTCGATAGTAAGATAAGGTAACATTTGCTGCTCCTCCTGTCTAAATATATGTTTAGCTTGGTTTTCTTTCCCCATAATTACTGTGGGATGGGACCCAGACTAATACCATGTTATTTGTATTATTTTCCAATTCCCCGCTATGTGTTTATTATTTCTCTGTATTATAATAGTTGTAATAGTGTTAATTGAAAGAAAAATATAATCCAATTTGTAAATAACAAAACTTTTTACGGCATAGCGAACTGTCTGCCGGATATTTTTATACAATAAATTACTTGTACAGTAAGCGTGAAATAAAAAACCAAACAAAAAGCGTAGTAATATTTACAAATACAAAGGAAAATATATTTGTAAAATAAAACCTGTTAGTGAAACAAATAAATTTAATTCTTCAAAATACTGGGTTGAAATGTGTTTTATTAAAACAAGAGGAAATAAGGAGAGAAAAATAAATAAATTTCAGTAAAATTAAAATAAACTATAAGGAACATGGATACGTTAAATAAATCATCTGGAGTCCACGCACGACGGACAAAAGTCGCTGTCTTACGGCACTCTATTTTTAGAAGGGACATTCAGAAGTGAGATAAGGAAGATACGAAATTCCTACAAAATACTAGTGACCGACCGAAGTTTCGGGTTCGGCCAGTTTCGGCCGCAGTTTCGGTTTCGGCCAAGAATTGGCCGAATCTTCGGCCAGGCCGAAACTAGCTCCTGTGTATAATATCTCCAAGAAAGAAGTAGGGCTACACGATTACAGCTTGTAAGCTCGATCTCTTTCATGGCATTTAACACCCTTGAATTTAATAGTGGGAAGTATCTGTTACTTCAGTTAATTACAATTGTAATTGTATTTCGGTATAACATAGATTTTTCTCATTCTTTTGGTATCTTTACTTGGTCGAAAACTTTAAGTTGGGTGTGGAGACAAAAATTTGAGAGTGACAAACAGAAATGTCCTCGTAAATCACATCAAGTCTTAACATGTAATGAAAGCATGCTTTTCATACAGAATTATTTACGTTAAATGTAAAGAATAGTATTTATTCTTTACCTTGAGCGTTAAGAACCTTTTTGTGCTTTTAATCATCTCCTCATTAATAATGAAATTGGATTTCAAAAAAAAAAAAAATTAACATAAATAAGAATATATATTCTAAATACTTAAACATAAATTAGTCGACATGTCCACAGATTTAAGTCAAGATTGACAGCCCCCTTTCCCCCAGTGGTTCACCAATAACATCCCAAAAACTTGTCTCAATTTTTACCATGAAGAAGCACGTTTTCGACCAAAAACTATTCTATAAATTTCCAAACTAGATGTAATCCACTAACATTTGAGACCAAAACTGACTCAGTAGATTAAATAGCTTCTGACATACAGCTTTACGTATCCAACAGGCCGTCGTTTTGTATTCTATCGGCTTTAATATGGAAAGATTTACTATATTATTTATTAGTTTTACATAATAATATGAATTCTTATTAATATCAGCCTGTTATTTCAAGATTTCAACTTTTAGGGCTGTACTAGTTAAGGGAGTACGATCTAACATCCCAGGGGGACTGTACTAGGAATGAGGGGGCCGGGATTCGATCCTATAACTTAACTAATACACCTGTTTTACCACTCTGGTATACTAGCTTATTAAATCAATAATTAAATGAATAATTGAGTTAAATTACTGTTAGTTTATAAGCTTTCATTGATATTATTACTAAACTAGACATTTTACACCCTTTATATGCATTATATATAGACACGTAAATTTCGGTTTCGGTTTCGGCCCGAAACTAGGTCTATGGCCGAAATTCGGTTTCGGTTTCGGCTAAAATTTTGGTTTCGGTCGGACACTACAAAATACCTTCCCCTCGAGGGGGGGGGGGGGGGTCGAAGTATTCTGAATATGGAAGGATCATTTAATTTTTCTAATAAAACCTCATGTTTTTACGTAATACGAGGGTTATTCAATAAGTAAAGAGACAAATTCTATAATTTTAAAACTATTCAATGAATGTGTACAATCTTTCGAGGGGTGTTAGTTGGCAAACTTGGGATATGCTGTGTGTATTAGCTGTTTCATCATTTTATGTCAACATAACCTCAAAATTTTCAATTCACCATGGCAAGTCCACTAGAAGATTGCAACTTAGAAGAGCAGCGCTCAGTCACTAGATTTTTAGTCGCAGAAGGTGTGAAACTACGACCCTGAGACCAAAAGGCAGAGTATGGAGTGGAAACACACTAGCTCTCCAGTTCGCAAAAAATTCAAGGTTCAACCTTCCGCCGGTAAAGTGATGCTGATTATCTTTTGGGACTCACCGGGTCCAGTCTATTGCGATTTCCTTGAAGATCAGTGAACTATCAATAGCCAATACTACTGTGAGATGCTAGAACACAAAGTTAGACCAGCTATCAGGAGCAAACGCCGTGGACTCTTGTCAAAATGAGCCATTCTTCAGCACGATAACGCCCGCCCTCATACAGCCCAGCTGACCCGTGATAAGCTTCAAGAATTGGGTTTGGGATGTCTTATCTCATCCTGCCTACAGTCCCGACCCGATTTTTATCTGTTTGGACCACTCAAAGACTCCCTAGATGTTGACATGAACCCACGCATGCGGAGTATACGCATTGTTCATAATTAAAGCCGTTCTGCTCATTTAATGAAAATTATTTCTTTCATGGTAACTAAATGAAGTTTTCAACAACTACATAGAGAATTATAAAATCAGACGACTTGGAGTATTATGCTTGCATTGCCGAAGTATCACAAGTAAAAACTTCTATTTAATGATAAAAAAATTATTGTTTTTTATAGGGAAAATAAAAAAAAAAAAAAAAATGAATATGGAAAAATGTGTGACTTTGAGAAGTGGCAATTAACAAAACAGTGAGTTGTGAGTGAAAGTTGTGTGTTGCGCGCACACACCAGATTTTTTTTATCAACCTTGGGATGAAACTGTTGTAGTTAACTAATTAACCGGTTTCTAAAACCAATGATGATCACCGGTTAATAATCATCAAGATTAATTTAAAAAGTTTATCGTGTAAAAAAGGCTGTTCGGTCCATTTTAATCACCCCTAGCTGTCAAATAGCAACGTAACGTTTGGTTCCGAACTTGTTTCCAAAAAGTTCTTTCCCAACCGTGTAAAAAGTTCTTGAGAATCTGTAAAGAACAAGGATAATGATATCACGAAGATTCGATGACATAATCATTAGCTGCTAACATGGTTCCATCCAACGTTTGGCGTACAATGTCAACTCCACAAGCCAACAGCCTTCACACGATCCTAATTTTCGTCTCGCCCTACTGCACTGACGTTTCCCAGATGCCCAACACCTGTAATTAATCTTTTAGCGATTCTTTCAATGCCAGCCTCGTAATGTCACTTGTTGCACAGAATAATAGTAGGGCCATTCCACGTCAAATCAACACAAAAATATATCATTTTGGACCTCACCATATCAGATTTTCTTGAATTTTGGTATATGTATACCAATTGTTTCTACAAAAACAATTTTGAATTATTACTGAGATATGTCAACCCGTTTTTCAATTGTACGCCTCTGAAGCCCTCAAAA
This sequence comes from Aelia acuminata, assembly GCA_911387785.2. Classification (NCBI taxonomy): domain Eukaryota; kingdom Metazoa; phylum Arthropoda; class Insecta; order Hemiptera; family Pentatomidae; genus Aelia; species Aelia acuminata. The sequence continues at coordinate 74,590,243 of OU426984.1, read as the reverse complement.
ATAGGTCCAGAAACAGAAAAAATCATGAATACAAATAGCTGTATATGTTTTCCAAATTTGACTAGGACAATGAGATTGGTGTCGTTTAACAGCGCACTACATGCCGTTTCGTTTGATATACAACAATTTATAGGTTGGAACTAAAGAAATTTTCTTAAACCTAAATGTAAAATTTTAATATCAATTTCCTCAAAAAGGGCATTTTTTGAAAAAAGTTATATTTTTTTGAAAAATAGATAGTTTATATCTACTAATACAACAAAATATAAAAGTGGGATGAAAATTCCTTCATTACTAAAAAAAATTGATAACTAGTGATAAAATTCCATAAATCTACCATTTTATGATTAAAAATATCCTGTATATGTTTTCTAAATTTAGCTATTGGTGTCGTTTTACAGCGCATTCCATGCCGTTTCAAATAATATACAGCAATGTATAGGTTGTATGTATGTTGCATGTATTTCGTATATGTGTACTAATTGTATCTACAGGAACAATTATGAAATATTAATTGTTATGTTATAAGTACATATATGTACATACAATTTATGTAACAATATGTTTGTTCAGAGAAGACAACAAATGCTTGTGCGACCGACAGACAGAAGAAACTTATGACCATCTTATATTTGACTGCCACTTACTTGACGCACAGAGATATAAATTATTAAGAACAGTTATGGTCCGTGGGCACAATTGACCAATCAGCAAAGAAGCCATCACTAGTTTTGGCCGAGAATTTCACGAGTTTTTATTTGGTATAGACCACAATAAATTTTGAGAAATAGATTGGACAGGTGACACCTCATAAAACATCATGATATAACCATATTTTTATTTTTCTTATTTATTTTTTTTTTATTTCATATCATTTTCTATTTTGATATTATTTGAATTGTTATTCTATTTATTATTTTATTGTAATCTATACAATCAGGAATACTTACAGTATTTTGTAATTTTGTATTTTGTATTATGTATTTTCTACTCTGTATTTTGTTGTTTCCATGTTGTTTCATTTTGTTGTAAAAGTATTCTGAAAAATATTATTTAAATTATTTTCCTGCACGCAGTATCACCCGATGGAACGTGCAGGACTTTATGTAAACAATAAACTCCCCCATGCCCAGGGTTACTGGAACGGGGGAAACATTAATGAGATATGTCCACCCGTTTTTGAATTATTGGTCTCTAAAGCCCTGAAAAATAGGTCCAGAAACAGAAAAAAAAAATTGTACTAGGTTTTAAGACAATTTCTTTAGTACCAACCTATACATTGCTGTATATTATTTGAAACGGCATGGAATGCGCTGTAAAACGACACCAATAGCTAAATTTAGAAAACATATACAGGATATTTTTAATCATAAAATGGTATATTTATGGAATTTTATCACTAGTTATCAATTTTTTTTAGTAATGAAGGAATTTTCATCCCACTTTTATATTTTGTTGTATTAGTAGATATAAACTATCTATTTTTCAAAAAAATATAACTTTTTTCAAAAAATGCCCTTTTTGAGGAAATTGATATTAAAATTTTACATTTAGGTTTAAGAAAATTTCTTTAGTTCCAACCTATAAATTGTTGTATATCAAACGAAACGGCATGTAGTGCGCTGTTAAACGACACCAATCTCATTGTCCTAGTCAAATTTGGAAAACATATACAGCTATTTGTATTCATGATTTTTTCTGTTTCTGGACCTATTTTTGAGGGCTTCAGAGGCGTACAATTGAAAAACGGGTTGACATATCTCAGTAATAATTCAAAATTGTTTTTGTAGAAACAATTGGTATACATATACCAAAATTCAAGAAAATCTGAGATGGTGAGGATCAAGCTTGTGTTGAATTTACGTTGAATGTAATTTTCGTTTAAAAAATTAAATCGTTAAATTAAAAAAAAAATAATTAACTCTTACTGGTAATGCTAAAGGATAAAAAGTGTAAATTTGGTTATTTAAAAAAATAAAAAATAAAATAGTAATTACGAAAACTTTATTTGTGATCGTTTTGAAAAATTCGGTTCAAAGTTGTGACAATGAAAAAACCTACTTTTAAGTAATCTCATCATATACTAATACCAGGTGTGTAAATATGAAACCGGAATTCGCCAATGATAGGAGTTAGCAGTCAATATAATCTTCTAACTAATCCGTCAGTGGTGTTATCTGCTTTTGCCTACATGTAATAAAGAGATCCAGTTGATACCAACATCAGTTTCATTCTATAACCGTGTTTTTAGTGGCGTTGAACATGTCGACTTTTGTGCCAACAAATCAAGATTTGCGGACAGGATTTATTTTCCGTTTCCTTCTGAAAAAAATTGGAGCATTATCACATAGGATGCTTGTTGAAGCTTACGGGGAGCATGCCCTAGGCAAATCTCAATGTTTCGATTGGTTCAAAAAATTTAAAGATCGATTTCGATAAAAGAAACAAAAACCGTGGAAAACCACAAAAAAAAACTTTGAAAACGCTGATTCGGAAGCGTTTGTTGGACAATTATTACATGTGACACTGTCTCCATTTGTTTGAAAGGCATGGAAAAGATCCAGAAGGTCGGAAAATGGGTACCTCACCAACTGAATGACAGGCAGCAGGAAGCTCGAAAAACCTCATGGCAAATGCTGCTCGCCAGGTACAGAAAAAAGTCGTTTCTTCATCAAATTATGACTGGTGATGAAAAGTGAATTTACTTCGAGAATCCTAAGCGTACAAAATCCTGGGTAACTCCTGGTGAACCATCGGCATCGCTTGGGGAGGAAGAAAATGGTCTGTGTCTGGTGTGATCAGATGGGTGTTACCTACTATGAGCTGCTGAAACCTGGGGAAACTGTTAATACGGAACGCTACCTATAACAGATGATAAATTTGAATAAAGATTTGCGCCAAAAAGTCCCAAATATCAAGAAAGGACACACAAAGTAATCTTGCTCCATGACAATCCCCCATTACATTCGGCTAAACGGACCAAGGAAACGATCCAAGTGTTTAATTGGTAAATTCTTCCGCATGCAGCTTATTCACCAGATTTGGCCCCATCCGATTACCACCTATTTGCATCGATGGGACACGGACTAGCTGAGCAGCGCTTCACTTCTTATGAAAATGTACGAACTTGGTTAAGTGATTGGTTTGACTCAGAAAAGGAAGCATTATTTTGGCGGGGAATCCACAAATTGCCTGAATGATGGGAAAAATGCATAGATAGCGAAGGACAGTACTTCGAATAAAAAAGTATGTATCATTTTTACACAATCAACTCTTATTTGCTATTTGAAAAATTCCGGTTTCATATTTACACACCTGGTAATCATGCCACTAGATTTTCAAAGTAAGTGTAGAAGCAAATCCTTTAACTCAAAGGTACTCAAACATTTTACTCCGCCCCCATGTGGTTTTTATATGTAATTCATGCCCCCCTTATATTTATACATGTGCATCTTATTTTAAATTTGTATCTCCCGAAACCTTCTTCGCACCTTCCTTAGGGTCGCTTCACCGCTTTGAGAACAACAGAATTGAGAAAGAATATCAAATCAACTGTCAAAATAAGGAAAAGCTTTAATTTGATTGGTTGATAGTAATTCGGACTATGTGATGCAGTTACCAATGAACATGATTTTGTTTCTATTATATGAGCCTTTCAGTTGGCAGAAATGACTAACTCCAATTATAATATTTTTCGAAAAATCTCTTTAAATAATAATTCTCTTTAGATAATTCTTTTGACGTTCTGTGTACATTTTAGTATACTCTGATGTTTTGTATTTGAGGCATTTGCTATCAAAACCAGCTCGTAAAGACACAAATATAAACTGGAAAAAACCAATTTCACACAACTTAATTGAACAAAAAACTGAAAAAAAAAACCAACATGAAAAATCGTGTTTTTGCATCGAAATCAGCTCATTCCAAACTAATTAGTGTAATTACGCCTAAGGTAATGCACCTGGAATGAAAATGAAAAACTAATCAAATTATAAGTGGTTACACCTACATTTAGAAAATTTTAAAAAAAATTAGCTTTAGTACTGTGGACGTGAGAAGTTTTTTGTCTCTCCTGCAATATTTCCAAAAATTGAATGAGCTGGTATCGATATCAAACGCCTCATTTCTCTCATACAATTACAAAATAAAAAGGTACCAATTTTCCAAAAAAAAAAAAAAAAAAATATTATTTAAATTGCTTTCCTGAAAATTGTTGAATTTTTCATGCTTGTGGAGTTAGTCATTCTGTTAACTGGAAACATCTTATAGATATAGGGAGCATATGAAAAAAGAAACAAAAAAAAAAGGCTGCAAATTGGTTAATAATAGTCCGATTTTCATGATTTTGTGTTCTTTTTGTAGGAATTAAAAAAAAAAAAATCTGGTGCGTGCTCGCAACACACAACTTTCACTTACCAACTTACTTAGATTAGAAATTAATGCGTTTTGTTAATTGCTACTTCTCAAATGAACAGAAGGGCTATAATTATAAACAACGGTCTGTCATTAAAGGCGTACTGCGCATGCGTGGGCTTAACGAGTTTTATGAGTTGACTGAATATTTTTCTTTTTTTCTCCTCTATATGTTTTCTTTATTTTTATCATATCTCATATTTAGCCATTTCTTATTTTTAGGCGTAACGAGAGACAGTTAATTTCTCCATATAAACAAAAACAACAAGAAAGGCCCCTACCCCATTTAAGCCCCCTTAGAACATTTTAATAATGATAAAGCTTACCTGATATTAAAGAACACCTCATTTTTATTAAACATGACCATTTTGATAAAAATCGTTCAAGCCGTTTTTGAGATCAACGAAAAAAAGGTAAATATTGGAAAAAAATTATGAAATAAAGTGCCCCCTCCGTTTGACCAATTTTGATGAAATGTTGGCTGTCACATCTTTGGCATATACATACATCAAATACCCAGTTTGATCAAAATCGATAAAGCCTTTTTTGAGTAAATAAAAAAAACACGTGAAAATGATACAAAATTTATTAAATAAAGTCCCCCCTCCGGTTGATCAATTTTGATGAAATTTTTACAGTCATATCTCGGGCATATCAATAGATCAAATACTCAGTTTAATCAAAATCGTTAGAGGCGTTTTTGAGAAAATAAAAAATACATGTGAAAATGATACAAAATGTATTAAGTAAAGTCCCCCCTCCGGTTGATCAATTTTGATGAAATTTTTACAGTCATATCTCGGGCATATTAATACATCAAATACTCAGTTTAATCAAAATCGTTAGAGCCGTTTTTGAGAAAATCGAAAAAAACCTAAAAAGTTATTAAGTAAAGTACCCCCTCCCTTTAAGTAATTTTGATGAAATTTATGCTGTCACATCGCGGGCACATACCTACACTAAATACCCAATTTCAGGATCGCACGGTTTATAGTTTTTGAGCTAGTCTGTTCACACACACACACACAGACACACACACACACACACACACACACACAGACCATTTCGCGGGACTTGGTCATTTCGACTCAGGGGACCCCAAAACGTGTATTTCCGTTGAAAACCGGAAGTCGAATTTTTTCACGATCGCAATACTTCCACTTACTATATATTTCATATATAGGTAAGTGAAAGTAAAAATATTATACTTTGGATAAATGGATATTATTCGAGTTATGCGCGAGTAACTCAGTTTATGAACCTTTCGGGCTACTTTTTACTTTCACTTACCTATATATGAAATATATAGTAAGGGGAAGTATTGCGATCGTGAAAATTTTCGACTTCCGGTTTTCAACGGAAATACACGTTTTGGGGTCCCCTGAGTCGAAATAACCAAGTCCCGCAAAATGGTCTGTGTGTGTGTGTGTGTGTGTGTGTGTGTGTGTGTGTGTGTGTGTGTGTGTGTGTGTGTGTGTGTGTCTGTGTGTGTGTGTGTGAACAGACTAGCTCAAAAACTATAAACCGTGCGATCCTGAAATTGGGTATTTAGTGTAGGTATATGCCCGCGATGTGACAGCATAAATTTCATCAAAATTACTTAATGGGAGGGGGTACTTTACTTAATAACTTTTTAGGTTTTTTCGATTTTCTCAAAAACGGCTCTAACGATTTTGATTAAACTGAGTATTTAATCTATTTATATGCCTGAAATATGACTGTAAAAATTCCATCACAATTGATCAACCGGAGGGGGGACTTTACTTAATAAATTTTGTATCATTTTCACATGTTTTTTTTATTTACTCAAAAACGGTTTAAACGATTTTGATCAAACTTGGTATTTGATGTATTTTTATGCCAAAGATGTGATAACCAACATTTCATCACAATTGATCAAACGGAGGGGGTACTTTACTTAATAAATTTTGTATCATTTTCACATGTTTTTTTTATTTACTCAAAAACGGTTTTAACGATTTTGATCAAACTTGGTATTTGATGTATTTATATGCCAAAGATGTGATAACCAACATTTCATCACAATTGATCAAACGGAGGGGGGACTTTACTTATAAATTTTGTATAATTTTCACGTGTTTATTTTATTTACTCAAAAACGGTTTAAACGATTTTGATCAAACTTGGTATTTGATGTATTTATATGCCCGAGATATGACTGTAAAAATTTCATCAAAATTGATCTACGGGAGGGGGGACTTTACTTAATAAATTTTGTATCATTTTTACGGGGTTTTTTTATTTACTCAAAAACGGCTTTAACGATTAACAAAAATAAGATATGATGTAGAAGAATGTGTGACTTAGGGAAATGATATTTAGCAAAACACGTCAATTTCTAATCTAAGTAAGTTGGTAAGTGAAAGTTGTGTGTTGCGCGCACGCACCAGATTTTTCTACTTCGTTCCCTTTCCATGCCAACCTGACTCGGATAATTACGAAATACGTATGTTCCAAATACGAACAAAAGAAAAATTAGCCAAATCCGCCCAGCCGCACACACGTGACGCGGTCACCAATAAACATCATTGCATTTTTATTGTACAGAAAATCAAAGACAATTTAATGATTATACACTAAGTACAGCTTGATAGGTAAACCTTCATTCTATGCATATATGATTGTCATTCTCAATGTAATTGTTTTTATGTTTTTTAGGTTGCTACAAAGTATGGCACATTGCGAGGGAAATGGATGGAAAGCAGAAATGGAAAATCTTTTGTTGGCTTCGAGGGGATACCATTTGCCAAACCTCCGATAGGCAACCTGAGATTTAAGGTAATGAAAAAGTAGTTTATTCTTATACGCAAAATAGTATAAAAAGATTACTTTTACCATAGCTACAATAATAATCGGTTTCGGTCAAAAATCGGCCGAATCTTCGGCCAAGCCGAAACTAGCATTCGTGTCTGATAGCTCCGAGAAGGAAGTAGCACTAGACGATTTCAGCTTGTAAACTCGATCTGTTTCATGGCCTTTAACTCCCTTGGATATAATAGTGTGAAGTATATGTTATTTTAGTTAATTGCACTTGTATTGTATTTCGATAAAACATAGATTTTTCTCATACTTTTGGTATCTCTGATTGATTGAAAACTTTAACTTGGGTGTGGAGACAAAAATGTGATAGTGACAAACAGGGATGTGCCACTTAAATTACATCGAGTCTTAACATGTAATGAAAGCATTCTTTTCATAGAAAATTCTTTACGTTGAATGCAAAGTATTTATTCTTTACCTTGAGAGTTAAGAACCTTTTGTGCTTTTAACAATCTCCTTATTAATAACGGAATCTGATTTCTAAACAAGTTAGATTAACACTAAATAAGAATATATATTCTAAATACTTGAAGTTAAATTAGTCGTTGGAGGAACCCGACATATCTACAGACCAAATCAAAAGAGAAAAAATACTGTACAAAGTATATCCACCAAGACAATCTCTAATATAATTTTTTTTTTTTTTTTTATAATACAAGGAGCTTTCGGCGTCCTGCGCCATATTCATTCTTTAATTCTCCTGAAATAGGGTCGTCAGTGCATACAGGAATTCAACAATTTTGAACACCATGTCGTCTGGCCCATCATCTTTGAAGGGTACTGCGGGCCTACTGGCTGATTGGCCTTCAAAGATGATGGGCCAGACGACATGGTGTTCAAAATTGTTGAATTCCTGTATGCACTGACGACCCTATTAAGAATTAAAGGATGAATATGGCGCAGGACGCCGAAAGCTCCTTGTATTATAAAAAATAAAAAAAATTTATATTAGAGATCGTCTTGGTGGATATACTTTGTACATTTTTAACGATCTACCTACTACTTAGATACTTAGAGAAAAAATATTTTAGTCAGTAACCTTGTCATAAAAGGCGATATAAACAACTGTCACACCTCCTAGACTACAGATCAACACTCAACTTAGGAAACAAGAGACTAGTATACAACACGATATTAAAACAAATTTGGACCTACGGAGCAAACTTTGGGGTTCCGCAAAAAAAGTACACATAAACAAAATTCGAACCGCACAATCAAAAATTCTTCGAAAAATTGTAAACGCTCCATAGTACATTTCTAACGACACAATACACAAAAACATGGACATTCCAACAGTAAAATCATACACTCACGACAAATACTCTACCTTTCACTGTTCAACTCACAAACATCCAAACCCACTTGTTTCTTCTCTTTCTTCCCAGTTACTCGTCCAACGAAGTTTAAAAAGACAATGGCCTAGAGATATGCTCGAGCACATCATTTAAATCAAGCAAATCGAAGATAAACTTCGCACTATCCACAAATTTGCTAAATGCGCTACAGCGCAGGCGCAAATGACTTAAAATATAAATAAATAAAAAAGGGGACTCATGTTGCATCAAATGGTAGTTGAAGATTTCGTTGTTTGTTCTTGTATGGAATCAGAATCAGATGCAAAAACTATTTTTCGTTTTGACCATGAAGAAGCATGTTTTCGACAAAAACTATGCTATACATTTTTAAACTAGATTTTATCCGCTAACATTTGAGACCAAAACTAACTGTAGACTAAATAGCTTCTGAGATACAGCTTTTCGTATTCAATAGGCCACCATTTTGTATTCCATCGGTTTTATTATGGGAAATATTTTACTACATTATTATTTAGATATGATAATATGAATTTTTATTATTATCAGCCTGTTATTTCAAGATTATTTCAACTGACTTTTAGGGCTGTGCTAGTTAAGGAGGGGGGGGGGTATGGTCTAACATCCCGGGGATCAGCCGCACTAGGAAGTAGGGGCTGGGATTCGGTCCTATAACCTAAGTACTAAACCTGTCTTACCACTCTTCTATGCCCAAGGCCTGAATAATAATGAATAATTGAGTTAAATTACTGTCATTTTATAAGCTTTCATTGATATTATAGCTAAACTAGACATAATTCACACATACATGTATTGTATATACACACGTAAGTAAGTTTCGGTTTCGGCCCGAAACCAGGTCTCTGGCCGAAATTTGGTTTCGGTTTCGGCTAAATTTTGGTTTCGGTCGGTCACTAAATTATAGTAATGGTAAAAGTAGTAGATGTATCAACCGAGTAGAGGTATCCAGATTACTAACTCTTACTTGAGTCTTACATTTTAGCAAGCAGAGGTCGTACTACACTCGTATACGTGACCCTGACATGCAAACGCACTCGCATACTTAATTTTAATCAGTTGGTAAGGGTCAGTTTTATTAATAGCAGTTTGTGGTATTACCATGAACAGTTTTTTTATGTGACGCTTGAGGTACCTCTACACAAGGATAATTACTTTGTTCTTTTTTTTTTTTTTAATTGCTAGTTCCACGAGGAATTCTTGCTTAACGAAATAAGAAAATTTTCAAGGGGCATAAAAATTAAAATCTGGTGCGATGCGCGCAACACACAACTTTCACTTACCAGCTTACTTAGAATAGAAATTGACGAGTTTCGTTAATTGCCATTTCTCAAAGTCACACATTTTTCCACATTCATTTCTTATTTTTGTTTTGCTCTCTAAAGTACACTAAATTTTTTTTGTTATTAAATAAAAGTTTTTACTTGCGATAATTCGGCAATGCAAGCATGATACTCCAAGTCTTCTGATTTTATAATTCTTTATTTCGTTGTTGAAAACTTCATTTAGTTACCATAAAAACAAATATTTTCCATTAAATAAACATAACGACTTTAATTTTAAACAATCGTCTGTCATTAAATGCGTACTACGCAAGCTCAGCGTGTATTATGAGTAATATTTTTCTTTTTTTCTCTTGTACATTTTTACTTGATTTTTTCATATTTCATATTTAGCCATTTCTTATTTTAAGGCGTCACGAGAGATGGTTTATTTCTCCGTAAAAAAAAATACAAAGATACTTTATAAGAAAACAAAAAAGGCCCCTTCCCCATTTAAGCCCCCTCAGAACATTTTGATAATGATAAAGCTTACCTGATATTAAAGAAAGATTTATTTTCATTAAACATGACGAATTTGATCAAAATCATTAAAGCCGTTTTTGAAATAATCAAAAAAATTGGAAAAAAGTTATGAAATAAAGTGCCCTCTGCGTTAGATCAATTTTGATGAAATTTCGGCTGTCACATCTTTGGCATATACATACATCAAATACCCAGTTTGATCAAAATAGTTATTGCCGTTTTTTAATAAATAATTAAATAAATAATAATATTTAATCATTATAGCCGTTTTTGAGAAAATCGGAAAAAACTTAAAAATGGGAAAGAAAGTTATGAAATAAAGTTCCCCCCCCCCGTTTGATCAATTTTGATGAAAGTTTGACTGTCACATCTTTGTCATATACATACATTAACTGCCCAGTTTGATCAAAATCGTTAAAGCCGTTTTTGAGTAAATGAAAAAAAAAAAAAAAAATGTGAAAATGAGACAAAATCTATTAAGTAAAGTGCCCCCTCCAATTGATTGATTTTGATGAAATTTTTACTGCCACATCGCGAGCATATACATACATCGAATACCGAGTTTAATTAAATTCGTTGAAGCCGTTTTTGAGAAAATCGAAAAAAACGTAAAAATTAGACAAAATTTTTCTGATAAAGTACCCCTCCGTTTGACCAATTTTGATGAAACTATTGGTGTCACATCGTGGGCATATACATACACTAAATACCCAATTTTAAGTTCGCACGGTTTATAGTTTTTGAGCTAGTCTGTTCACACAGACCATTTCGCGAGACATACTATGTCATGTCAGCATATTTGCTTATTAACTTACAAGGGGAGGGCACAGCTATTGGGTCGTCGATCGGGCCCATTTTTTTTCTGGTGATTCTACATCGAAAAATAGTCGACACGTGTCCGAGCGTTTCGTCCAATGGGCCTTAGGTTTTGAGAAATAAAATAAAATACCTTGAAAATCCTTTATTTTTTATCTTGAGTTTGGAAAATGATATCGCCATGATTCTTTCACTAATTCATTTATTTTAGAGAGTAAATTAAAGGAAAAATACAACCGTTAAAGAATTATTCATATTTCTTCAATTTAATTTAAAAAAAGGTTCAAGTTTTCAAGTAAACTAGGTTTATAAATTTTTTCACATAAAAAACAATAGCAGAATTGAGTTCAGCACCTCAAGAAACCCCGATGTCTTAAATATCATCCAAAACAAAAAATAAATTGTTTTTCCTGTCAGGAGCAGCTTAAAAATGTTTCAGCAAAATTGTATGTGTAGTTTCAAAAGTCTGCATCTCGTGTTGAGCTGATCCGATTTTTACGTTCTTGAGCTCGTTGCATAGAAGAAAGCTTCCTTTTTCTTACCATATAAATAACTATTGTATTATCTCGGGAAGCTCTTGTAAAAAATGGTCCTCAAAATAAAAATTAAATTCAAACTTTTCTTTATATTATGTTGATTCCTGAACACGTAAAAATATCTTGATTAGGTAAAAATGTGTAACTCTAGAGCCTTTATTTACCCTATAAATTTGATGATAATCGGTAGAATTTTCTCCGAAATATGGTCGGATTTTTGGATGTTTAACGAAATTGTAAGGCCTTAGCGAAACTTTTAATGCAATTTTTAATTTTTTTTTTTTTTAATCTTCCCAAAATTTACTTATAGTTTTTTTTGTTTGTCCTCAAAACGAATCTGAAAACTGTTATGAAACAAATGAGCCGAGTAACAACCAAAAACAATACTAACAATTTAAAAAAAATCCAAGAATGAATGAAAATAAAAAGTTAGTCGATCACTTTGAGAGAGAGGTTTGTAAGAGTTTTCAATAACAAATAACAATTAGGAATGATTCACATCGTATCATTAAATACGATGTGAATCATTCCTAATTGATTGAGTTTTAAAATCCCCCACCTACCCTCACCAGTAAGTAAACAAAGAGTATATGCGGACGAGTACAAAGTACGTTTTTCTATTTTAGTTCGCACTTGTTTCATTATACCACCTTCACATTGGAAGTATATCCATAAGAAAAAAGTACTACTTGTTGATGGCGAGGGCATAGAAAAAACACATTGCAGATAGATCATTGAGAAAAAGTAGTTTTAAATTTTAGTTCGTTTGAAGTTCAAAAACATTTTTTGTAAGGCGAACGTGAAACTATCGGGATGAACCCATTTTCTCCTAGCCGACCAAGAAAAACAAAATAGGCTCCGTAAAATGAATTTACTAGTGATAAAAACATCGTAAAAAGGATGGAAATAATTACTTTTTAGAGTTATGTTGATGGAATATTCTGGCAAAATACTGACATTAAAAAATCATTTTGTGCAAAACTGTTTTTGTTTCATAACAGTTTTCAGATTCGTTTTGAGGACAAACAAAAAAACCTATAAGTAAATTTTGGGAAGATTAAAAAAAAAAAAATTAAAAATTGCATTAAAAGTTTCGCTAAGGTCTTACAATTTCGTTAAACATCCAAAAATCCGACCATATTTCGGAGAAAATTCTACCGATTATCATCAAATTAACAGGGTAAATAGAGGCTCTAGAGTTACACATTTTTACCTAATCGAGATATTTTTACGTGTTCAGGAATCAACATAATTTTTTACAAGAGCTTCCCGAGATAATACAATAGTTATTTATATGGTTAGAAAAAGGAAGCTTTCTTCTATGCAACGAGCTCAAGAACGTAAAAATCGGATCAGCTCAACACGAGATGCAGACTTTTGAAACTACACATACAATTTTGCTGAAACATTTTTAAGCTGCTCCTGACAGGAAAAACAATTTATTTTTTGTTTTGGATGATATTTAAGACATCAGGGTTTCTTGAGGTGCTGAACTCAATTCTGCTATTGTTTTTTATGTGAAAAAATTTATAAACCTAGTTTACTTGAAAACTTGAACCTTTTTTTAAATTAAATTGAAGAAATATGAATAATTCTTTAACGATTGTATTTTTCCTTTAATCTACTCTCTAAAATAAATGAATTAGTGAAAGAATCATGGCGATATCATTTTCCAAACTCAAGATAAAAAATAAAGGATTTTCAAGGTATTTTATTTTATTTCTCAAAACCTAAGGCCCATTGGACGGAACGCTCGGACACGTGTCGACTATTTTTCGATGTAGAATCACCAGAAAAAAAATGGGCCCGATCGACGACCCAATAGCTGTGCCCTCCCCTTGTTAGTAGAATGCAAATTTAATAATGTCACTAGTTATCATATGTAAATAAATAAAATATATTTGATCTCGGCTCTGCTGATAAATGAATGGATCATTAATCCTGAGTATTGTCAAATATAAAAATAAAAACTTTAACCCTTCTAAAATCTTTATCAAACAATTTTAAATTTGGCGTAGTTCTATTTTAAATCCCGATGGTTTTTATATTAGCTGAAACGTTTTATAGCAACTGAGCCACAGCAACGCGTGGCGTCTGTTCGTAATATATAAATATGTACATTCCCTTAGATTGAGCATGGTGTTATATATTCTTGGATCAAAATTCCTGAATAGAGGCGCTAGCCTCGAAAGGTAAGGTTAAGTAATGTTATCAATGGCGCCAGTATTTAAGGACAGTACCGCTTTTCAGTGACAGAACTTTTATTCCTGAACATTTCCTGTCTGATCTTAGCGATTGGAAATTCTCTGATAAATCTTGCTCCTGCAAGGACATACTGGATAGATTCCTTTCATAAACCTATTGAATAAATATCCTTATGCTTCCTGGTTTATACTTTATCATATAACTAATGCGATAATTATTCTTTTACCTTCACAGGATCCGGAATCTCCCGATAGATGGGAAGGGATCAGGGACGCTCTGAGTCCAGGACAGGAATGCTTGCAGTACGATTACCTCATCATCCCTGGGAGGGTTTCAGGCAGTGAGGACTGTCTATATCTCAGTGTATACACTCCAGATGTAAGTAATACACATAGGTATATGTATGTATATACATTGGCGGATCCAGGGTGAGGGGATGTGGCTGCAGCCCCGCTTTGGATAAATTCTTGTCATTTGAAGATAAAATTTAACTTTGCTAAGGTGAAGAACAAATAGTAGGGCAAACCATACAGTTATTGGCACTCCAACCTTAACTTAAAGAAATAGGTTAACAAGTCCTAATTTTATTACAAGATATACATGAGTCTGATGTTTGAAAGGTCCTCTAAGTCATCTATGAAGTAAGACTTTAACAAACTAACCATATGGAAGATTTCACAATTAAATCCACAGGATGTCAATCACTAGATTTGGCACTTTTAACAATAAATATTGCCATATTGTAAAACTATTGAACTTTTGACTCAAAAAAAAAAAACCTCTTGAGTCTTTATAAGGATAGATAAAGAGGAGTTATAGAAAGTTTCAATTAGATCCCTTCATAAGAAGTATTTCTTTTAATGTCACCACTCAAATTTAGTCTTAAGGGTCCAATTACTGTACGATTTACCCTTTGTAGAATAAATAGAATTTTAGATGTGGGAAAGGAACATGAAGGTAAAACAGCTGATTGGCAGATCTAGGGAAGGCTGTCGGGCTGCAACTTCTCCACAGCTCACCTTTACAATCGGCTGGATCTGTCCATGTGTATATATATTTATGCATATGTATACAGATATACATACATGTATGTATATACTATTTAAAAAAAAAAAAAACTGTATCACTACATCCCATGAAGGGTTTTGCGTGCAGTACTGTGTAATGAAGCACTATTTCTTGGTCGTGCAAGGAGGTGATTTGACCGTAATCACGCTCAACCGTCAGGTTTTTTTCCCCTTAATTCTTCAATTAACATTATCCACATTTTAGAGGCAGCGTTTGCTCCAGGAGTGTCTCTTGGCCTCCAAAACGATCTGTGACAGAATATTAAAGATATCTCGCCAAGCCAGATTCGAACTCGGTACCTTGAGCACAGTAACCAATGCATTACCAATGAACGGAAGAAAAGGACCATGTCTGTAACATACATACCGTTACTTTCTATATAAAATAATTTATGCAAAAAAAAAATCTGATGCGATGCGCGCAACACACAACTTTCACTTACCAACTTACTCAGAGTAGAAATCGACGTGTTTTGTTAATTGTCATTTCCCAATGTCACACATTTTTCCACATTCATTTCTTATTTGCTCTCTTAAGTGCTTACACTAAATTTTTACATAATTAAATAAATTTTTTTACTTGCATTCGGCAATTCAAGCATAATACTCCAAGTCGTCTGATTTTATAATTCTCTATGTAGTTGTTGAAAACTTCATTTTGTTACTATGAAACAAATAATTTTAAATTATTAAATGAACATAATGTATTTAATTTTAAACAACCGCCTGTCATTAAAGGCGTACGGCCCATGCGTGGGCTCAACGTGTTTTTGAGTTAACGGGATATTTTTCATTTTTTCTCCTTTAAATGTTTACTTGATTTTTTTCATATTTCATTAGCCATTCCTTATTTTTAGGCGTAACGAGAGACAGTTAATTTTTCCATATAAACAAAAAAAAAGGTGCTCTATAGGAAAACAACTTACCTGATATAAAAGCTTACCTGATTTTCATTAAAAATGACGATTTTGATCAAAATCATTTAAGTCGTTTTTGAAATAATCGAAAAAAAAAATAAAAATTGCAAAAAGTTATGAAATAAAGTGCCCTCTGCGTTTGATCAATTTTGATGAAATTTCAGCTCTCACATCTTTGGCATATACATACATCAAATACCCAGTTTGATCAAAATAGTTACAGCCGTTTTTTATAAAACCGAAAAAAAACGTAAAACTTAGACAAAATTCTTTAAATAAAGTACCCCTCTCCATTTGACCAATTTTGATGAAATGTTTGCTCCCACATCGCGGGCACATGCATACACCAAATACCCAATTTCAGGTTCGTACGGTTTATAGTTTTTGAGCTAGCATGTTCACATACAGACCATTTAGCGGGACTTGGTTATTTGGACTCAGGGGACCCCAAAACGTGTATTTCCGTTAAAAACCGGAAGTCGAAATTTTTCACGATCGCAATACTTTCCCTTACTATATATTTCATATATAGGTAAGTGAAGGTAAAAAAAATACTCAACAGGAACCATTGATGAATAAACTATATCCTACATCAGTTGTCCTTGTCAACCCAGAATCGATCACTATTATTTATTACACTCCATACCTCCTGGAAAAAAATTATGTATTATTAATAAATAAAATAGATTAATAGTTACAGAAACGAAATTTATTATAGATTAGCTGTCGGTTTTACTAATGTTTTATTTGGATTATTTAAAATTATTCACTCGTTTGGGTAGCAAGTACATTACCAGGTGTGTAAATATGAAACCGGAATTCGCCAATGATAGGAGTTAGCAGTCAATATAATCTTCTAACTAATCCGTCAGTGGTGTTATCTGCTTTTGCCTACATATAATAAAGAGATCTAATTGATACCAACATCAGTTTCATTCTATAACCGTGTTTTTAGTGGCGTTGAACATGTCGACTTTTGTGCCAACAAATCAAGATTTGATGACAGCATTTATCTTCCGTTTCCTTCTGACAAAAATTGGAGCATTATCACATAGGATGCTTGTTGAAGCTTACGGGGAGCATGCCCTAGGCAAATCTCAATGATTCGATTGGTTCAAAAAATTTAAAGATGGATTTCGACAAAAGAAACCATCGGCATCGCTTGGGGAGGAAGAAAATGCTCTGTGTCTGGTGTGATCAGATGGGTGTTACCTACTATGAGCTGCTGAAACCTGGGGAAACTGTTAATATGGAACGCTACCTACAACAGATGATAAATTTGAATAATGATTTGCGCCAAAAAGTCCCAAATATCAAGAAAGGACACACAAAGTGATCTTGCTCCATGGAAATGCCCCCATCACATTCGGCTAAACGGACCAAGGAAACGATCCAAGTGTTTGGTTGGTAAATTCTTCTGCATGCGGCTTATTCACCAGATTTGGCCCCATCCGATTACCACCTATTTGCATCGATGGGACACGCACTAGCTGAGCAGCGCTTCACTTCTTATGAAAATGTACGAAATTGGTTAAGTGATTGGTTTGACTCAGAATAGGAAGCATTATTTTGGCGGGGAATCCACAAATCGCCTGAATGATGGGAAAAATGCATAGATATCGAAGGACAGTACTTCGAATAAAAAAGTATCATTTTTACACAATCAACTCTTATTTGCTATTTGAAAAATTCCGGTTTCATATTTACACACCTGGTATTTACAGGCTTACTCAAACCTAAGATCACATTCGGATGTGATATTTAAATCCAGATTTACATTTAATGCGAAAACAAAAAATATACTTGTTCGTTCTCCCTCTTTCTCAATTTATCTCCTTCTCCGCTTTCCGCGAAACCGATTCTTGTATTTAAGTATATGGCGTTTTCCAAGGTACGCTCTTTCAGTGACATCTATGCCTGTGCAAAACAAAACCACCAACACATACAGATGACCATATCTGAACTTCAAACATAGTGCTCAACGATGTCCTGTAAATACCAGGTCATCCAAAAAGTCCTGTCGTTTTTTTTGGGGGAAATTATAAATAAATAAATATTTTCAAATAATCACCTTTATTCATCAAAATATCCACCGTTACAGTCGGTAACCTTCTCCCAACGAGATGGTAAAGCCCAAATTCCTTCCTTAAAAAACTGTTGATTTTTACTGCAAAAATAAGTGGTCAGTTCGTGAATTAGGTTGTCACGGTCTTGAAAACATTTCTGTCTCAGATTGTTGTCGAGATCTCTGAATAGGTGATAATCAGTGGGTGACAGGTCAGGGCAATATGGTGGGTGAGGCAAAACTTCCCAGCCTATTCAAGCGGGAAGTTAACGAAGATGCAGTTGTCAAGCGAACAAGCATATTGGCATCTGAAAGCTTATGAGGAATCCATTTATCCAGTTTTTTCACTTTTCCCAGTTCTTTAAGGTAATTCCAGGCAGTGGTGGCTGAGATATTAAGTTGAGAGGCTATCTCTGAACAACTTTGACGCGGATCCAACTCTACTACTCTTCGAACGTCCTCCTTATCAACTACAGTTGGTCGACCCGAGCTTGCCTCGTCTTCTAGTGTCTCGCCGCCTCCACGAAATTTTGAAAACCAAAATTGTGCCTTCCGCTCAGACAGCACATCTTCCCCAAACACGGAGCATATTTTTCTAGCAGTTTCGGCAGCTTTTGAGCCAAGTTTAAACTCATAGAGCAAAATCGACCGAATTTGAGTTTCAACTGGAATCATTTTAACTAGACAGTTGGATGGTGACTGCATTAAACTAATCCTCCTTAGCCTCCTATTCATAAAGTCTAAACATTTGTGTTTACATGGATAAAAGTTGTATTGAACGGAATTAATTAGCAAACACTCTAGAATCAAAATAAACAACGAACAAACGAAAAACGACAGGACTTTTTGAATGACCTGGTACTATGTAAATATGCAAATACCTTAAACTTATGTTTAAAAAAATAAATAATCTACAATTTAAACACATATATTCTTTACTTCAACCCTCAGATATGCCCATGACGCAATAAATAGGCTCTATTGATCCTATATATACAGCGTGTACTTTTATCAAGTGGGATTTAAGTAGGTTAGAGTGCGAATGCTTCGGGTTAGCTAGTTAACTTTAATTTGCTCTCCCTGAAATTTTATTTATTTTTAGTTTGACGAGTGTTATAATCACGGGCGTCACCGCCGGGGGGGACAGGGGGAACGCGTCCCCCCCCAATATTTTGACAGGAGGGGACTGTCCCCCCAATATCTTGTCAGGATAGAACCCAGTGTAAAAAATTAAATAAAAATGCGATTTTACAAATTTATATGAGTTTAACCAATAAAATACAAATATAATATGTTAGTTATTTTCAGCGCACTCTATTGTTAAAAGCTAGTCAGGCATATTGTACATTTCATGAATTATATATTTTTTATTTCATCTCGAACTGTTTTGTTTTATTACTCTCCATTTCTTTTTTTAAAGCAAGCAGTCTGATCCTACTTTTCCATCAATTTGATGAAGCTTATAGATGTTCATGGAAGGAAGTGAAATTTGTGCCCACATCCTTCAACATTAAGCCTTAACAATTCCCTTTTTTAATGTATAACTGAGGGATAAATTGACAAGTTTTAAGAGAATATAAACACCTTTAAAATACAGCGTTGGAGGATGAATTTAAATGCCACAACAGTTGGTTTTAGGGGTTATTATTTCAAATTTTAGCCCCTCGAATTTCTACCTAGACTATCTAGGAAAATATTGAGCCGTCCCCCCCAATAATTTGGTGCTGGTAACGCCCATGGTTATAATGTTGGCAGTGGATCATGAACATTAAACTTAATCTTTTTTAGATTAGGACCGCCAGTTACTTTTAGTAGTAACTGTTACTAGTTGCTAAATAAAAAAATCTGGTGCGTGTGCGCAACACACAACTTTCACTTACCAACTTACTTAGATTAGAAATTGACGTGTTTTGCTAAATATCATTTCCCAAAGTCACACACTTTTCTACATTCATATCTTATTTTTGTTAATCGTTAAAGCCGTTTTTGAGTAAATAAAAAAAAAACCGTGAAAATGATACAAAATTTATTAAGTAAAGTCCCCCCTCCCGTAGATCAATTTTGATGAAATTTTTACAGTCGTATCTCGGGCATATAAATACATTAAATACCAAGTTTGATCAAAATCGTTAAAACCGTTTTTGAGTAAATAAAAAAACATGTGAAAATGATACAAAATTTATTAGGTAAAGTCCCCCCTCCGGTTGATCAATTTTGATGAAATTTTTACAGTCATATTTCAGGCATATAAATAGATCAAATACTCAGTTTAATCAAAATCGTTAGAGCCGTTTTTGAGAAATTCGAAAAAAAACTTAAAAAGTTATTAAATAAAGTACCCCCTCCCTTTGAGCAAATTTGATGAAATTTTTGCTGTCACATCGCGGGCTTATACATACTCTAAATACCCAATTTCAGGTTCGCACGGTTTATAGTTTTTGAGCTAGTCTGTTCACACACACACACACAGACCATTTCGCGGGACTTGGTTAATTGGACTCAGGGGACCCCAAAACGTGCATTTCCGTTGAAAACCGGAAGTCGAAATTTTTCACGATCGCAATACTTCCACTTACTATATATTTCATATATAGGTTAGTGAAAGTAAAAAAGTTATTATATTGGAAACATGTGTTATTAAATTTATTGAAATATGCATTTTGAATAATATTTAGAACAAATAATTGGTAATACTTCTTCTTCTTCTTCTTTTAACTTTCTGCAGGCCAGTATTCCTTTATGTCTAAAATTATTCTAGCGAACAAATCCTCTCCTCGGTAGCGCCTCCATAGGAACTCACACAAATAAGAGTCTATCATTTCTATCATGTCTTTTTTACGTTTAAGGCAACCTACTTTCGCAGAGCCAGGTTCCAGCATATTTTCCTGCCTCTTGCCGGCATTCCCTCTTGTTGCATCTCCATTTTTCCCTTTTATCATAGAACTTAATTTCGTGTCCATTTTTACATTTTACAACTTCTGGGAGTATCGCACAATTTACGTAAAATAGACCCGCACTAGCTTCATCTTTGGTTTTTTCGAAGAGTTCAAAAATATTTTGCATATTTGAGAACATGTATATTTTTTCAAATAATCTCTTGAATGATTAATGTTTATTATTATAACATATGTTCGATTAGATTATCTAAGTACCTAGGAACAGCAAATAGTAACGGTTACTACTAAAAGTAACTGGCGGGCCTAATCTAAAAAAGACCCAAACTTAACACTTTCAGCTTTTATAAATCAGCTTTTTATTGGACTTTATAGACTTTAGAGTTACAACTTTATCAAGGAGAGGTCGTGATAAATTTCTTTAAAAGTGTTCTCGACTTAAAACGAGGCCATTGACTACTGAGGCGATACTAAAAAACAATCCTTGAGGGAAGTTAACCTTGATAACAGGAAACTTTAATGGAAGCTCTATGTCAGATTGCAATCTCAATGAAAAGGCCCTAGAGAACTTTATCTACGACAACGTCACTACTAAAAGTAATGTGTGAATCCTCTAAGGATAACTCGGATGTATAAATACTTTAAACTCTAAAATCCTTTAAGTGAAGGCTACTCTACTTCCTAGAAAAGGATAGACGTTTGTGAGGGTGGGGGAGATAAGAAGTTGGTTGTGAGTCAAATTAGTAAAACACTGACGGGTTAGTTTGCTTCCGTCCAATTTGAAGACTATGATAGTAGAGCAGCTCAGCGATAAGCAGAAATTGGCCTAATCGCTTAATTTGTTATTCAAATAACGAATAATTGATGATTTTTTAATAGTATTTTTTAACTTTATAAACGATGGATGATCAATAAACCGTTATCCGAAAAACCGGAAAATTTAACTGGTATTTGTTATTTTTATGTTCTTTTTCCGCATTGAGATATTAATAAACGTAAAGTATAAACTTCAGTACTTTTTCGTACATTGACAAAGGTACTGAAGTGGGGCTGATGGGCGTGGACTGTTTTGAGAGGTTATGTGACCGTGATATTATCAAACTTCCATCCCCTTTTTTTCAGTCAAAAAGTGCCTTGATTGGCTTTAATAGATTCTAGCTTTCGACTCCCGCTCGCTGCGCTCGCTCTTCAGAGATAAATAAACCCTTCTAAAGGGTCCTTTTCAGTGGAGATCGGGCCTTATTTAGAAGGGCGCCCTAGTGAACGACGCATCAGCCCCACTTCAGTACTTGCACCAAAACATTTTTTTTTTTTTTTTATTTCGAACGGATAAATCTAGGAATGGTAAAGTCGAGGGACGGATAAACGAGGTTCTACCGCAGTTTAGTTTCGGGTGTAAATAATTTCCCATATAACTAATCCACATTAATTTATTTAACAGTGAATAAACAAGAATTAAAAAAACTTAGTTTATTCTTAGGAAACTCATAGGATCAATATTGCCCCAAAATCCCAGTATTGATTTAGCTTTCGAATCCTCCAATGTTAAAAAGATTTTTTCCTCTTCTCGTTTCCTAGATTTTTTCTTGTTTGTTGAGCTTATTATTTATTTATTTATTACTTTCACTGACCTATATATGAAATATATAGTAAGTGGAAGTATTGCGATCGTGAAAAAATTCGACTTCCGGTTTTCAACGGAAATACACGTTTTGGGGTCCCCTGAGTCGAAATGACCAAGTCCTGCGAAATGGTCTGTGTGTGTGTGTGTCTGTGTGTCTGTGTGTGTGTGTGTGTGTGTGTGTGTGTGAACAGACTAGCTCAAAAACTATAAACCGTGCGATCCTGAAATTGGGTATTTAGTGTAGGTATATGCCCGCGATGTGACAGCATAAATTTCATCAAAATTACTTAAAGGGAGTGGGTACTTTACTTAATAACTTTTTAGGTTTTTTTCGATTTTCTCAAAAAC
Source organism: Aelia acuminata (assembly GCA_911387785.2). Classification (NCBI taxonomy): domain Eukaryota; kingdom Metazoa; phylum Arthropoda; class Insecta; order Hemiptera; family Pentatomidae; genus Aelia; species Aelia acuminata. The sequence goes on along the minus strand of OU426984.1, from coordinate 74,567,381 downwards.
GGCTCTAACGATTTTGATTAAACTGAGTATTTCATCTATTGCATGCCCGAGATATGACTGAAAAAATTTCATCAAAATTGATTAACCGGAGGGGGGACTTTATTTAATAAATTTTGTATCATTTTCACGGGTTTTTTTATTTACTCAAAAACGGCTTTAACGATTAACAAAAATAAGATATGGATGTAGAAAAATGTGTGACTTTGGGGAAATTATATTTAACAAAACACGTCAATTTCTTATCTAAGTAAGTTGGTAAGTGAAAGTTGTGTGTTGCGCGCACGCACCAGATTGTTTTTTTGCATTCGACGCAGACGTAAATACGACTAGCATCATTAGAAGGCCCTAAAAATAAATAAATCAGTCGGATGAAAATTTATTCGTATGGTTACTTTAAGATAAAAAGTTACGGATAACTTATCCCTATAAAAAGTTATTAAACGGAGTTAATTTTTGCTTAATTTAACTCCGGCGGTAAGGCAATGAACTAATAAGCTGGAGGTCTCAGATTCGAATTTGGCTATGTCCGGATATCTTCAAGTAAATCCAAACGTCTCTGTGGCCTCTGGCCTCTGGGATTGAGGGGGAAAACCTGAGGATTACGAGTGATCACAGTCAAATCACCTCCTTACACGACCTCCTTGACCAAGAAACAATACTTTCTTACACAGTATTGAACCGAAGTTCCACCAGGAGTGTTCTATTTTTTTTTTTTTTTTTTTTTTTGTATTTCCTTATTTTTTCTGGTTTATATCAATGGCAATAATTACTCAATACAATTATCTTCATACAGGTGTTGTTCAGCAACTTGCTACCTGTCCTGGTCTACTTCCACGGAGGGGCCTTCGAGTTCGGGCAAGGACAGACTCTCCATGGACCAGAGTACCTGATGGACGAAAAGATCGTCGTAGTAACAGTTAACTATAGGCTTGGACCTTTCGGTATGTCATTATTCATCTGCGTCTTCTGATAGTTAGGATGACGATTCCTAAAAATGTTGATGGCTCGCCGAAATTATAGGTTTCCTTAGCTTCGAAGACGAAGACCTTCCAGGAAACATGGGCCTGAAGGACCAGCAGCTGGCCCTTAGCTGGGTGAGGGAGAACATCGCGGTCTTCGGTGGACACCCGAAGAAGGTCACGATAATGGGCGAGAGTGCTGGAGGCGCTAGCGTCAACTTCCATCTTGTGTCACCGCTCAGTAAAGGTAACCTAACGCTCTTAAAATTATATTATATCGATATTTATTACAAAAAAAGTAGTCCCAATAGGAATTAAAAAGGCCCAAACGGGGCCTAGACTGCTTTCCATTTAACTTTAATGTAATGGCGCACAACACTTTAAGATAATAGCGCTGTAAACTGAAATGCTCTTTCTACCTATATTATTCTTTTTTCCCTTTTGATGTAAACCCTTTGATGAAAAGTTTCTGTAATTTTCGAAAAAAACCAACAGATAGGTATCCAATGTTAAAGATAATGTAACATGACTTAAAACCAATGAAGTCGAGATGTCCTAACATGAAGCACGAAGCAATCCATGAGGAAGCAACCTCAGTAGTGTGCACAACACCACACAGAGGCCACAAGTTACATGGGTAGTAGAATCAACAAAGATGGTTAAAGGTTGCCTACAAATTGGACAAGATCAGCCCAGTGGAGAAGGCTATTTCAGGCAGCTAAAGATTTATAAAGATTATTAAACGAACAACAGCGAAAATAATAAACTTCAAATCTTACTCAGCCGAACAATAAGAAAACTATCTATTATATGGGTCATTCTCCCCATACATACAAATTCATGTCCCAATGAGATTATATTATTTGTGTGAAATTACTAATAATTCAATTACATCCACTGGTTAATAGAAGACCTCAGCTTGTTGTTCAAGAATTTTTATCTCAGTAACAATTTGTTTATAGGCCTAAATTTAAACTTAAAATGTCAATATCTATCTCCCTCACCTGTCCCAAAGCTCAAGTTGCTGACTTTGATGGCGGACAAAAGATGTGTATTCTTTTATTTATGACCTGGTTTTTTTTCATACTTGTTAGAAGGTCTTGATTATTTGGTTTTACGGTATATTGCTATTTTCGTATTATAGAAAAAAAGTTATGATCCATAATCTACTTGTCCCATAGATGCAACCTATCTCCTTCACATTGTATGGAAATCGGGCCTCAAAACTTTGGAAACCTTTATTTCATTATAATTCATTGCTTGCAACATTGTAACAGATCCCCGTCTCAACAAGGATAAACTTTTTCACAGAAGTTCTGCTCTCGTTTCCTCGTGAGGTTGTTTTTATCGGTTAAAACAGTGAGTGTCGTTTCATTTCCTATCTCCCTCACCCACTGATATTTCCTTTAGGACCTTAGGAAAGGATATTTCCTTTACCTTTTAAGGTAAGTTTGATTCAAGTTATATTACAGTTAATTTGTAGGTTTACAAGGGATTTCAATAACCTATAAATGTTTTTCATAAGAGACTGACAAGGAATGGTCTACTTTAATATAACCTCAAAAACCTATCTCCCTCACTCGTGTGGAATGAGGGAGATAGACTTTGATGTTGATTTTAGTAAAACCTGAACTCTAAACTTATTTAGATATTTAAGGGAAATTGATTTTCAGGTTGGTTTTGAGCACTTTTAAATAATATTTAGAGATTACAAAGACTTAATTAGTTGACACGTATTTGTTTTATTTGATTGAGCGGTTTTGCGCTTACAACTCGCAATCGAAGGCGAAATGAGTGATTTGTATATTTTTCCGGTGTAGCGGTTAAGGAAAGCTTTAAAATGATGCCTTGTTCATGAAATTTGATAAGTTATTAAGGAAGTTATGGCGTACCGACAAAAAAAAGGTCTTGAGAAATAATATATACATCCTACCTTCTAACAATTTGTGGAAAAAAATCATTGGAAAATTTAATTTTTTCGCATTGAAATTAGAACAATGAAATTCAAATGACATGGGACAATGAAATGGGAAGATGACATGAACAATGAAATGGGAGAATGACCCATATATTGTTTTATTTTATTTTTCATGATGGAACTAGTTACTTAAGCACAATGGTTGACATCCTGTGATCGCTGATGACCTTAGTTCAAGAGACATCTTTGTTAATGGCATCCAGGGATCTTACTTAACAGTCCTGACATCTTATTTCACTCACGCCTCTTGGACCGCCGAGAACTTTGATATTGGAATGAGATAGGTTTGATTTACATTAGCGCGCCAGGTGTCATTCTTCATCATAATGATGTTGATGTCTTCCTGATGATATGACCGGAGGCCAAGGGCATCAGTACAATGTAATACACGAGCTGAATCCAATGTATTGTAATTCGAAAAACACATAGAATAACTATTGTGAAAATCACTTAACTAGGAAGTAATGGGACTAAAATATTTTTTCGTCTTAATATCACAAAAAAGTATATGTGTATATATACTCAACAAATTTGCGTTATTTTTGTTTACATAGATGCGTATGCATTTGATGCGATGGGCTCTATTTCCACTACTTTCACTTACCAACCTACTTGGAGTAGCCATTGTCCTGTATTGTTAAAATTGAAAACGCCATTTTCCAACAAACAAAAAATAGCTTTTTTCACTTATATACTTCTTTTTTTTTTTAAGCTAATTCACGAATTTTTCTTCTGATGCCTTTCCATAAGCCGACAAGCTATAACTGTTCTAATAGCACCCCTTATATTTCATTAAAATTGCCATTATGAAACTAAAGTTTCTTAACTAATATATAATTATAGATTGAAATGGAAATTTTCATAATTGAGAAAAAAATGTTTTCCTGTGTACGTTTATCAAATTTTTACTTTCACTTACCTATATATAAAACTAGCTGTATATACCGGTTTCACCCGGAGAATTTCATTTTTTAAATCTATAAACTGAGACTTTTATCGGCTCAAACGGTCGATTTTGTAAAAACGAATGTAAAGCGAGATCAAAACGATTATTATAACAATAAAAAATATACCCAGAGATCAGCTCAAGTTATGCAATTTTAATATGGACAGGCGTTCGCACCTGGTCTGAAAGAACCACAGAGCTAAATTTGGAGAATTTAGGACAAACGGTATGGATTCATTGGCGGATCCAGGGGGGGGGGGGCTGTGGGGGCTGCAGCCCCTCCCTTTGGAAAAATTATCGTCATTAAAAGATAGAATTTGACTTTCCTTAATTTGGTGAAGCAAGTTATAGAACAAATAATGTGCAGAACAAGTATAACTTTAGTTATGGGAAAGGAACATAAAGGTAAAAAAGCTGATTAGCAGATCCAAATGAAGGGCTGTGGGGCTGCAGCCCCCCCCCCTTTACGATCGGCTGGATCCGCCCATGTATGGATTTCTATAAAGAACAAACAGAATTTCATCTTTATATACATAGATTTTAGCTGTATATCCCGGTTACACACGGGGAATTTCATTTTTCTAAAGAAACGGTCGATTACGTAAAAAAAAAACATTGTAAAGTGAGATCATTATGATTTTTATAACCATAAAGAATATAGGTACCCAGAGATTGGCTGAAGTTATGCAATTTTAATATGGACAGGTGTTCGCACCTGGTCTGAAAGAACTACTGAGCGAAATTTGGAGAGTTTAGGAAAAACGGTATGGATTTCTATAATGAACCAATAAGCAAACAAACAAACAGAATTTCATCTTTTTATATATACGTTTTGGGGGTCCCCTGAGTCTAAATAACCAAGTCCCGCGAAATGGTCCGTGCGTGTATGTGTGTCTGTGTGTGTAAGTGAACAGACTAGCTCAAAAACTATAAACCGTACGAACCTGAAATTGGATATTTGATGTATACATATGCCCCCGATATGGCAGTAAAAATTTCATAAAAATTGATCAAATAGAGGGCACTTTATTTCATAACTCCCATTTTTATGTTTATTTCGATTTTCTCAAAAATAGCTTTAACGATTTTAATTAAACTCATCATGTTTAATGAGAATCAAATTAAAACATTATTAAAATGTTCTGAGGGGGCTTAAATGACGAAGGGGCCTTTTTGTTTTTCTATAAAGTACCTTTGTTTTTGTTTATATGGAGAAATTATCTGTCTCTCGTTTCGCTTAAAAATACAAAATGGCTAAATATGAAACATGAAAAAAATCAAGTTAATATATAGAGGAGAAAAAAAAAATATTCCGTCAACTCATAAAACAAATTGATCCCATGCGCATGCGCAGAATGCCTTTAATGACGGACGATTGTTTATAATTAAAGATTATCTGTTCATTTATTGGTAATTATTTGTTTCATGGTAATTATATGAAGTTCACTACTACAACAACTACATAGAGAAATATAAAATCAGACGACTTGGAGTATTATTCTTGCTTGCCGTATTATCACAAGTAAAAACGTTTATTGAATAATAAAAAAAAATTATTGTACTTTAAAGAACAATTAAAAAGAAGTAAATGAATGTTAAAAAGTGAGTAACAATTTCAAATCAAAGTGAGTTGGTAAGTGAAAGTTCCGTGTTGCGCGCATCGCACCAGATTTTTAAAATGGGTGTTACTCATGATTTCTTGTTAAATGTCAGCTTTGTTGTTGTTTTTTTTTTTTTTTCTCGATTTTAATACATATTACAAATTATTATTTTGTTTTTTTACATTACACACTTTGATGGAGAGGCCGGCCGGTTACCTGTAGGACAAAGACTAGTTACCTAAGACCAAGATGAACACATATGATTGATGAAGTTGTGACAGTGAAAGTGGTCCCACGCCCTTGACAGTGAACTAGAGTGCTTGATAGTAATGATCTACTAATAGTTAATAGTTCTCTTTGGTCTTCATATCCCTTCGTATTATATAAAGCAAGCGTCCAATCGTTTTAGTCAAATATTCGAGAACAAGGAAATACAAGTTGTGTCTCTCTGTTTGTGCCTCGATAAAGATCGATTAAAAAAAAAAAAAAAAAAAAAAAGCATTTTATGCACATGGAAATACAGGATTAAACGAAGATTTAGGGTTCAATTTTCAATCTTCCATTTAATTGTTGTTCTTCATTATCTGATTCAATTCTATTCACTCATTGGTGAAAATTAAATTGTTTGAACTTTAGCCGTTGTACTCGAAGAGGTTTTTTAAAATGATTTATAGAGCCTAATTAGTGGGTACAGTTTTGTTTGAAGCCCGTCTGAGCAAGGATAATGGCTTGTGCTACTCTCAAAAGATCTTTGGATTTTGGCCCCCGAAAAGGCAAAGATGTATTCCAATGAGTGTTTCGTCTTCCAGTTCTCCGCCTGCATCTAGAAATTATGGAAGCCCTTCGCTGTTCAGCGAATTATGCAATACCTGGTCTAATTACTTAGCATGAATAGTGCAACACTATAGCTTCGTCTTTTTCTAATTTTAAAAATTTTAAATATATTTTTAATTTATTTTCTTAAGTTCATCTACATTACCTCACCAATAGAATTTCTTGGTTTTGAATTTTTTTTGTGTTAATTCTGAGGCCGTTATTATTTTTTTCTTCGCCATTACTAATGATACTAATTATAATTAGTAATTAATAATTATTAGTCGTTTTGCGAAACCCAGAGTATCCCTAACCCAGGATAAAATTGAATTTAATTATTTTTTTTTTTTTGTATTTAGCTACGTGTAATAATTGAACTAAGTATTTTGTTTATTTATTTGTTTTGTTTAAAGGTATAAAACCTTAAGGGTTTTAATATATAACCTAATCTTAGTATATAACAACTATTCTAATTGTTTTATTTTTTATATTTTTTATCCCTGGGAATACTTGTTTGGTGCCTTGCTGTTAATGATTTCATATCTTCTTGATTAATTTTTTGTACATCATGCTTATATTTTTTCATCTTTATTTTATGTAAACAAAAATTATATACAATATTTAGTTTCAACTACAAATTTCGATGTTTGGAACAGACGTTTTGTTAACATCGATGATTTTTTTGTGTCGATTGGTTAGTTGACTTTATTATTATTTTATTGAATAAATATTATTAAAAAAAAAAAATTAACTACGTAGCATAGTTTTCATACTTAGTGAATGTAAGCTTCAAGTGATGAACATACAATGGAGGGGAATAAAAAGGGCGACAACCATCTGTATTGACGTACCAGAACCTCTCTTGGCTTTTTTCATTCTAACGAATTTTTATTAGGATGAAACGATTTCTCTCGGTTTTCGCATGGAATAGTTTGTTTATCTGTCCTGTTTGAAGGCGTTTTCTTCTCCTTCAGCTCTTTAGTCCAGAATGTCCCTTGGCTTCCTCTTCAAATAAGTATAGTCCCTCGGCCAGTATTATAGATTTAAAGTCTTTGTTCTCCATCCTCTGATATTCATCTTTTTCAGATCCTCTTTTACGTCCTGGAGCGTTTACGAGGAAGCTGCAGAAGTACGCGAATTCATTTTTTCTGATAAACATCGCTAGTTAAGGATTAAAGAATGAAACACTACTGGACAAATAAACGAAAACTTTAACTATTCAAGAACCGAGAAAACTTTTTGTCATTCTTATATTAATGTTTTCATTTTGTTAAGTGTTTTTCATTCCTTTTTCAGCTAGGTATTATTGGCATCAACGCGTTCAGTTATATATTGCGACGGAAGAAATCAAAACAGATGTTCTGACAGGTCCAGAAGCTTCGAGAACGGGATAGGGAATTTTCGAGGGTGCCTATCGATGGCATCCTAAAAATGAGTAAGCAAGCGATGGTAGAGAAGAGTCCTTTTAACCTGAACAACAAGGAATGCAGTTACTTTTTTATGACTGTTAAGTTGTTGTTTGTTTGACGTCACTTAATGGCAAAAAGGCTAACGATGCTACAGCGGGAGTCCTAAATTTTGCCTATCCAGGTACAATTAGGATAGGATGGGATTAAACGAGTTCCTGACATCGTACAGGTTCGAAACCTCTGTTTAGGTCCTATCCGAGGGACGGCATAATTGATGCCGAATATTATTATATTTCTCCTGGCTCCAGGTTTTGAACTTGTTAGTTTCTGGTTCTCAATCATATATATGTCCGTATTTCCTAACGCGTTTGCCCACTCGGCCGCAACCCTTTTTTACTCCCATTATAAATTCCTAGGGCCACCTCGGGACGCGAACCCGCGACCTTTAGTATTGCAAGTTGCTATGCTAACCACACCATCACAGTTCCGTTTCAAATGATATTATTTTGAGTTCTCACTGTTAGTTTGAGGTACATATTATGTTAGGTCTATAAAATTATTCAAATCGGTATCAGTGCTACAATACCTATGTTTATATGAAATTTCTTATTTGAAACTAAATGGGAATTCTGCGTTTTGTTCCGATCCAGTTCGGAATGCAAATTCTCAAATACGCGCCATCTGCATTATAAATGAAGGCAGGTACTTACGCAACTGCATAATAACGCCCCTATTGTGGGTGGAGTAAACTCATCCATCCGATTGAGCAATCCGCGATTAACAATTGAAATTCTATTTAAAGTAACAATTAACTTTGAAATAATTCGAGCGAATAGCTGTGGAGCGTTTGTAATTATGTTAAAATGAACCATACCAACAACCAGTAACTTAAATATTTATACTTCAAATATTTATTTATTTTTTTAATCCAAAGCAATATTCAAATCAACCACCAATTAATTAAAATACACATAATAAATAGGTCCAGTTTAAATTTTTTTATTTCATCCAACAGGTGAAAATAGTTTCTTGTTGTTCAAACTAGCGATAAAGGGTAGCGGTTTTTTTATTTACCGCTAACATGAATATTTGAATTATAACTAATTTCATGTGCATCGGTACCCCGTAAATAATAAACATCATTTCTCATTTTTTTACTAGTTCAGAAGAGCGAAGTGCTCTCACCCAGTCTCCACTGGTTTTATAACAGTGATGCGGCTGGGAGAGAAGCACCGGGATCTCCTAGGGTCTTGCTTTGCTTTCCATAAGTGGGAGGCAAAGCGGGGGTCAGAGATCCCTAGGCTGAATGTTTATATTGTATATAAGAAGAATCCGTGTATGGTGGTATATATTTAAGTTTCTATTTTGGTGGCGGGATGGCCGAGTGGGAAAACGCGTTAGAAAATACGCGTTGCCACGGATAAGCAGACAGATGACTGAGAACCAGAAGATAGCAAGTTCAAAACCCGGAGCCAGGGGAAATTTAATAATACTCGGCATTAATCCCCCACCCTCTCCCCTGGCTCGGGAAACCCCGTATAGCCTAAACGGTGAGGAAGGGGAGAACCAAAAAAAAAAAAAAGTTTCTATTTCGGTTGTATTCTAGTTTCTATTTTTCGTTTCTAATTATTATTTTGTTTATCTTGTGTGAATGTATCTTTTGAGCACTAATATTAAATGCCCTTAAGTGTGGCAGATTATATTATCCCTTTATCAATAAAAACAAAAAAAAAGAGAGTTCAGAAGAGCTAATTTTTCATAACTTTGAACTATTAAAATTTGTTTATTCGTTTCTTACAATGGAAGCTGCTATATAAACGCTTTTCACATTGTTATTGGCATTGGAAGTATTTAATACCATTTTATTAAGTTTGATTTAATGAAAAAATGTACATGTTCAATTTTCAATTAATGTTCAAACAATAAATGGTGGTCCCTGTACCACCACTTAACCCGGGAAAGGCAACCTTTCTTGGCAATAGGTGGAAGGTAACCATGAGTCATTTTGACTTCATTTGATTCAATAAAAAAGACTTTAATTTTTTTAATAAACAATTTTATTTATATAAAAGAATTTCTTCATAACAATAAACTAATTAAAAGAAACGATAAAAACCATTTTAAAAATCACTATACAGAGCTGAAGATTGGAAATAAAAAAGGGGGAAGAGAGTAGAGGTGGAGGCAACAATGGAACTCAACAATCAGACCAAATTCTTCTGTTTTAAGTTTACTTGTTTCTTATTGTTGTCAATATAAATTAAGGGTGTCCATAACTGGTAGGGTGTCCATAGCTAGTCATTTACCCTACTTTGCAATGTCAATAATTGTTTCGAAAATTATGATTGATGGAAGATAGAACTATGAGCAAAAAGACTCACACATTTTCAGGTCCATATCGGCAACCATGAACAAAATGACTCACTTAGCTTTTACGTGCATTAGTAACCATGCGTCAATTTGTCTCACTAAATATTATTAAAAAAAAACATTCCCTCGTTTGAAGAATAGCTGGAAACGTTCTCACTGTGGCAGCAGCAAGTAGACTGTTTATGCGGAGATGACCCTTAGCCAGGTCGTCGTTGGGGGGCCCCACTCGATATACCAACCCGACTAATCTCACAGCTGAGTCTATTTGACTCTGGGTACCTTTCCCGGGTTAAACACCACCAGGAGCCTGTATGATGTCAGGTACTCGTTCTTAAAGGTCATGGGTTCGCGTCCCGTGACCCTAGAATTTTTTAAAGGGAGTAATCAAACTTTATCTATGCCGACCCTCAGATAGGCCGTATATTGGAGGTCCTGATCCTGTACGATGTCAGGTACTCATTAAAGATCCCTATCCTAATTGTACCTGGATAGGAAAAATTTAGGATTTACACTGTAGCATCTTCTGATTAGCCTTAGTGGCATAAAGTGACGTTAAATAAACAAACAAACAAGGGTAGACTCTGTCCTTCTTGGAAGCCAATAACTTTGATCGATTACTGTAGCTATGACCATATTCATAAGACGTGTTGTGGATGTCCTTACTTGCGTAAAGATCGTCCATTATGGAATATTTTTAAAAAACAAAAATTTGTAATGGTAGTTTAGAATGGATCGTGCCAGCGGATGAGCCACCTGGACGACCCTAGAGGTTAGGCTAAAGAAAGCAGGACGGTGATGTAACATGCGATTGCAAGAAAGGACGCAGCTTTTAATGTATGTATTGAAAAGGCACCAGAGGAGCAAGGCCACACGTAGCTGCATCGTCAACGCGACCTGTTTACTGATCGATGCGTGCGGCCGAAGTTTGGGAGTGTCTTGTAGGCTGTGATTAGAACAGAGAGTAGTGAATGGACTTATCAATAATTCATTTCTTTCTGTTCTTTACCTGAACAAGTATAGCCCATAGTGGACGATTGGTTTAGCACATTGTAGGGACGTATTGTTTCTGGATCTACGTGAATGTAAAGAGTTGAGCAAAATGTCATGACGCTCAATCGTCCGGATTTTCTCTCTTAATTATTTAATAAGAATACTTAGGTTATAGAGCTTTTTTAACAATATAAAAAGGTATCAGGACTCATTCGGACTTCAACCAAAGTCATATTAGACATATATATATTAGTAGTGTGCATTGCTCCACTACCTACAATACAAACATTGTCCAAATATTTTCTTTTATAGTGTTCTCGTTTCCGTTTGAAGAGCTCTGAACAGTCAGAATTTTTTTTTATACAGATATAACTTCTATCGCACCCAACTAATAATCAAAATAATAAAAACTTGATATAATACACTATAATACATTGGTAATAAAGGCATGTGGGGGAGCAGTACTCAGCGGCATCTCCTGACTTAATAGTTACTACGACTGATTACTAGGCGAGGAGGTCCCTCATCCAGCTCCTCTTCAGAGACTTAGACGGGCGTAACCTGGAATGACTGTTGTGGCCCTACCATTTGTGAGTGAGTTAGTGTGCTCTTGTAATTTGTCATACAATCTTGTGTCACGGCATCGTTTGTGTTCATTGACAGTAGGCATGTCAAGGTCGGTGTGGAATGTTATGTTGCTAACTTACCAGGTAGCTTTTGTAATTATTCTAAATATTTCAGCATGAAAGATTCGAATTTAGTTAATGCTGGTCTTTTTTGTGATACCGTATCTCTGTGATGAGTGGGTCCAAATGGGCAACAGTGAATATGTGAATGAGTTCAATTTCTAAGTTTTAGTTTCGAGTGTTTTTAGAAGAGTGGATATTATAGTTTTAGCTTTTGTTTTTTCTTGTTGGAATTATGGATCAAATGTTAGTCCTACATAGTTTACTGTGTCTGTCTGTGAAATATGTGTATTGTCGTAAAAGACTGAACCTCTGGACATTTTTCACCTCGAAGAGTAAAAGTTATTTTTAGTGATTTGTCGTGGTTTAGTCAGAGTTTTCAAAGTTTAAACCAGTAACTTAATTTTTTATAATAATTTGAAGGTTTTTGATGTATATGTGGATTTAAGAGGATTGCTGTGTTGTCCGCTTATGATGCTGTTAATATATAGCATTTCCAAGTCTATTTGAACTTTTATCAAGTCAACTATAACCCTTTCCAAGTTAAAAGAAACCCTTTCCAAATCAAATGGAACCCTTCCAACTCAATCGTCACCCTATCTATTTCATTTATCTATTGAATGGGGTTCCATTTGATTTGGAAAGGGTTACATTTGAATTGGAAAGGGTTTCTTGTGACTTGGAAAGGGTTACAGTAGACTTGGAAAAGGTTACACTTGACTTGGAAAAGGTTACACTTGATTTGGAAAAAGTTACACTTGACTTGGAAAGGGTTTCTTTTGACTTGGAAAGGCTTACAGTTGACTTGGAAAAGGTTCAAATTGACTTGGAAATGCTATATCTGAGCTATATATGGACTGCAGTAAACTTTGGCAGTTTAGTTTTTCTTCCTGAATCATGGAGACTAGAGGCGTTTTTCTTCTTGGAATTTTTTAATTATACCATAGTACATTGTTTATGTCTCTTTTTGAGTTTTCAATTATTTTTTTTAAGAGGGGTTTAATGCTTGAAAATTAATTACTTTATTTCATATTTATATTTTTAAATTAATATTTTGAATCTCAGATATTAGGTGAAAATTAAGTATTTATCTATTTTTAGGACTTTTTCACAAGGCTATAAGTATGAGCGGAAACGCTTACACTCCATGGGCATTAGTCAAGCCAGGCTTTGCAAGAGAACGAGCCATCAAGACCGCTGAAGAAGCCGGATGTCCTTACAATGGGACCAAGACAACGCTGGAGTGCCTCAGAACGAAGAACGGTACCGACATCGTGAGCCTGCGACAGCAGTTCACTGTGAGTAGACCCAATATATCATAAAGATTTCCATCATTGATCAACATTCAATGAAAACAATGAACATCATGGTCGAGCGTGTTATAACATTTTTGGGAAATTGAAATGCCTCTTCTTTTTTTAATTTTCTTAACATTTTAAATTTATGAATCATCATCATGGGCGGATCCAGCATATTGTAAAGGGGGGGGGGGCTGCAACCCCACAGCCTTTCAGTTGGATCTGCCAATAAGCTTTTTTACCTTTATGTTCCTTTCCCACAACTAAAATTCTACTTGTTCAGCATATTGGGTGGCGGGATGGCCGAGTGGGTAAACGCGCCAGAAAATACGCGTTGCACATGGCAACGTATGATTGAGAACCGAAAGATAGCAAGTTCAAAACCCGGAGTCAGGGGAAATTTAGTAATTCTCGGCATAAATCCCCCACCCTCTCCCCTGGGCCCGGGAAACCCCGTATAGCCTAACAGGCGAGGAAGGGGAGGACCAATAAAAAAAAAAAAACTTGTTCAGCATATTATTTGTTCTTTAACCTTGCTTCCTTACATTAAGGAAAGTCAAATTCTACCTTTAAATGACGAAAAAAATTCTAAAGGGAAGGGCTGCAGCTTTTACACTCTATGAACCTCACCCTCGAACAGGTTCTCCCCCGAACCTTACCGAACCGGCGTTCCACGAACAGCCATTTATACTTAACGGGACATTAAGCGAACAAATATGGCTGACACACCCAACGCTAGCTTATGATGAAGAAAAAATCTCCATCATCAATATATTGTATATTTTCTGAAAAATAAAAAAATAGGAGTCGAATTACAACGGCGCACTAGTATCACAAACAACTCCTGTCACTTGGAAAAACCCAAATCAGAAGTGACATTTGCGCTAACCCCGAACAAAGGCGAACAGATGAAGTACCAAGAATGCCTGAACAGTCGACGTGAAGGCTGTTCGAGGGTAAAGTTCGTAAAGTGTAAAGGCACCTTAACGAGTACCTGACATCGTACCTCTGGATCTCCATTTTACGTCCTATCCCAGTGACGTCATAGTCCAGGATTTTTGACTCCCTTTAAAAAATCCCAGGTAAACCGCGGGACGCGACCTTTAGTAATGTAGGTTGCTATGCTTACCACTACAGCATAGGTGACCCCTAAGGGAAGTTTAACATTGCTTAATCCAAATATGAGCAGTTCCGAACAAAAGAAAAGAACTTGACTGGATTTTTAAAATATGTGTATAAATTACTAACATTGGAACTTAATATTTAAGAAAACGCAAAAACTTATAATGTATCCATATGTGAGTACGCGATTTAAGATAAAAAAAATAATCTGATTACTGACATAGAAAATTCGAAAAGTTTAATTCAATAAAGGTGTGATAGCACGGTCTTAAAATCAATATACCCTTAAAAAAAAAAACATCAATATTTAACCAAATAAATCGGAAGAAGTAAAGAAATTGATAAGGAATAGATTTTTCATTACTATTAAACATAAAAATCTGGTGCGATGCGCGCAACACACAACTTTCACATACCAACTTACAAGGGCGTACCCAGGATCAAAACTAGGGGGGGGGGGGGCAAGCTAAAATCTAGGGGGGGGGGGCAAGCTATGGTCGTTTAAGTAGTAACATGTTACCGCGGAAAAGGTGAATGAAACCAAAATTATGTATAACTAGATAGGGTGCCCGGCTTCGCTCCGGTAGTTGTATGGTAGTTATAATGACAGAAAAACTTTAAAATTAAAGGAAATATAGAACAAAATTAGCACTTTCTTGAAACTTCTAACATCGTATCAATATTAAGATTCGATATCTGCAGAGTCCGCCCAAATAAGGAACCCTATATACTTTAAAGGGGGTTGAAAATGGTGAATGAACAATTAATTTTGCTGCAACTTTGTCGAGTCATGCATCGTTTTTGATGGTTTCTGTGATTCTGAATTCTATAAGCCCATTCCAAGCAGTTAGCAGATAATAAGTTATTAGATTATGGTTGAAAAATATATTAGTTAAAAAACTATATTTCGATTACAACTTAAGCGCCGACGACTGTGATGGTCCTATTAGATCCAGAAGTTTAGAAACTACCGAAGATTCATAGAAACTTTTTTTTTAAGACCTTTCTTCTAGTTCAATCTCCCATAAGATATCCCCCCCCCCCCACCGTTATTTGGCCGTACACTGCACCTACTATTACAAAATGAAAACCAAAATATCATGAGGGCACAATTTTTGATCATATTTCTTTTTATCCTGAACTATGAGGGGTGATAAAATCTTATTGAAAAAATACTGTAATTGGAGTTAGTCATTTTATCAACTGGAATGCTCATCATACATAGTAATAAAACCATTTTTCATAATTGCATACAATAAGAACACTTCAAACTTTTTATTTTCGATCTATAATCAGTCAATTCAGCTCTTCTTTTTTGCTTTATGTCTCTTTATTTCGCTCACTGTACTACTAAAAAATGTTCAGTCATATTGCATTAAATTTACTTAAGTAGATGTTATATATTGATTAAATATAATGTGTAAATCAATTAACCTTCTTATGAGAAAATTAATTTTGTAAGGTATCCAGTCGGTTTTCTAATTGATTGCAGATATGTAAAATCATTATTTTATTTAGAAAGAAATGGTGAAACAATTTTAAAAGTACTTTAGAAAGAACAGCTGAAAAAATATTTAACCTTTACAAACTGAACGGAATGAATGAACAATAAACATTGAGTGTAACGCACCCTAGCGCTTCCTGGTAGCCTGGAGCTCGAACTACATTTTTCATTCATAACCTCGTATCTCAATCTCAGAGAGGCTAATTAAATGGTGCGAGAGTCTTAAAATTCCAGTCCTTTTCTCTTCAATTTTACACCCTTAAGAGAAAAACAGAAACCTTCTTCTCCGTTATGGGTTTTATAGCAACACGCTGACATAACTCTCTTAAACGTGCGTTGAGTCGTTTTTGAGCCTTTTCGGCACGCACATTGTACACTTTGCTTTATAATATATATTGATTGATTATTGCAGTGCTTTATCAACTAACTTATTACAATTATTTGCTTGAAAAAAAATGTATTCTATCATTGCTTTCAGTCTTAAGAGCCTAAAAAATTATTGCTTCCAGCCTTCCAGGGGAGGGGGGCAGCTGCCCCCTCCTGCCCCCCGCTGGGTACGCCCATGCCAACTTACTTTGATTAGAAATCGACGTATTTTGTTAAATGCCATTTCTCAAAGTGACACATTTTCATATTCATTTACTTAGTTTTGTTTGTATTTGCTCTTTAAAGTATACTATTTTTTTTATTAATAAATAAAAGTTTTTACTTGTGATAATGCGACAATGCCAGCATTATACTCCAAGTCGTCTGATTTTATAATTCTCTGTTTAGTTGTTGAAAACTTCATTTAGTTACCATGGAAACAAATAATATCCATTGAATGAACAGAATGGCTTTAATTATAAAGCATTGGCCTGTCATTAAAGGCGTACTGTGAATGCGTGAGCTCAACGTGTTTTATGAGTTGACGGAATATTTTTCTTTCTTTTTTTCTGTATGAGTCATTCCATGTCACAACAACACACTTTTTTCCCGCACCATCTCAGATTTTAATGAAATTTGGTAGTAGGACACCTTCCTGTAGACTAAGAAAAATGCCAAATTTCAGCTCAATATCCCAACCGGTTTTCAAAATATAGCTATGTAAACCCAAGGAAAAACGCACAATTTTGACTTGTCGCATCATCTGGAAATTGAAATTGCAGCTATTCTAGACGAGATAGAGAGTTGAAATTGATGTCATTTTAAAACTGAATCTTTGACCTTCCTTATGATATGCAACTCAATAGGGTTTAAGAGAAATATTTTTTTCAAAATTTGAATCAAAATTTCAAATTTTAATTTCTCAAAAGCGCATTTTTTAACATTCTGAAAAAATTCAGTGGAGTTTAAAAGGCTGTCATTAATAAGTGCTATAAAAATTATGATGGGACAGCAATGGGTTCATGCTTAAAATAATTATTGAAGAATTTGAGGTCCAGAAACAGAAAAAATCATGAATAAAAATAGCTGTAGCTTTTTTCCAAATTTGACTAGGACCTATGATACTATGATATATAGGTGTCGTTTAACAGCGCATTTCATGCCGTTTCATATGATTTAAGACAATGTACAGGTTGGTACTAAAGAAATTTTCTTAAAACTAAATGTAAAATTTTAATTTCAATTTTCTCCAAAAGGACATTTTTAATTTTTTTTTAAAAATAGGTAGTATTATATGTAGAGTGGCAAAGCTAAGTGATCTAAGTGCCAAAAATTCATTTCCCCGTTTTTTATACAAAAATGATCTAAAAGTCAAGGCCAATGCGGTGCGAAGTGATTTATCTCCCGATACTTATACTAGTATAAGTACTACCAATCGGGAGATAAATCACTTCGCACCGCATTGGCCTTGACTTTTAGATCATTTTTGTATAAAAAACGGGGAAATGAATTTTTGGCACTTAGATCACTTAGCTTTGCCACTCTACATATATATTCATACAGCAAAATATAAAAGTGGGATGAAAATTTCTTCATTACTAAACAAATTGAAAGCTAGTGATTAAAGTCCATAAATCTAGCATTTCATGATTAAAATTAGCTGTAATTGTTTTCCAAATTTGACTAGGACTATGAGATTAGTGTCGTTTAACAGCGAATTCCAAGCCATTTCATATGACATACAACTGTGTACAGGTATAGGCAGTATAGCCTATTTTTTTTTTTTTTTTAAATAGATAAATTTTAAAAGATACTCATACAGGAGAAAAAAAGAAAAATATTCCGTCAACTCATAAAACACGTTGAGCTCACGCATTCACAGTACGCCTTTAATGACAGACCAATGCTTTATAATTAAAGATTTCTGTTCATCTAATGGAAATTATTTGTTTCATGGTAAGTATATGAAGTTTTCAACAACAAAACAGAGAATTATAAAATCAGACGACTTGGAGTATAAAATGGGCATTTCGAGAAATTCAAATTTGAAACTTTGATTCAAATTTTGAAAAACAAATTGAGTTGCATATCATAAGGAAGGTCAGAGATTGAGTTTTAAAATTACATCAATTTCAACTCTCTATCTCGTCTAGAAGAGCTGCAATTTCAATTTCCAGATGATACAACAGGTCAAAATTGTGCGTTTTTCCATGGGTTTACATGGCTATATTTTGAAAACCGGTTGAGATATTGAGCTGAAATTTGGTATTTTTCTTAGTCTACAGGAAGGTGTCCTATTACCAAATTTCATTAAAATCTGAGATGGTGCTGGAAAAAAGTGTGTTGATGTGACATGGAATGACTCATATATGTTTACTTGATTTTTTTCATATTTAGCCATTTCTTATTTTTAGGCGAAACGAGAGACAGATAATTTCTCCATATAAATAAAAACAAAGGTACTTTGAAGGAAAACAAAAAAGGCCCCTTTACCATTTAAACCCCTTCAGAATATACTAATAATGATAAAGCTTATGTGATATTGAAGAAATACTTGATTCTCATTAAACATGACGAGTTTAATTAAAATCGTTATAATTAGTTAAATAACATCCAATTTTCAACTAAAATGTTAGCTATTATGATTATTATTATTTTTAATTTAAAATTTGTTAAAATCTATGAAAGGATGAACTTCGGGATCCCCTAGTATACTATGGACCTGTTGTGGATTCCAAAGCTGAAAGATCATTTCTTCCTGAACACCCAAAGAAGCTCCCTCATTATCCAGTTCCTTGGATTTTAGGCATCTCATCTGGTGATGGTCTTCTTAAAACAGCTGGTAAGATTTTTTTTTCTAATTTAACTTTGAATATTTTTTCTCCAGCCTTCTAATACTTATATATATACAATTTTAAGACAAACTTTATTTATTCTATTTTTCTTATTATTATTCATGATACAAGTACAATTTACAATACCATGAGCGTTAGCCTTCTCAAGAGCCCTCTTCAGGTGTCTTTATCTAGTGCGGACAGATATTAAAGATGTATCTGGTTTCTTGTGCAAGAGCAACTGCCCATCACAGTCTTGCTGTTCCCATCCTTCTCCTACGGTCCAACTTTTCTTCTAGTAGATGTTTTGCAGGGTCATACTTGCTCATTTGAGCCACATGGCCAGCCTACCTTAATCTATCACTTTTAATCTACTACTGATGTCAGATTCCCCAAACATCTTTTGTACACTTTCATCGACCATAATGTCTGACCATCCCCACATCCCCCACACATGAGACGCTTACTGCCACGTGGTAATGAGACCCGTGGGAAGGAAAATTCAAGCAGAAGCGTTATTTTTCATGATTAACGAAACATGAAATCTTTTGTAAGATAGTAATAACTCATTACCTTCATACACCACAACTTGTGTTATCTTTATGAAAGGTAACACATCCTTGTCTGCTATAAGGTAATCTATGAGAAAAATTCTGAATTCTAATAAGAACATCCACATCTCATTAGACGAATACATCAGTCCATTCCTGCTAACTGGAATGCCAATCCTCCATCAAGGTGCTGTACGACCCCCCTGTTCGGAAAATTAAAGCTCAAAAGAAATACGGATACCCAGAAAAATGTTAGTCACATATAAATGTCCTCCTCAACAATTTTCATGGTACATATTGTATACATTGTGCCATTCTGGGCAGTCCTGCCCATTAATGTTTAAAAAAAAATCTTTCTTATGAAGTAATATTTCTTTAGAATTTATCTTAATTTATTCATTCATTTAGGTATTTAGAAATATTTTCATTGATACATACATACATACATACATCCTTGGCGCTACAGCCCAGTTCGGGCCCTGGCCTCCAAAAGAAATCGCCCCCACTTTTCTCTGCTCCTGGCCATCGTCCACCAGCCCGACGCTCCAAACCGCATCGCATCCATTCCAACCTGGTCCAACCATCTTGTCCGGGGTCTTCCTATTTTCCTTTTGCCCACTACAGCGTATTCCATTACTCTCTTTGGAATGCTGCTGTCCGCCATTCTTTGGACATGACCAGCCCAACGCAGCCTGCTAATCTTTATAAATATAACTGCTGGGACATCCTTAAATCTTTCGTACAATTCTCTGTTGGGTCTCATTCTCCACTTACCATTTCCTCGTATGGGCCCATAGATCCTCCTGAGAATATTTCTTTCAAAAACAGAAATCTTCTGTTCATCAGTGTTTTTTAGTACCCAGCATTCACATTTTATTTTCATTGATAAGATTCCAAATTAATCAAATGGTAGACAATAGAAATATGATTCCTGTTATTAGATTATGTTTATCTTAATCTGAAAGAGGAGGAAATTTTCTTAAATATAATTTAATTTATAACTTATGGAAATTGAATCCCTTAGTAATTTTTATTCCTCACTCTGAGGTCATATTTTCATAATATCTCATCAGCAAAGATTCCTCAAATATTAGATTTTCACTTCCTCTCATATTAAAATAAAAATGAGGAATAAATAAAAATCCATTTAAAGTAATATATGGTAATTACATTAGACTATGAGATTTTCTTTTACTTTGCTTATTTTTTTTTGTTATTCTTTGTTTCAGTATTTACTCTCTCGGATCCATTCAGTTGGAACGCACTCAACTCGGAGCTTAGTGACTTTATCCGTAAATCTCTTCTTTATATGCAGCCCGTATCAGGTGACGATATGCTTACCGATGAAATACGACAGTTTTACTTTAACGGTGGATCCTTATCAAATGAAAGCTTTGCAAATATGACAAATGTAATTATTAATTTTTTTCTGTCATGTATAGGATTAATAAACTAGCTTGTATTTATTATTAAATATAACTCCTATAAAATGGCATAACAAAATTCAGAAGAATAAGCCAAATAATTTTATTTTTGTACAATGAATCAAAAAAGAGGCTTCCCATAAGAAGTTTTGTAACCTTACAATCAAGTGAAAAAAAACACTTTAATATGATGTTTATAAAGTCATGTAGTCCATATCCATGAATTGTCAAGATAAATATACAAATATCCAAATTTCCAAAATTACTTTGTGAATTTCAATATCATCTGATATTTTTATTATTAATTTTGCTGTCAGCAATTTGAGGTATGATTAAATGTTTCAGGTAATAAAATTAAAACAAAAAAAAAAAATCGAGAGAGGATTATTCAGTTTAAAAAATAGATCTTAAAATATTAGGTATATATTTTCAAAATATAACTAGTTTTCATGCCCCTTTTTGTTCCTTATAATTTCTATAATTTATTTCTGAGTATGATGATATTTAATATTAATTTATTGCAAAAAAAAAAAAAAAAGAAAAACATTCAATGGTAACCTCATTTTTGCCTGAGTATTTTTAAATAGATTACAATAACTAGAGGATTATTTTAGTAACTGTAATTTCGGACTTCTTGGACCTTTGATTGCATGGACTCAAACCAATTAGGATAGTAGTACTTTGACACAGTAGCCAATGATAATACTGTTACATGTTCTAGATATTGTGATTCATCTCTATATTTTTATGATAGGAAACTTAAATGTAAGGTGAGGTGGGGCACATTGTAACACAAAAGATTTTTTACACCTGAGACTTTATTTTCAATTTTTTATTTTTCCCAAATCACCTTAGGATCTAATCTATGTTAAACATTACTTTATGCATCATGTCTGACCGTGAGCAGCTATTTTCCAAAAAAATAATTTTGTTTCATTGTGCCCCATGCCCGGAGTACAATGAAACACCATAACTAACAAAAAATCTTTATTTGGCTTCCAGTCGGTTTTTTGTTCTTCTGCTTTAGGATAGCCACAAAATTTTTCAGGAAAGAGGAAAGTTTGACTTTGGAAAAAGGTTTCATAAATTAACACAGTTTTTTTAGTGTTCTGCTCTCAATTTCGCAATCTGTAAGAAAATAAAAAAAAAAGTCTGCTTATTGCACAATGAAAAACAAATGAGGCATGATGAAACACTCGTGGGACTCGATGAAATGTTTCATTGTGCCCCGAACGCTCCTGTTTCAAGGAATCCCATACGGGCTTTTTTGATGTATTTAACTTCCTACAATGAAAGTAAAGAGGTAGGAAAGCCTAAGTCAGGCAAAATCTTAAGAGATACTTGCATAATGAAATGTTGTAAGAGCAGATTGAATGAAATAATTACTCATAACTAGAGAGGAAAATCCGTTCGTCGAAAATTTTAAGTTTTTTGCCAAAACCGCACTTCAGCACAGAGAGTCTGTCACGAAACAAGTCGAAAGTGGACAGTAAGCTGACTGTTTTGAGTGAATTTGGTTGCACTAGACCTTTTGGTTCGCCCATTGCACCGACTATTTCATTGTGCCTCACCCTCCCCTAATTTAAAGCCTTTCATTTATTTGGTTATAGTAACTTCTCACTGGATTCAATCATAAGTAAATGTAGAATAGTGGAGCTCTAACACTATTAATTTTAAATATTTTTGGCTGATAAATAATTATATTTATTAACTGTCTGTATTTAAACTATATTTCTATTTCATCTGTTTTCAGTTGTTTACGGACGGCTGGTTTTGGTACCCTACGTCAGAAGCTATAGCGAAGCATAAAGGGCCTGTTTATTTATATTATTTTGACTATTTAGGAAACTATTCATTCATTGATCTTATTGGATCTAAAAGGATATTGAATGGTAAATTAAAATTATATAGTAATTTTTTAGATAGGATATTACGTGAAGATTGATTAAGATGGTTAAGACAATTTGAAAATTCTGGTTTTTATTTACTTAAAATATCTTTAAAAACATAAACATCTTAGTATACTAGTTAGCTTTTTAAGATTGTTGAAGCTATATCTTTGTTTGGAAACCTTCCACTAATATCTTAAGATTAATTTTTTCCTTTTCTCATTCTCATTTTATTTTTCTTAATGAATTCCAATTAATTTTTTTTTAATGAATAGTTTCCATTCAAATCTGTTTTCTTTTATTCTAGTTGCTTTCCATACAGATGAAATGATATACCTGTGGAACACAACAGCTTTCTTTCCACCACTAATAGGAGATGACTTGATAGTGTCACGAAGTCTTGTTAAGTTATGGACTAATTTTATCAAGACTGGGTAAGCAATAATAAAAATTGAATATATATTTTTAATAATATCTAATATCTCCTTACTGAGGAATTATTAATGATTCAGAACCAAATTCAAAACACTCGATCATCATTGATGATCTTAAAAAAACTGATATTATACATGGAAATTAAAAATATGAAGAAGAACAAAAAAATTATTATGAAGCATTTTTATCTAGAAATAAATCATATATATCTGATCCTGAAAAAAAGTTGAGGACATTAGTAGAGCAGGATCTCCAGGATCTCTAATCTTTGAATGTAAGATCATAGAAAAAGCATGAGAGAAAAATAAGAATCTATACCTTGTCCTCAAAGCGGCCTTCGATTCTGTATCCTGAGATGAAATTTGGAAGGTATTTATGACTAAGAATGTCTGTCTGGCTTGATCAAGGCAATCAAATCTTGCTATCAAGAACCAAACGGGATAGTGAGAATAAATAGTACTGAATCCAAAAGCTTTACAATGGAGAAAGGAGTAGAACAGGGAGACAGTCACAGTCCACTTCTCTTTGTAATCTTCTAAAAAACTGCGAGAACAATAATTAGGCACTAGAACATCCGGATTACATCAACACAAGTTGCGGTATATGCTGGTAATATAGCCATGGTCTCAGAAATTTCTATAAATTTGCAACAGAAGCAGAGATTGCTAAGAAAGACTTGATAATAAATTTTACAAAAATTAAAAACGTGCAAGTTGAAAGATTAAATGAATTCAATGTACAAAAATTGGAATTTGAGGAGGAATGCACATACCTCGGCACAATTAATCACAGAAATAGGAAATTAGAACAAGAGATTTCAAACAGGACCAGAAAAGCAAGCAATGTATACTACCACATGTGCAACACCATTGTAAGAAAGGATATGAAATTCGACACATTTTCAGTATTTGCCTCATGAAATCGGTACAGATTAATGTTTTTATATTTGCCAATCCTCTTGTATGGGGGAGAGTTTAACAGCTGGTGAAATTAAATTTCTCCTGAATGCGGTTTTCGAGACAAAATGAGATATGATCCGGAACGAGAATATTAGAGAGCAGCTCCGAATTGCCTGAACAGATAGGAACTCTGGAGAAGCGTCTCCTCAAATGGTTTGGACATGTCCACGGAATGAGTCAAGGCAGGAGTCTAAGAAGGTTAATGGAAACCAAAACTATGGGAACTAGAACTAAGGGGAGACTTGTTCTCTCCTTCTCTTGTTCATACTTCATAATTCCTCCTCTTGCTTGTCAGAACTGCAAATACTTTCCAAGTTGGGATAAGCAAGCGGGAAGATTATATGAAGATCCTGGCGAGAGGCAGAGACATATGGACATCCTGGGTTGATGTGGAACAAAGAGGAAGATAAAGAAGAAGACAAATATCTTTTGAAGTTATCCCCTCTTTAAAAAGCTTTTGTATAGACTCTACTTCCAAGACCCTACACAGTGACGTTTCCCAAGAACCTCCTCCCATAATAAAAAAAAACAACTTGTGTTTGCTCAGGAAGTTACTAATGTAAGTCAAGATGAAAATGAGTATTACTAACGTTTATTTTTATTATATTTCAGATCACCTAAAACTAAAGACTCCATCCTAAACTGGAAGAAATCAATGCATAATGACTATCTTCATATCCACAACGGAGGATACAGCATGAAAAGTGAGTTGTTGAAAGAGAGGACCATCTTCTGGAGGAATATTACTTCAAAATACAATTTATCGATTCCCTAAAAGTTATTTAGTATAGTAATTTAAGACTGCAATTCTATAGGTTAAAATAAAATGTGTTCATTACCATTACATGTAATGGTTTCAAATAAATGAATCCTGAGAAATTAATTTATTTTTTTAACATAGTAAGTACATAGTTATAAATAATAGTAGCATTGTCATTATACAAATAAAGCTTGATTTGTATATTCTTTGACCAAAAATCAAATCCTAACTCCTTTACTTTTCTTCTCTGTCCATAATCTGATTAAATTTTATATGCTTAAGCTATGAATTATTAACCTGATTATGAATGAAGTTCAATGGGATCAAGAATGATAAAATACTGTAAATGTAAATTTATTTTTAATATATGAGAACATTTCGGCCTGTTGAAGTATTTGGCACCATCAAAAAATAGGCTGAAAAAGTGACATATATTTAAAAAAGTTTACAATACAGAACCATCTCCCAAAGAAATTCTCTCGCATTAAATTATTGGTCAAAAATATCTTCAATATTAATAAATAAGTAGATCAGTTAAAAAACAAGGCCAGAATCATGTCTATCACAAAATGGGGTAGACATATTTTCTATCAAGTAGTTTCACCCCCCAGGGAATCAAAACTCATTTCCCTAATTAAAAAAAAAAAAAAGTTAAACAAAGAAAAAAACATCGGAAACCTTCAAAAGCCATTTTAAATATTTTATTTTTGAAAAGAAAAGATTAGGCTCAGCCAGGAGTCGAACCTGGATCTCCTGCGTCACATGCGTGGTACGCTAACCACTGTGCCACCGAGCTTGGCTCTAAGCGGAGCCAATCCTTCTTCTTCACTGATACCTCTCCCCCGATCTCGCAAGTTTTGTGAGTGGTTACAGGAGGTGGACAATTGGGGGAGAGGTATCAGTGTAGAGGAAGGATTGGCTCCGCTTGGAGCCGAGCTCAGTGGCACAGTGGTTAGCGTACCACGCATGTCTGGCGGGAGACCCAGGTTCAACTCCCTGCTGAGCCCAATCTTTTCTCTTTGAAAATAATATTAAATTAAAAATAAGGTGGTTACCCACAGTAATCATTAAATTAAAAGCCATTTTAAATAGATAACTTCATTTCAAAAATTGCCATTACTTGAACACATAGGAACTAAGAAAATAAAATGAGATTGAATGAAAAGAGCTGTACGGTTTCAAGTTATTTACAGACGAACAAAAATATTAAATTAGTGGATATGCAAATAATAGTTAAGTTTTTTCATTTTCCTTGCACATTTTTTAAAGTGGACATGGCTGTTTTTGAACTGAGTTACTCAAATTTTGTTTTCTTAAAGAGTATTGTAGGACATAATTTATTCTCTTTTCTAAAGCACTTCTTGTTCTGCCAATGGTATTTTTGGCTCCAATGGGGTTTTGGGTCGATTCACCATTTTAACGCTGTCAAAAAACTTGGTAAATCTTGATCTTCCAGCTCTCTCCTTTTTTTCCTTTTGCTGTTCAATAAGGTCGTCAATGTTTATCCCTAAAATAAAGTGAATGTTTATCTAATTTAGATATAATTTGATCTAATTTGTATACTGAACTATGATTTATATTTTACAGTTTAACTAAACTGTTGCGTTCGGAGCTCAATTTTACTATTTATGATTGAAATCACCTTACGCTGTATTGCCGGTTCTATTTTGAGGTGGCACAAGTTATATTGAATTGAACCTTGTACTAGTAATGAATAAGTTAGTAAAGAAGAAAAAAAAAGATAATAATGGTGGTAATAATTGCCATATAAGAATATATTTACACAATAATATTTACAAGTGAAAATAAGTAGAAATATTTAAAATAAAGAAAAAAAACGATGATGAGAACAATAAAATAAAAATACCTGTGACTAAACATAAATGATAAACAATTGAACTAAATGTAAAATTAATAAAACAAAATTAAAATATTAACTCTGATAAGAAGAAGAAAAAAATACAAAATAAAATAACAGGTAAAAAATAAGGAAGCATTAATCTTATTATTTAATAATTAATAATAAATAAAAATAATGAACTGAACTTAATGAATCTGAACGAGAGAGAGATAAAGAGATAAAAAATATTTTTCATGGAAGAATAAGTATTTAAAGAAAGTCCAAAATAAAACCTGGTACCAGGGTTCTCCGAATTCGTCGAGGCAGGTGACAGACGCTGTTGTGGCCAGTCTTCTAATTTCATTCGACTCCCTTTTCTCAAGATTTAGGAAATTATATGACTTCGTGGACACAACGAAACAGGCTAGGGTCACCATCAAGTGCCGTTAGTCGACTGAATGTATTATAATATAACGTAATATAAACAACGTCTCTCTCTCGTATTATAAACAACCTCTCTCGTTAATCCATGCATATATTATAAATATTGCAAATATTTATATATTCTTATATTTTTTTAAAAATTAACATAAATTTTACTTTTTAATAAAAAATGTTTGATCGGCTCGAACATACCGCCCACCTAAAATCAATAAATTGATTTTATTCCTCTTGATTCAAGGGAGCCAAGGGTGCAAGCTTATGAACTGGTCGTTTTAATAGACCCCCTGTTGTCCGTACGGTTACTACACGTACTATCCCATCAATGCCTGGGTGAAGATCTACTACTCTTCCTAGCTTCCAGCGGAGAGGTGAAGAATGAGGATCCTGCAGCAGTACTAAATCATTCACTCGGATTGGAGGTGTAATCTTAATCCATTTATTTCGCATTTGTAGAGTATGGATATATTCTGTACTCCATCGTTTCCAAAAAGTCTGCGCTGCGTTTTGGACAAGCTGCCACCGGCTCAGTAAATCAATTTTCTCGGTAGAAATGTCTCTTTCAGGATGTGCTATGAGCGCCGCTCCTATGAGAAAGTGACCGGGAGTTAGGTAATCGTAATTATCTGGGTCAGAAGTTACCGCACACAGTGGTCTTGAATTCAGTACGGCCTCAATCCTGGTGAACATGGTGTTCAATTCTTCAAAATGGAATGGCCGATCTCCAAGCGCGTGTTTCATGTGTGCCTTAGCAGATTTTACTGCAGCCTCCCATAGTCCTCCGAAGTGAGGGGCACTTGGAGGGTTAAAATGCCATTGCCCCCCAAGGTTAGCGGAATAATTTTGAATTGTGGTTTGATTGTTGTTATTTTCATGCCAAAAATATAGCTCCTTTAACTGCCGAGCGGCTCCGACAAAATTGGTACCACAGTCGGAATAGATATCTGAAGGTAGACCTCTTCTGGCGACGAACCTATCGAATGCGGCCAAAAACGAATCCGTCGAGAGTGTTGAAACAAGTTCCAAATGGACAGCCTTAACAGCCATGCAGACGAACAAGCATAAATATGCCTTACTGATAGGAGCGTTGCGTCTAGTGCCCTGTTTGATATTGAATGGGCCAGCATAATCCACACCTACAGATATAAACGGACGACCTTGAGTTATTCGAGCTACAGGAAGATCTGCCATGAAGGGATTGTTTGGTTTGGCCTTCAATTTGAAGCATCTTAAACAGGTCCAAATCCTCTTTCTTATGAGACTTCTTACTCCAAAGATGTAATACCTTCTCAACAAGTATGATTGAAGAGCCTTACACCCTAGATGGAAGTATATCTGATGTGTATGGTCTACGATAAGAGAAGTGAGTTTAGCCTTAGGGCTAAGTAATATAGGATGTTTAGTATCATAAGGCAACGACGTATTGGACAATCTGCCGCCCACCCTGAGGATCTGAAATGAATCTTCAAAGATGGCTAACCTTTTGAAGCGGGATGACATGCTCTTGTGGGATTGAAAGTCATAATCTTCTTTAAAGTACTCTCGTTGGGTTTCTCGTATCAGATGGAGTGTGGCGTACTCTATTTCTTCCACAGACAATGGTCCATTTAATTTATTTTCCTTTTGGGAATTTTTTATAAAGCGAAAAACATAAGAAAGAATCCTCACTAACTTCGAAAATTTTGAAAATGATTCTATTAATGAAATGGCGAAACTTGTACCCTTATGCGTAGTGATTAAAGACTGGCCCAAAACCTTAAGCTCGGGTAAATCTTTAACAGCAAGTGGAGGGTCAGGTAAGGTTACTGGGAATTCACGGAGCCAATTGGGACCATGCCACCACAGAGCACAATCTGCGAGTTCATTCGGTAGAACACCTCTTGAAGCTAAGTCGGCAGGATTCTGACGAGATGGTACATGATGCCACTGATGAGGTTCCGTATATGTTAGAATATAACCTATTCTATTAGCTACAAATGTCTTAAGTTGTTGAGGAGCGATTCGTAACCAACCAAGGACTATAGTTGAGTCTGTAAACAGAATCATTTCTTTTATTGAGTTGGAGAGGCAAAAATCCTTTAATGAATTGATTAGTTTTGTAAGTAGATGTGCTGCACAGAGCTCTAATCGAGGAATTGATATAATCTTCTTTGGAGCTAGTCGTGTTTTGGCTGTCAGCAGATAGGTGCTGGTGCTTGCATGTGCATTGACGACATGTAAGTAGATTGCAGCTGCATAGCCCTTTTCACTTGCGTCGCAGAATCCAAACAGTCTAAGTTGGCCCTCTGAAGTATGAACCCATCGTGGTATGTCAATCTCCATAACACTGGGTAATAGTTGCAGAAATCTATTCCACGTTTCCACAATGTCAGATGGTGGAGGATCATCCCAGTTTAATTTTAAGGACCAAAGTGATTGTATTAGATGTTTTGCTGGAAATATTACAGGAGCCAGAAAACCAAGTGGATCAAATAATCGAGCGATGGTCGATAGCATAGAGCGCTTTGTGGGCCTTGATGTATTAATGTTTACATTGTATCGAAAACAGTCAGTCTGAGCATTCCAGTGCATACCAAGCACCTTGGTGATTAAATCTTCATGGGGAATACATAAGTCAGTCTGACGATTTTCTTGTGGTATAGTTCTCATGAACTTCGCTGAATTGCTAGCCCATTTATGAATCGGAAAACATCCCTTGTCCAGTAATTGTGTGAGCTGAGTCTTTAAAGAAATCGCTTCCTCAAATGTTTCCACGCCAGTTATAATATCGTCCACGTAAACATCCGTTTCAAGTCTCTGGCTTGCTAATGGAAACTCCTTACCCTCATCTTCTCTTAGCTGAGCTAACACTCTAAGTGATAGGTACGGCGAAGAAGATTGACCATAAGTCAAAGTACATAATTCAAAGGTTTTGAGTGCTTCTTCGGGAGAATTACGCCATAGTATATGCTGATAGACTCTATGATCAGGAATAATTAATATCTGGCGAAACATCTTGACAATGTCAGCACCTATCACAATACGGTGTTTACGGAAGTTCATAAGAATTCTAGAGATATCTAGCTGTAATTTAGGACCCACAATAAGGTTATCATTAAGGGAGCCAGATGGTGTCCACATTGAGGCATCGAAAACAACTCTAATTTTTTGGTCATTGTCAGAGCCCTTAAATACCGCGTGATGCGGGATGATATATTTGGAAGGCCTAGAAGCTTCCTTCATGTGATTGAGTTCCAAGTATTCATTCATGAAGGCGTTATATTTTTCTCTAAGAGCTGGTTGCCAACTAAGTTTCTTTTCTAGATTGAGAAATCTAGCCCTAGATAACGATTTAGATTCAGGGTACTCCAAAGTTTGATCTCGTAATGGTAATGCAACCATATACCTCCCATCTTGCTGTCGTTGGACGTTGTCTTTAAAATACTTCTCACATTCAGCGTATTCAGGATGGGAATAAGAAGTGGAATGGATCTCTTCTAGTTCCCAAAAGCTTCTTAAAAGGGAATCTGAAAGAGGGTTTTCCAAAATAGACAAGCACACCTCAGCCGATGGGAAAAATTCTGAGGGAGGAACTCCAATGACAACATGCCCAAAGATAGATGGGAATGTTCCAAAATTGTCAGATAACTTGATGCTTGGCTCCGAAGAAATTATTTGAAAAAATAGGTCTGATCCTAGTAGAAAATCTATTGGTTTAGATTCCCAAAAGGTTTCATCAGCTAATTCAATTGACCCAACATGAGAAAGTATAGATCGGTCTAAGGAAACGCTAGGCAGATTTGAAGTTACTTGTGGCATAACTAATGCGTTGCATTTGATTTCTGTTGCGATTCCCTTTATAGGAGACAAAGTGCAGATAATTATGCCCTTTGATGCTGGAAGATGCGCTAAACCAACTCCGGACAAGAGTCGCCTCGAGGGTCTCCACGTGAGTCCAAGCCTTCTTGCACAAGATTCTGTTATGATGGAGAATTGTGAACCAGAATCAATCACCATTCTGATGGGGTGCACATGACCCTGCCAATCTCTAATATGGGCGACTGCTGTTCCTAACAATACCGTTTTTCCTCCAGCAGTTGTGCCTACTAATCCTGATGTGGATTCAGTTGAAGTTGTCTCATAGGGTTTAGAGTTCGATTCCCTTAGAGTAGAGGGATCATGCATCAGGGAATGATGTCTCTTGTTACATTGAAAGCAATTTAGCTTGGATGGGCAAGTGTTCGTTTGATGATCACTTTTCAGGCAATTCAGACACAACTTATTAGACTTGACAAATTCTACCTTCTTGTCATAAGGCATACGTCTGAATTCATAACATCTGTACAGTAAGTGATCCTTCTTGCATTTAGAACAATTACGGTTAGCAGGCGATTTTACCTCTATTTCTTTAGGTTTTTCAATTTTCTGACCGAAAGTTGTAAGGACCTTAGATTGTTTTATGGAGGTACATGGGGTGTCCGTAAAATAAGTTTCCCTATTTTTTTAAAAGTGAAAAAAATGTTTTATTACCATTGTATATTACATCATTAGAAATCTTGAACATTAAACTATTTTTCTACGTAGTCCCCGTTGACATTGATGCACTTCTGCATCCGTGTCACCATTTTTTTGATGCCCTGGTCATAGAGGTCCGCCGCCGCGCTGTTGAAGAACTTCATAAACCTCTTCTTTCAATTCCTCTCTTGTCCCAAAATTTGTTCCGCCTAGGTGTTTTTTCAGGCTTGGGGACAGATGGTAATCACTTGGGGCCAGATCGGGGCTGTAGGGTGGGTGTTGGATGGATGACGTCCAGCCCGCTGTTCATCGTGCGCCCTTCTTTGGACTCTTTGCACCATTTGCGCACCATCTGGACACTCATGCATGTTTCACCATACACTTCCCTAAGTTGGGAATGAATTTCGGTCGCCGAATTGCCTTAAGCACACAAAAAACGGATCTGGCGGGGGAAGCGATTGGGAGCTCCATCTTTCAAGGCTGTCAAGGCCGAACTGATGGTGGCAGCGAGTTGACCGGGGTTGGGATGTGGAGGGGGGAGTCCAAGCGACACGCTGGTGCCGTCTGAGGGACCTGCCGCGACTTGCACGGCCGTGCCACAACAGGGAAACTTATTTTACGGACACCCCTCGTATTTGGAGAATTGTCATATTTTCGAACAGTTTTAATAGGTTCAGATAATTCTAGGACCTTGCAGCGTTGCTGTACAAATTCTATCAGTGAACTATAAGTGGGAAAATCGGTGGTCTGCTTCTCTTCGAATAGTTTCCGATTTTCAGTATCTAGACAGTCCAAAGCTAGTTGCAATTTGAAATAATCCGCTTCATCGGGAATTTTAAGATTAGACAAAGATGAGAAACTATCTGCCACAGATTTCAAAAAGGCTCGTAAATATGCTGGACTGGAAGAAGATTGATTTGAAGGCCTGAATTGCTTTATCTTGTGAAGGTAAGCAGCCGCTAGTATCCGTTTATTATGATAGCGTTCCTCAAGAGCCTTCCAGGCATTATCATAATTATCGGCGGATAGTGAAAAGGATGAAACTATACGTAGAGGTTCGCCAGATAAGGACCCAACTAAATGATGAAATTTTTCAATGTCTGTTAATACTACTTCATTATGAACTATCGAAATAAATATATCCCTAAATCTGACCCACTCTAATAGGTCACCCTCGAATTTAGGTATAGAAATTTTAGGGAGCCTATGGCGCACAGAAGATGCCATGGTTAGATTTAGAGCCTGAGTTACATTGAGATCGTTAATAGTAGACGAACCTACCCCAGGATTTGAGAAAGTAGGTGTAGGAATTGGATTCATTACGTTTTCAAAAATAGTATTACATTCGTAGACGTACGATCGGGCAGCTTTCAAATATTTTTCTTCAATTGGAAATTCCTCTTCCTTTTCCATTAACACGTGAAGCTCCCATAAGGTATCCCAGTTGCTAATGTAACTTTGAAATAAATTTTCCAGTGCTCTAAATTTCCCCTTGAATATAGGAAATTTATTAATATCTTCTTCTGCAGCCTTAGCCGCCTCCCTGATCCCCTGAATTTCTTTAAAAATATTGGTTAATTTCTTTGCCACCAGCTTGGCCCTTTTGTCAGGTGATAGGTCTGCCATGTTTAATAAAATGTAATAGTTGAAAATTTATTAAAATATTAAAATTAGAAAATAAATTAAAAAATTAAAAGAGAGAATTATTTAATGATTTAGGTACCCAAAGAAATTAAATATTAATCAAATTAATAGTCTTTTTTTAATTGATTATTAATTAGGAGAAATCACAATTGAATTAATAAAGAAAATTTAAATTCAAAACAATTTTGAAAATGCCCAAAAAATAGATCCGGCCCGGAGGACCAGATGTTGCGTTCGGAGCTCAATTTTACTATTTATGATTGAAATCACCTTACGCTGTATTGCCGGTTCTATTTTGAGGTGGCACAAGTTATATTGAATTGAACCTTGTACTAGTAATGAATAAGTTAGTAAAGAAGAAAAAAAAAAAGATAATAATGGTGGTAATAATTGCCATATAAGAATATATTTACACAATAATATTTACATGTGAAAATAAGTAGAAATATTTAAAATAAAGAAAAAAAACGATGATGAGAACAATAAAATAAAAATACCTGTGACTAAACATAAATGATAAACAATTGAACTAAATGTAAAATTAATAAAACAAAATTAAAATATTAACTCTGATAAGAAGAAGAAAAAAATACAAAATAAAATAACAGGTAAAAAATAAGGAAGCATTAATCTTATTATTTAATAATTAATAATAAATAAAAATAATGAACTGAACTTAATGAATCTGAACGAGAGAGAGATAAAGAGATAAAAAATATTTTTCATGGAAGAATAAGTATTTAAAGAAAGTCCAAAATAAAACCTGGTACCAGGGTTCTCCGAATTCGTCGAGGCAGGTGACAGACGCTGTTGTGGCCAGTCTTCTAATTTCATTCGACTCCCTTTTCTCAAGATTTAGGAAATTATATGACTTCGTGGACACAACGAAACAGGCTAGGGTCACCATCAAGTGCCGTTAGTCGACTGAATGTATTATAATATAACGTAATATAAACAACGTCTCTCTCTCGTATTATAAACAACCTCTCTCGTTAATCCATGCATATATTATAAATATTGCAAATATTTATATATTCTTATATTTTTCTAAAAATTAACATAAATTTTACTTTTTAATAAAAAATGTTTGATCGGCTCGAACATAAACCATATTTGAAAATTTTATATATCCAAATAAATATTCTCACCAATTTCACTTGTCTTCCTGTATGATTGGTTAAATGGTGGAGAGTCGGAAAGACTTACGGGTGTGCTTACAATGGAAAATACTTCTGATTGTGCAATGCTTTCGGTGTCAGATTTGAACTCAGTTCTTACTCGATCCAGAGCTTGAATAATAAAATATTTTTATTTCAGTAGTACCAATGTACATTAAATTATGCATTAACATATTAAAATCAAGAATATGACATTTTAAAAAAGATTATTAATAATAATTATTTTAAAAAAGATTATTATTAATAATTATTTTATTCACATTTCTGAATGCTAATTACGTGAGCTGATAGGACTTAAGATATTTTTCCAATAATGAATTGATACAAAAAGATCCAAAGAGCCAAGAATCTCAGGAGGAAAAAAGTGAACTCTGAGTAAGTAAAAAGAACTAATATTAAAAAACATAATCTTCAACATTTATTAATTAATTTTTATAATATGAGAAAAAAAAATAGTTAATTCTGGTGATTATTGGTCATAAAGAATCTCTACTAAGGTTATAGCTCGATTTCATCAAGTGAACTATGGACACCAAGTGAGTTGAGAATTAAATAATAGATATAGAATGCAAGGCCTCAAAGTCTCGTATTATTTCAATAATGCACTTAATCATGCAGATTACATGCATTATTGAAATAATACAAGACTTTGAGGCCTTGCATTCTATATCTATAATTAAATAGTCTCTTCCTAAAAACTTGTTTACTGAATTAAATAATTTAATAATTTCTAAAACTATTTTGATTGTGACTTTTTAAGTTCAGAGATTCATTATAAAAAAATGGAACAAAAATAAGCTGAAAACAGAGTGTAGTTTTCAAAGGTAGACAGAAAAAATAAATTATCAAAGTACTCCATTTTTTAATTTTTTTTTTTTATTGTTAAAATAGCATAATAAAGAAAAACTAAGAAACATAAAAAAAAAAGTTTGTTCACTACCTTTCTTTAAATCCATCTCATCCATTTCTGAGTTTTGAATTAGCTTAAGTTGTTTCTTAAACTTCATGGTTAACTTTTTTCTAATGTAATCAGCTTCAATTTCTTGTTTTGTTCTTGGGATTCTGAATCGGAAACAACAGCAAATTCCAATGACTGAAAATATCATTTACTTAAGCAAAAAGATCAAGATAAGCAAGTAAAATAGTTGTTTAAATCAAATGACTTAGGCAGGTCATTATTTTATAAATAAAAAAAATTGTTTTTTTAATAAATATGTATATAATTAAAATTATTTTCAAGCATAATGCCATAATGGCCTTTTTTTTGTTTTCCTATAAAGTACCTTTGTATTTGTTTATATGGAGAAATTATCTGTCTCTTGTTTCGCCTAAAAATAAGAAAGGGCTAAATATGAAATATGAAAAAAATCAAGTAAACATATACAGGAGAAAAAAAGAAAAATATTCCGTCAACTCATAAAACACTTTGAGCCCACGCATGCGGTGTACGTCTTTAATGACAAACCATTGTTTATAATTAAAGCCGTTCTGTTTATTTAATGGAAATTATTTGTTCCATGGTAACTAGATGAAGTTTTCAACAACTAAACAGAGAATTTTGAAATCACACGTGGTGGAGTATTTTGCTTGCATTGAAGAATTATCACAAGTAAAAACTTTCATTTAACAATAAAAAATTTACTATAGCTAAGAGAGCAAATAAAAACAAAAATAAGTAAATGAATGTGGAAAAATGTGTGAATTTGAGGAATGGTGTTTACCTATTTTTCAAAATACGTCAATTTCCAATATAAGTTACTTGGTAAGTGAAAGTTGTGTGTTGCACGCATCAGACCAGATTTTTTTACCTATGACAGTGATTTTTTTATCACAAAATATAACTTACGACATCAATATATAGCCTTGGCCAAAAGTATTAGGCACCTTGCAAAATTGTCTATTTCACATTATTTAATACACAGTGGTTCCCAAAACTTGTTCTGTCGACAAAAATGGATGGAAAATAACATTAAAGATTTACTTAAGATAGATGGCTCAGTTCAAAATTTTAACAATATGAAACATCAAGTTGTTGAGATGAAGGAGCCCAAAAGTTTTTTTGATTAAATTCCCCTAAGTGTAAATTCTGTAAGTAAACATTTTTTTATTGTTTCCTTATGGAGTTGAAAATAGATTATTATCTACTTCAATAAAAAAAAACTTGTCTAAATGTTTCCTTTTTGAGCTTGATTTAAAGGTAAAAGTAAAACATTTTGTTGTGAAACATCAACTTTTAAACTGATGAACTTCAAGGAATTTAGACACACCTATGAATAACAAAGGAGGGATTACAGGCTGAAGGTATCAATGGAAAACTGAAAACCATTGATTTTTAAGTGGCAGTTTTGAACTGAGCCTCGGAAATACTTATATTTAACAAACAAATAGACATATTTGTGTAATAATTCACCAATTGCGATGAATCCGGACAAAAATATAAGTATCACGTGCCATCTTCGTAAGTTCCAGAGTGATTCATCTTCCAACAAGTCCTCGTCAAATACGATAACGCCTTCTGTCGTTGTAGAGTCATTCTGTAGTATTAATAAAATAAAAAGTTGTTTTTGAATGTTCTTTTCATTGGATACTTAATAAATCCCCCAAATATTTTCTTAGAATATTATTAAGGATTAAACATTTAATGCCAATAAATTTTTCATTTAACTATAATTTTACAAACATTCAGCTTTTGTCGTGCTAGTGGCTAGATTAATTGTTAGGGTTAGTTGGAGACTATGAGCTATGTTTTGCTAAAAGAAGCTACTGCAAAACTGCGCTATGAGACCCAGATATCTAAAAAGAAGGCCTGGCACGAAAAAACAGAGGGGCTGAACTTGGATAGAGAGGGAAGGAAACTTTGGAGACTGGCAAAAACATTATCTGGAGACTCAAACCAAAACAGTCCATTGACTCTGGAAAAAAATGGCAAGCTAATCTCCGGAAAAGCAGCAGGAGATGTCTTGATCGATCATATATGCCAAAGTGGAAATATCAATATAAGTCCTGCAAGGAAAATGGAAATGAAGAAAAAAGTAGAGAAAATCCTTCGGGACACAAAATCTAAGAAAGGGATGCTGGATCAATCGTTTACTTTGCAAGAATTAAATAATGCCATCGAAAATCTGAAACCAAAGAGTGCACCTGGAATCGATGGCATCCTGAATGAGTTTCTCTCTCACTTGGGGCTCCAAACCAAAAAGCGTCTCCTAAAGCTCTTCAATACCAGTTGGAAGATAGGCAAAGTACCAGAGACCTGGAAGGAAGGAGTAATCATTCCAATACTGAAGGAAGGTAAACAAAAAACGGACCCAAACAGCTATCGTCCCATTACCTTACTTAGCTGTATGGGAAAACTGATGGAGAGACTTGTAAACAATCGATTCATCTGGCTACTTGAAAAAAATGAGGTGATAGTTCCTGAGCAGGCCGGTTTCCGCAGATATCGCTCTACAGAAGATCAAGTTGCTTACATTGCCCAAGAAATAGAAGACGGTTTTCAAAAAAAGGAGCACACTCTTGCCGTCTGGGTCGATTTGGAAAAGGCATTCGATAAAGTGTGGACAGAAGGCCTAATCTTGAAAGCTGCCAACATTGGCATAAATGGGAAAGCCCTCGGATGGCTTAGCGACTATCTCAAGGATCGCAAAGGGAGAATCAATGTAAGAAGTGTATGAGGCCGGGCAAGGAAATTTGAAAATGGCGTTCCTCAGGGAGGAGTACTTTCTCCAGTACTTTTCTTAATATTTATAAATGACATAATCCAAGAACTGCCAAATAATGTCAAAGCGTCGATTTTTGTTGATGACATTGCCTTGTGGAACAGATCGACCTCTATACTTGCAGCGAAGTACCGTATGCAGATGACCTTGGATAGTATCAGCCAGTGGACTGAAAAATGGGCTATGACTGTCAACCCACTAAATACAAAATATTCGATCTTTAGCCTATCCACAAATACGCCTGACAAACCAAATAAACCTCAAATTCCAACAAGACAAGCTACTGAAAGAAGAAAACCCAACGTATCTTGGAATTAAGCTAGACCCAGGACCCACTTGGAAACCTCACATCGAGCAGTCTATTCGCAAGGGGATGACAAGAACTGCGCTTATGAAGAAAATAGCGGGATCTAGCTAGGGTGCAGACTTAAGAACTCTAAGGTCGCTATACACTGGCTATGTCAGGCCCTCCATAGAGGATGGTATTACCAGCTAGGGGACTGCTGCTGCCTCGTATCTTCAAAAGGTTTCATCTGTGCAAAATCAGGGGCTAAGGATTATGACAGGAGCTATGAAATCCACACCGATTGGGAAAATGGAGTCACTTACAAAAATCCCTCCAATAGAAGGCAGACGAGATTTGAAAATCCTTGATCTGGAAGCAAAATCTACTCCAAATCATCCCTTCCAAAAAAGGATAGGAACAGCAAACACGAGTAGAATCAAACGTCTAAGTCTTCTCCACATCAAAGCAAAGGTAGTGGCTGAAATCCATGAGACGGGAGACCACAGAACTTTCAACAGTGGCGGAGGACAACACTCCCTGGTTTGAATCTCCTAAACCACAAATATTACTCACGATACCTGACATCACAAGCAAGGAGAACATGCCCACTGACAAAATGAAATCATTAGCTGTTATGCATATAAACACCATGTACCGAAAAGATCTGTGGATCCGAATATATACCGACGGATCGGCCACAGATGCAAGAACTAACGGAGGGGATGGTATCCACATACAATTGCCCGGAGGCAACATTATTGAGAAGGCTGTTTCAACTGGCTTTATATCTACAAATTATCGGGCTGAACAGGAAGCCATCTGTGTAGCCTCGAGACTTCTTAGGTCACTAAAAAGACCCGAAAACTCAAACATTGTTTTCCTGATGGATGCCAGATCAGTCTTGCAATCCCTAAAGTCAAAGTGGGGTGTAGGCTGGAGGAAACTGGTCAAAGAACTGGAAAGCTTGATGGCCATGCACAAGAAAGTGACCCTGCAATGGATTCCTGGACACTGCGGCATTGCAGGAAACGAGAGGGCTAACCAACTGGCCAAGGAGGGGGCCTTAAGCCCGCAGTTCGAATGTTCTCTTAGTCTGGAGGAACAAAAAACCATAAATAAATCTGCAATTAGCCACCGTTGGTCATCCAAATCATGACCCTGGGGATGCCATCCATGAACTCACTCGGCGAGAACAGGTCCTTATATTCAGACTACGTACAATAGGCTCAGAGCCCACCTGTTTAAAAAGTTTCATATTGGCTCCAGTCCCTTCTGCGATTGTGGAGAGGGTGAACAAAATGCTGATCACATCCTACAAACGCGCAGGCTCTTTTCCAAACTAAGGAGTCAGATCTGGCCCACTCCAACTGAAATGCAAAGAAAGCCCTACGGCAGCATGGAGGACCTCAGGAGGACCACCCAATTCTTTATTTCAATTCCCAACTTGGCCATCTAAGGGAAGGACGAAGAAGAAGATTTCTTCCTGAGACAGGTGTAAAATGGAGGAAAGTTGATGAAAAAACCACCTCTCAGCTAGCAAAAATCGACACAGTTTTCACAGATGAGAAAAAAATTTCAAAAGACGGTCCAGATAACGAATTTAGTTATATGGAAAATAACTCTAAAACAGTATTTAACCATCCCAAACGGCTAATGAGAGGTGGAGGAGTGATGGTCTGGGGTGCAATTACAGCGTCTGGCGATTATCTCCTGGAAAAAGTCTCTGGAAGATTGAACAGTCAGCAATATTTAGCACTTATACTTGAAAAGGTATTAAACTGGATGAATTCCAAGTTTCCGGAAGGAGATTATTACTTTTTACAAGACAACGCACCATGTCACGTCTCCCGAGTAACAAAACAAGGGATGTCTGATATGGGTCTGCAAGTTTTAGAGTGGCCATCACGCTCTCCTGACCTAAATCCAATCAAAAATTATTGGATGACACTATCCACAGAAGTTTATAAAAATGGAGCGTACCAAACGGACAATGAGTTATGGGAGGCGATCCAAAAAGCGGCGAAAACTATTAAGGGCAATAAGCCAAACTTGCTGAAGGATCTATGCACTTCTATGAATAGAAGATTATTAAAATTGATTGAAGACAAGGGAAATACTATTAATTATTAGTTCTTACTAAAGTTTTTTTATACATTTTTAAATGTTTCTAATATGTACAAATAAATTTGGCCAACTTTAAGTATATCAATTTTTCTTAAAAATAAAGCAATTTTGTTTTCAGTACTTGATAACCTATTTATACAATTTTTTTTATTTAGGAATCCATGTATTATAATAGAGAAAACTGGTGTACAAAAAAAATTGGCCAGGAGTGTATGTATACAAGGATCATAATGATTCCATTAGTTGACTAACATATATCTTTATAATTTGGTTTATTTAAAAAGTTAAAAAAAAAAAAAGAATTGATTTATAACGTGTGTGAATAAGTTCTTAATTTATTGAGTGTTTTTTATTTTAATATTTTTAAACAAATGTTTTTGTTAAATTGGAATATATAGGCATTTTAATATTTGATGAGTAATATTCATAATTATTATATCAAATTTTCTACTTTAGATTTTTTTTATTATTAATTTTTTATAGATTGATACTAAATCAATTTAAATAATATAGAAATAAGTATTGCAACGTATACAAAAATGCTACATACCATGTCAGTGTATGCCAATAGAGTACTCAGATGAGGGTTGAAAATCCAAGGCTACATAGACCACACCCTTAATAACTACCCCTTTCCATTAGTTTAATGAAAATACTATCTCGTGTCAGAACTTCTTATTAACTGACTGTTTCCCTTCATTAAAAAGGCCATTTTTTTGTTGGGGGATTCCTATTTTGTTTTTTAAAAAACTAATGTACTCATTTTAAGTAATTTAATAAAATCTTTGAATCAGTTTTATAAGTTTATAAAAAATATTTATTTATACCATAGTTAAATAAATCTCAAGATTTATTACCAGGGATAGGATTTTTATGTAATAAAAATTTCAAAATATGTACATAAATATGGACGTATATTTGCAAATATATATACAATACATAAAAAATGT
Organism: Aelia acuminata; assembly: GCA_911387785.2. Classification (NCBI taxonomy): domain Eukaryota; kingdom Metazoa; phylum Arthropoda; class Insecta; order Hemiptera; family Pentatomidae; genus Aelia; species Aelia acuminata. The sequence continues at coordinate 74,525,811 of OU426984.1, read as the reverse complement.
ATATTTGGACGGAATAAACAAAAAAAGAAATGAAAATATGGACTGAAAATTAAAATACTTAAAAATTCAGTATTCAAATAAAAAATAAATATACTTTTTACAATACTAGTAAAATATAAAAAAAAAAAAAATTAGTTAGCAAAATTTAGTTAAGTTTTTGGAAAGGTAAGACCACATATTAAACTTCCTCACCTTCTCCATCAAAAAAGGTGCAAATAAAACGCATTCTAAAATTTTCTTCGGAAAATCGACGATTCAATTCGGTCAAACTAAAGAATTGTATTTAAGTGACGAATTTAAATGTTTTTTCTGCAAACTCCGCGATGTGCTTGGTGGCTAAGTTTTTTCTGTTTCTTCCCTTTTTAGCATTTCACACACTAATTAACTTATCACTAAATTTATAAAGGAACTGAGGCAATATAAGCATTGCCAAGGTTGAGGCATCTATATAACAAAAGAGGGGAATCAAAATTTCTGAGAACTGCCTACGTTCATTCTCTCTTTACACTTTATTTAATCTAAGTGTTGATTGCATATACATAAAAGAAATAATAACTAATAATAATTTTAAAGTAAATTATTGTTATTTTCCAAAAAGTTGTTAAGTATGGACAAAAATCTGTATTTATTGAAATATATGTAAACATATTTTGACATAAAACACATACGTGGATTTCTATGCCTCAGAATGAAATATGTAAATACAAGAAAATCCCATCCCTATTTATTACCAAACATTATAAAGAAAATGAATAATTTAATGTTACATTAGAAATATTATAAAATAAGCAAAATAAAATTGTTAAGCCCCTCATTTCTAGTATTTATTATTATTATTTTTTTATATAGTACTTTCGTGTTATATTTTACATATTTTTTAAAAATTTCTAAAACCAAGACCTTTCATTAGTGGAAGTGAGATTGACCATTGGTTGAAAGCAATCTACACATAGAAAAAGCTGTTTATTTTGTGACATTTCTTAATGCGTTGGAGTTCACATATAACTGTGTTACATTTTTAACTACAGTAAAGGACTGATTACCCAACCGTTCAATTATTGTTTTGTTTTTTAATCAAAATATAAAATAAATTTATCACCTAATTATTCATTTGTTTTGTTTGACTTATTGTTATTTTAAACATAACTCAATGAAAAATGTCTGATTTTCATCCATGTACCTCTATGAGAGGATCCTATCTTATCTATCTTAAAAACTGCTTTGTTGACTGTCGCTAATTTGTTACTATATATAGCACCATAAGTTTGTTTCAATCAACATAGACAATGAATACATATTTATTTACTAAGAACTGTATACCTAGATACCATTTCAGTGAATTTGGATAATCTGAACTTTTGATTAACCAAACCATCCTTAACAACATTAGTTTAAATGAACAACAATCTACTCTACTTTATTACAATAAATTTAATTACGAAACTATCATTAAATATATATTTATTTTTCTGGTCATCTCTACAATCCATTCGCCTTTTTAGGGCAGCCGCATTCTTCCCTTTCGATAACATTAATCCGATTTTGAGAACAACCACATCCTTCCATTATAATTGCATTACTTTGACTGCTTTCTAAATTTGTTCTTTGTTGATTTCTTCTATCCTCCATTGGTATTTGTTCTTCATACTTATAATCTTTTATTCCTTCAGATCTACTAATTTTTGCATCGTATATGAAATTCCTAACATTTTTCAGCAATTGGTTTTTCTTCTTAAACTCCTAGAATAATTAAAACATAAAAGATTTGAATCTTTAAATAATATCAATGTTACATGATAATAATTATATATTATTTTTCATTTTATTTCTGTATTCACACCTTTCTAATATTTTTTTTAAAAATTTTATATCTGTATTCACCCCTGTTTAGTGTGAAAGATAATTGAATTGCTGAAACAAATGGGGTGATATGGCATGAGGAAGGATAGTGGAATCTCTTCCTATCATGATTTTGCGATTTGCTGGTGAGATTATTTGAAATTTATTAGTTTTTGTGCAAAGCACTGTTTAAAGTACTATTAACCCTTTAACTGCTGGTGGCTGACATATAAGCCAGCCGCGCGCTGGTCCCCATGTGCTGTAGGCTAATATATCAGCCAGCAGGGCGCTGGTCCCCAGGTGCTGTTGGCTGACATATTAGCCACCCTTTTTTTGCGGGGTAACTAGCGCTTTCTTTCGACGTTTTTTGGAATCTATAATGTTTACCCGTACCGCTAGATGGCATTTGATTATTCTTTTCCTTACTAACCGTGCCTTGATGCACGGTTGCTTCTGCGACTAACATAACTTAAATTCACACCTGCGTATTTCTAATATCCAATTCATTTGCATCTCCTGTGTCCTTAACTTGTGTAGTGAAATTGTGAGTTGTGATGGAAAAAAGATTAAATACTGAGGAAGATCTATTGTCTCATGCTTTGAGATTTACCACACAAAAGAAAATTTTTAAATGATAAAAGGTATTAAAAGAAAGGGAAAAAAAAGTTTTTAACTACACCAGTGCCGGTCCACTGTCCAAATCGAAAAGTGAGGATGGAAAAGTTTTTTTAGAATTAATTAAGCTCACAAAAGATGTAAGATGCGAGAGCTTGAATGCAGTAAAAGTCTCCGCACAGAGGGACCGCTCGGTGTGCCTACTAACGCGCACCGGCGGACCCCGCTACCTCCGCAGTTAAAGGGTTAAAGCTATAAAGGGAAAATTGAAGCTAGTTGCTAAGAAAAAATAAATGATTCTCCGTTAGTTTACACTTATATATTTATGGATATATTCTGAAAAAAATAGAGCAATAAAACATTTTAATTTGAGTCTGCTCTTGGGAGATTTGCTTTAAATTCAAATAACATTTTTATTCTATGTGTAAAACCTTTTTTCATTAATTTTTTTCCCCTGAAATTCACTTAATGGTCATCTTAATGTTTTAATTTTTTATAGCCTTAACTGTAAAAAAAATTAAGTTAGGTTTTTTTTTTTCTTTTCGCTTCAAAACAATATACACTTTTGCCCCTCAAAGGACCCCCTTCCATTAAAATGAGCCAAAATAATTTATAATTTTTTTTCATATATTTTCTCAGTTTTCTAGATTTTTTGCTCCTCAACAACCCTTCCAATTAAAATTAGAGGATTGAAAATTTTGAGTTGAGGATCAGATTTGATTTTGTCCCTATTTTTGTTCATCTCATTAACCTGTTCAATCCTCAGGCCTTGTTAACATAATTGCATTTTCCATACTGAATTTACTAAATGTAAAATTTTATTTTAAAGTAAGTATAATGTTTATCAAACATATGTATCATTTTAATATTGAAGAAATTATGATATAAGTATACTAATGTAAATAAAAAAAAAGAAGAAGAATTTCAGAATTATACATAAGATAATGAATGTTCCATGTGAAGATGGTTTGAGTGATTTGTGTTGATGGTTTATCTATACGAATCATGTGTAGAATCTGAAGTGAAAAGTGGTTTGCGTAAAAATCCAAGTGGAGCTGGCGTTAAAATTAAGTATACCTGTAAATATCAAAAAGTAGTCATTTATCTTTTAAAAATGTAAATTGTTTTAAGAAAAAAAAAACCACAAAAAAAAAAAAACAAAAAACAAAACAACTAGGTATTGCAGCTAAACTGATTCACGGTAGATGATGCCGGGTCATACCTCATCTATTTGTTAGTTTCGTGAATCATGTTACTGTAAGCTGAAAAATAATGTATCTTTGCTTTTTAAAATTTTTGTTTGTAATTAATAAAAGTTGATAAAAGCTGGCAACTTACATAAATTGCTGCATCTAATGGATATAATGGCCTTCCCTTCTTTTTACTTTCTTCTCTGACTTTGTAAGCATACTCGAGGAATTGTTTATCGCTCATATCCCAATTTTCTTGAGCTTTCTTGGCGGCCTCTAGCTCAATTTGTTTCTCTCTAACTTGTCTATCTATATCACTTTCCTATAATATATAAATTAAAATATTTTTTTTTTTAAAGTTAAAACGATTTTGGTTCTGGAATTTGTGAGTTTAAGATCTATGAATGCTGTATTTAATAAAGTATTAAACTAGAAATAATTTTGATACAGTATTAACCCTTTAACGCCTGTAAACTGATATATCAGTTCAAGCGCTGCAGTCCTTTTGGCCTTTAGACTGATATATCAGTTCGAGTGCTGCAGTCCCTGTGGCCTGTAGACTGATATATCAGTTCCACCCGCTTCAGCGTTATGAGTTATGAGACTGAAACTGCAGACTTTATTTTAATTGATTTCTTAACTATTTCCATTTTACTATTGCACTAGGATAAAATCCCCTATAGTCAGCACCTTAAGAGATGTTTCTGTGGCTTCTTTTAAAACAAAAATTGAATTTTTACTCTTCGCTTTCGGATCTGTTGGATCATTATTTACGAATGCAACATCCATAAATCATAGGTGACAACTCGTAAAAAAAAATATAGTAGATCATTTACAAATGTTATGAAATAAACAAATATATAAAACATTTAATATAACATTCCTAAAAATTATATGTAAGTATGTCTACTTCTATGTTCCTGCACGTATTTTTTTAATTTCATGAATATTAGAGGAACATGGCGAGCAGACAAAATAGTCATAATTTTTTTATTCATATTTGGGAAGAGTGCAGGACATATTAAAATCATTTTTACATAATTGGCATTCGCATTTCTCCAACCCTGTTTCCAGTATTTCCCAGGGAAGAGGTTTATGGTTTCCTCAAAAATTTCCGAGAGTTGTAAACTAATTAACTAATTGGGGTTCTTTTTGGGTTTTCCAAATTAATTTTACCTGCACCTTATTCCTTAGTCAAATAGGGCGAATTCTTTAGTCTGTTTCCTGTCAAAAAGTATTGAGGCCACCGGGCACAGCAGCCGGTCTAAGGTCTCAGTCCACAGGGCCCGCAATACACTCGCACTGCTCAGAAGCTAAAGGGTTAACCTAAATATGGTTTTTATACAATATTAACCTAAAAATAATTTTATTATTAGCCACCTCTAGAAGTAACATAGCGAAACTGGTACCAAATTTTTTATGATGATTTGAAAACTGACTGGTAACATCCCTGCAATGAAGATAAAGGTCTCATACCAGTCTGGTAACCCAATGGGTTACTTGGTTGTAAAAGGTATTCGGAAATCATATATTAATGCTTATGATGAATACTTATAATGAAGGAATATTTTCCCACAGCGCAAGCTGATGGTTTATTAAGTAAATTTAAACATATATGCCGCTTTTTCACAATATTATTATATTTCTTTGCATTTCCTTTGCAAAGGAAATCGGGCTGGAGATTAATCATCAGAAGACTCTGTATATGCAGACCGCGAAAAGATATGATGAAGAGCGGACTATACAGCTGGGAGAGTACCGATTACAGGCCTGTCAGGAATCCAAGTACCTCGGCAGCTTAATTACCACGGATAATCTGACTATAACAGATATAAAAGCCCGAATCGCTGCTGGAAACCGCTGCCTATGGGGTTTACAAAAGGCCCTGAAGTTCAATAACCTCTCAAGACAGGCAAAGCTGCTGATATATAAGACAGTGTTAAGGCCGACCGTTACTTATGGTAGCGAAGCATGGACCCTAACAGCAGAAAACAAAAGAGTTCTGAAAGTCTGGGAGAGGAAGGTTTTTCGGCGAATATTCGGTGGAGTGAAAACTGGAGATGCCTGGAGAATCAGAACCAACAAGGAACTGCAGGAATTGTTTGGGGAAGGAGATATCATCTCATATATCCAGATGGGACGATTGAGATGGTTGGGATGTTGAGCGGATGGATCCCAGCAGAATCCCGAAAAAGCTGCTCTACGGGAAGCCAGGAGGGGGACGAAGGCGAGGGAGGCCTCGACTACGATGGATTGATGATGTTGAGGCAGACCTGAAGGCTTTAGGAGTACATCGCTGAAGAAGATTTGCAGCAGACAGAGCCGAATGGAGCAAGCTGTTAAAGGAGGCCAAGGTCCTACATGGACTGTAGCGCCGATATGTGAGTGAGTGAGTATTATATTTCTTATTCAAATAAAAAATGTTTCTTATATTGTAACTTAATCATTGATTATTAGTTAAATAATTAATTTATAATTTTTTAACTATTTAATTAGAAGATAAAAGATTCGACCATGGCCGGTAATCAAACCCAGGTCCTCTGCTTCACCGTTGCAGTGATCTTACCAATGAGCTAACAGCTCCCAATCGTGTTCAAATCTTTCTCTTCTGCGATCCCACCCACCAGGTTTCGCCACGTCGCGAAGTACCGGGGGGCTGAACAATTGTCCAGACAAACGGGATCTAGTTGACATACGTCAAAGTTGTGCATTGTATATTGTTACTTAATCATCGATTATTTGTTAAATAATTAATTTATAATTTTTAAACTATTTAATTAGAAGATAAAAGATTCGACCTCGGTCTAGAATCAAACCCAGGTCCTCTGCATCACCGTTGCAGTGCTCTTACCAATGAGCTAACCACTCTCAATCGTGTTCAAATCTTTCTCTTCTGTGATCCCACCCACCAGGTTTCGCCACAAAGTAACGAAGTACCGGGGGGCTGAACAATTGTCCAGACATATGGTGCAGCAGAAGACCTGGGTTCGATTCCCGGCCGAGGTCTAATCTTTTATCTTCTAATTAAATAGTTTAAAAATTATAAATTATTATTTAACAAATTATCGATGATTAAGTAACAATATACAATGCACAACTTTGATGTATGTCAACTAGATCCTGTTAGTCAGGACAATTGTTCAGCCCCTGGTACTTCGCTACAATGTGGCAAGGAACTGGTAGGTGGGATCACAGTAGAAAAAGATTCGAACATGATTTTTATTATTAAGTTAGCTCATTGGTAAGAGCGCTGCAACGGAGATGCGGAGGACCTGGGTTCGATTTCCGGCCGTGGTCGAATATTTTACCTTCTAATTAAATAGTTTAAACATCATAAAAAAATGTTTCCTAAGTATTGCTTATACAATGAATATATCAGGGTGATAAAGGATAGCTGTTTAATGCGAGAGTCTTTGCAATTATGGTTTTATATATATGCAAAAGGCATATTATAATATATGTATGCACAGGCATGTTATAATATAAATTTTAGCATGGCTGAAATTAATAGTTTATAATAACGATGATCAACATTTAGACAAATGTTAAAACTTCGGTGACTTACAATTTGCTCCATGAATACTTGTTTATAATAGGAAGCTTTCTTCCTTTTATCTTCTTTTACTTTATCTGAGAATAGGTTATTCAACTCTTCCCTCTTGAAGCGCCTCAAGATTTCCCACTTCAAAAGTTCCCTCTCTTTGGCTAATCTTTCCTCTTCTTTCTTCATGTCCTCTATGTGGGTCTGTATTCTTTCGTTCCTCAACATTTCCTGGTATTGTTTATTTTTTTCTAAAGCATCATTTTCCCTATTCAATAATAAAAAATTAGTCATGGATATTATAGCACGGCCTTCTGACCCACTACAATTATTTGAGAAAATAATAATAATTATGTCTTAAAACGGTCTTACATTAACATAACTGAAATCAGGCATAACTATTACTTTCAGGCATAACTGAAAGGCCTGCCTGTCACTTATGCCTGAATAGTCCACTGGCAATTGAAAAAGCTTGGAACAGGGGGAAAAATATTTATTTAGCATTCCTGCGTTTGAAGTCAGATTTCGGTGCTCAGAAAAGAGCTTTTGAAAGCGCTGTTAAACAAAAGGATTCTTAACAAACTCATATCTGCAATAAAGTCAGCAAGTATCAAGGACCCAAAAGGTTTTATCAGGTTTCCCAAGAGGGTGTTAAACAGGGAGACAGTCTTAGCCCAATCTTTTGCTTACTCTCTTATAACTTTTAAAGACGAGATATAGCAGCCGTTCTATATAAGAGAAGAATTCCAAGAGCAATGGTAGGGTATTGGAAGCTCATGCTAGTTTTGGTGCAAGCTTTTATGTATTCAAATGATATTGAATGGGTAACAGATAGTTTGCAGAACCTGCATATAGCAATAACTGAATAGAGAGAAGGCAGTTAAGAGAAATGACTATGAATGCAGAGAAAAGCCATGCCAAGCCATTGGAAGGGATGTGAATGAGAAAACTGTAAGTTGTAACAGGGTTTCTCTTCAATTTGTGGATACCTACGATTACCTGAAAGCAATTAATAATTGCAGAGATGGGAAAATAGATCATAAGTACTCAATCAAGTTAAAAAAGCAAACAGAGTTTGCTGTGAGATAGGCTACGATTACCTGAAAGCAATTAATAATTGCAGAGATGGGAAAATAGATCATAAGTACTCAATCAAGTTAAAAAAGTAAACAGAGTTTGCTGTGAGATAGGCTCCCCATTTATTGGAAGGAAGGAAATTATCCAACAAAAAATGCTCCTTCTTTTCAAAACAGTGTTCTTACCAGTTTTTCTGTATGGAGCAGAGAGTTGGACAGTCCTAGATCGGCTTGCAAGCAAAGTTACTGCATTGGAGATAAAGTTTCAGAGAAGGTTCCAATGGAAAGCCCGAAGAGACCGAATTCACAATGAAAGAATCTGGGAAAACCTCAGGGTCCATCAATGGAACTGCACCAGCTAAAGTAGTTTAAACACGTGAGCAGAATGGGAGATGATCAAAAGGTCAAGAGGTTGATAGAGGCCAGACCAGAAGGAAATCGTTGACGAGGTCAACCAAGACAGATCTAAATAAGTTATATCCTGAGGATTGGGAAAGTCGCTGCTCTCTGACAGAAATGAAAAATAAGGCTGAATGATTGTGACAGCTGGAAATGATGGAGCGAGGCTAAAGCTCCACGCTTAGTGGCATCTTGGTGGTAGAGAAAAAGAAGGAACAGTTCACCAGCGTTCAACAATATGTGTTAGTTAGGACTGTCCAGGCATGACTGAGATGCAGGCCTGTAGTTGTTTCATACTTCCTCCTGGCTTTACTTTAACTAAGTTTATAAAGACTTTACAACATAATAAGACCATCAATTAGCTAAATACTGATCCACTCAAAATTTATATTGTTAGTGTTTAACTTACCGTTTTTCCAGTTCTTCTACTGCATGTTTGTAGCATTCCTCTTCTTTATCTAATTTTGCTTGTCTTTCTTGTTCAATATTGGTAGATAAAGCTTGATATCTGTTTCTTTTTTCTTCTATCATCTAAATGAAAGGTTTTTATAATAGAATTAATTTTACCGATTGTAATTATTATAGCATTTGTTATTAATGCTGGATCAGGTGTTAAGGAGAGCTAAACCAAGATTGCGGCATTTTCAACTAGGACATAAGAACCTACAGCCTACAGTCTACACACAACTTGCTTTTGCTGATGACATCATCATATTCGCTGCGGATGACCGGGACCTACAATACAACGTGAACATCATGCTAGAAGAGCTGTCTGGCATTAACATGGATATTAATCCAGATAAGACAAAATGCAGGAGAATAAGAAGATGTCCCCGCCATGTTATGAAAGTACTGAGGCTGAAAGGATAGATCTTAGAGCGGGTGCATGATTTTAAATATTAGGGTGCCTGGATCAACGGAAGTGGCTATATCGATGGGGAGATATCTCAAAAACTGGGAGCAGCTGGAAGAATGTTCCACTCAATACTGAAAGGCTTCCTCAACAAAAGAGACATGGCGAATAAGACAAAGATATCGGTCAACAAGTCAACGTTCCTGCCCTTCCTATCTTACTCCTCCGAATCATGGACCCTCACCTCAAAACACAAGAGTCAGATCCAGACAATGGAGATGAGATACTTGAGGAAGGTTGAAGGAAAGACAAGGAGAGATAGTATCCGCAATACAACTATAAGATTGAACCTTGAGGTACAGCCGGTAGAAACCTTTCTAGAAGAAAATAAACTGAGATGGTTTGGACACCTCCTAAGGATGAACATCGAAAGGACGGCAAGGATTACGTATGAGACACGAGTTGACGGAAGAATACCATGGATCACCACGGAAGAAGGTGTACGGGAAGGGTTCAGGAAGCGAGGATTGGAATGGAACAAGAGGAGAGAACTGGTACAGGAGAGCGATACTTGGGTCAAGCTCTATTGAGGGCATCCCCACACTGCGCAGCGGTAGAAGGGGAAGGAATATGATAATGATGATGATGTAGTTATTATAAATTATGCAAATAGATGTTGCCGAATTTAATTTATATTAAATAATTATAGTGATTTAGCCATGGATATGGCACACCTTGACTTGTGTCCTGCATTGCCCGAAACAAGACCTAACTTAATCTAAAGCTAACATCTACTTCCTGATACTAGATACCATATGTGCCTCAAGAATAATGGAGGAAGCTGAAAATAAATGCATACAGTAAATGATGGGTTTATAAGGATTCAGAATGAGTATGTAATAAATTATTTTTATTACGTTAATAATGACTATTACCTGTTCTTCTTTTTCTTTTCTTATTTTGCATATCTTCATTTTTCCATTCGCAATTATTTCAATTGCTTTGCTTTCCTCTTCATCTTCCAGCTTGGCAAGTTGCTTATTTTTCTCTACTAGTTCTCTATTTTCTATAAGACTCATTCTGATCATCTCTTTTTTTCGAAGTATCTGTAAAATATTTTAAAGTTTGTTTTATAAGTTTTTATATAATCATAAAAAGATGAAATGGATTTACATTCATACCTCATTTTTTTCATTTGTAATCACTTGTTCTAATTGCCTCCTCATGATTTCCATATCTTCTTTGTCTTCTTTATCTCTTTGTTCCTTTTCTGCCTTTTTCGCTTTTTCAGCTTCTGCATACCTGATTAGGATTTTAAAAAAGATGAAAAAACATTATTTATGATTTTTATTTTTATATCCTGAACATTATTTACTCAATAAATAAATAAATATGGTAATATGGCATCATTTAAACGACAAGGGTTTAAAGAGTTTGCCCTTTTGACATTTAGGATATGGCCAATTTTGCGTGAAATACTTATCATAATAGGGAAAAATTATTCTTTCCTTGGACCTTTTTCATTTTGAGTATCGCAGTTACTTACAGGTGATTACTGCGATAATTTATATTATTTTTCATGCCGATGAAAAATAATATAAATTGTGATCCAGCTGGTTGTAAAGGGTGGCTACAATTTGATTGTTTCGACTTTAATTTATTAAATAAAATGAGCTAATGATTTGAAATATTTATTTCAAAATATTTATTTATTTAACTTTTTTATGTAACTAATGTACTGAATGGATCTGCCATGAAATAAATGACTGTAAATGAAACTTTTCTCTGCACAGCATTGTCGAATCGATAAAAAAATTGGCTTACATTTAATTATAACAGGCTTACAATGTATTTGAATAAAATTTTAAATTAATGATCTATTAATTGACTTCTTACGATATCCGTGCTTGAAATCCCAGTTTCTTTTTCAATTCTATTAGCTGCCTTTTCTCCTCCTCCTGTTCCTCTTTGAATCTTTTCGCATCATCCATTATACTCTGAGCATATTTCGTCTCTATTTCCTTTTCAATCTTCTTTAATTTTTCATTGAATTCTAATTGTGCCTGCCTTTCTGCTTGAACCTTAAACATTATCCAGATTTTTATAATTGTTTAATTTTTATAAACTGACATGCCAACATCTTATCTAACTTTAAGTAACGATTACAATTTCTGTATCTTTTTGAAGATACAGAACAGAGCTTGGTGGCTCATAAAAATTGGCCCAGATAAAAAAAAAAAAATATCTGAAATTTTTCTTAGGTCTCACAACTAGATATTAATTTTTTTTTATTAATCTTTATTTTAAAGGTCTAAATATATAAACTACAATATACAAAATGTAAGTATAGTATATCACAGGTACACCAAATAAATGGATAAAATATATCATTAGCTATTGTATTGGTTTCTAAATTGTGAGAGAAAATATTCACCAAAGTTGCTGTAATTTTAATTTTGGTAATCAAGCAATTACTTTTTGGTATTGTGATCAGGGGTGATTTTGCTCACTTTTTTAATTTAAAAATAAATTGCACTTTTATAATTTAAAAATAAATTGCACTTTTTTAATTTAAAAATAAATTGCACTAACATTTCGACTAAATTTCTTAAAGAAACCTATTGTTTTGCAGAGCCATTTGATTTTTCATACTGGGTTATGTTACCCTTAAAAAAATATAGGGTGAGCAACGAGCTCTGAGAAAGGGGCGACTTTGCTGCCCACCCAATATTTTTTACTTTCAATTACCTATATATGAAATATGTAGTAAGGGAAAGTATTGCGATCATGAAAAATTTTTATTTCCGGTTTTCAATGGAATTTCTCATTTTGGGGTCCCCTCAGTCCAAATAACCAAATCCCGCGAAATGGTCTGTTTGTGAGTGTGAACAGACTAGCTCAAAAATATAAACCATACGAACCTGAAATTGGGTATTTGGTACTTTTTATATACCTGTGATCTGGCAGCAAAAATTTCATCAAAATCGGTCAAATTGAGGAGGTACTTAATTTCTTAACTTTTTACATTTTTTTCAATATTCTCAAAAACGACTAACGAAATTGATAAAACTGGGTATTTGAAATATGTATATTCCCACAATATGACAGCAAAAATTTCATCAAAATTGATCAAATGGAGGGGGCACTTAATTTCATAATTTTTTCCCCAAGTTTATGTATTTTTCGATTTTCTCAAAAATAGCTTTAATGATTTTGATTAAACTCATCATGTTTAATAAGAATAAGTATTCTTTAGTATCAGGTAAGCTTTATAATTATTAAAGTGTTTTGAGGAGGCTTAAATGGGGAAGGGGCGTTTTTTGTTTTCCTATAAAGTACTTTGTTTTTGTTTACATTGTCTGTCTCTCGTTTCGCCTAAAAATAAGAAATGGCTAAATATGAAGTATGAAAAAAAATCAAGTTAACATATTCAGAACAAAAAAAGAAAATATTCCGTCAACTCATAAAACACGTTGAGCCCATGCCTTTAATGACACAATTGTTTATAATTATAGATGTTCTGTTCATTTAATAGGAATAATTTGTTTTATGTTAACTAAATGAAGTTACTTAGAGAATTATAAAATCAGACGACTTGGAGTATTATGCTTGCATTGCCGAATTATCACAAGTACAAAGTTTTAATTAATAATAATAAAAAAAAAAATAGTGTAATTTAAAGAGCAAATGAAAACAAAAATAAGGAAATGAATAGGGAAAAATGTGTGACTTTGAGAGGTGGCATTTAAAAAAACACGTCAATTTCTAATCAAAGTAAGTTGGTAAGTGAAAGTTGTGTGTTGCACGCATTGCACCAGATTTTCCATTGTAGAGAACAGAGAAGAAGCCTTTTGGGCAATGTTTTTGAGAAAAAAATTCATTGGAATTTTAACAAAACATTATAAATAGCTAATTTAGTACCAATTTTTTTTTGTTTTGTCTCTATTTGTATATAGATTTGATATACACGCATATCAAAAACATATTGAAAATTAGCAGATTTGATGGCCTTTCTACTAGACATACAATGGCATGTAAGGCAAAAATTTGAAAAATAAATTTTATATTCAAAAATTTAAAAATCAAATTTACTGAAATATGTTTCAGTATTCTTGCTGTAGCTAAAGCATATATTTGTCTGTAAGAAAGGACCTAAGGCAATGAACAATCAATCAAACTTTTTCTTCTTTATTTCTTGTTGTGTCAGATTTAGTAACTTATATTGAAGAAATTTACTTTTTACAAAAATTGGGCCGTCACCTACCCCCTGAGGTTTATGGTTATATTTATATTTCTAAGTGTTAGCACTTTTTTTTTTATAAAATAAAAATAAAAAACTGCACAATACCTCTGAAACTCTAAAAGCTGAATGAAAAGTTTTTGTACAATCTTGTTCATAAAATGCTGCATCTTTAGCTTTGTCCCGAATCTTGTTCTTGAGTACCTCATTTTCTTCTTGTAGTTGTCGAAATACTTTATCTTTGTATTCTTTTTCTTTTTTCAACCTTTCCTTACGTTTTTCGTAGCGTATTTTTCTAATATTCTGAAAGGAGTAATCTGTTATTTAGGTATAAGTTGGCCAGCATAAAAAATAAAAATCTCTCCATTGGTTTGAAAAAAATGAGTTATAAAAATTTGTAAAATAATCCATCTTGCATTATTAATTAAATTTATCAATTTTATCTTTATTTGTTCACAAAGTATTATTTTAATGTTTGAAAATGGTCCAATATTAAAAACTTTAATTTTAATTCATTATAAAACATTGAAATGCTCTTAAAACATTCTCGCAGACAAAGTAAGAAAGAATGGAATTGACAACGATGTTTGTGAAGGTACGAATACTTTAATAAAAAAAAAAAATCAGAAGCACCAATAATCTTATTTTAGCCAAAGTTGTTGGTTACAGAATTGTCTAACGGAAAAAGGTAGCGAATCATCCTGATTTACAAAATTTTAATCAAGATCGCTAATTTTAAGACTTTTTAAAATTATCATTTCAGATGTTTTATTTGAATTTATTTTATTGTGTTTTGTAAGACTATTATTTCCTCCCTATGATTTTACTCCTACCATATTTTTCTTAGCTTACTTAACCATGGATAATAAGCTTTTCAGGATGGCACCAATCCTTAAACCATTGTACAAACCACAACCATTTATTTATGGAAACACATCATGCTGTATTGAGACCTAGACATCATAAATGTTTTTTCTTTTCTTCTAAATTTGGTAGGAAGATTTTTATATTTGAGAAAGGGGGCACAGCCCCGAAAAGTTATAAATGTTACAATGTAGAAAATAAATATTTTTTGTGGAAAAAAGGAAGATACATTGCTAATATATCATCATAAATGCTTTTGTTTCCAAAGATAGCAATGATTAATGAATTCAATTCTTAACTGTCTGGAATAGATGCAGTAAGCAGTGTTGCAGGAACTGTGAACACCATTAGAATTTTTTTAAATAGACTTAATGTTCCTAGTCTAAACCTTAAACCTAAAAAATGAAAAAAAAATTGACATAAATATTTTTAAAAAAAATCTTTTTGCATAGAGTGGAATTGAATTGAATTTATAAACAGTTGATTTGAGCAAAAAAAAAAAAAAAAAAAAAAAAAAATTAGTTCATTTCTTTCAAACTAATTAAAACAATGCAATACAAATAAAATAGCCATACAAGACAAAATTAAAAACAAACACTGTACAGAGAAGAATAAAGTTCTTTAAAAGTAACCCACAAAAATAAAAACACTAGACATTAGTTTCATCTCTAGTCTCAAAAGGTTTCTAACTCTTACACAACAGATGGATGACTCAACTTGAAGTCAAGTATAGAAACACAAAGAATCTGATTCTCTTAAACAAATATGAATAAATATTTCCTAAAAAAATACCTGGGATTTCAGGGGTTGAATTTCAAGGAAGATTTCATTTTGTTTTATAGTTTTTTGAGCACAATCAAACTATTTTAAATAATATAACTTCTTATTTCAGGTTAAAATATTATTATTTATGCACATGTAAACCAAAACAAAAGTTTTAGAGCTCACAATGTATGTGTTGTCCCAAGTTTTAGCCATATCCATTGAGAGTTGTTTCCTCCGCAACAACTCCATCATCTTCTTGTCGTTATCTTCTTTCTCGTATTGTTTTTGCGTTGTTTGATCGTAAAGCTGACGCCACTGGCAGTCGCTGAACATGAGTCTGGTAAGTTTCTGCCCATTCTGACCAACGAATGTAACATGCATTGTCAATGCAGGCCTTAGTTACCCCACAATGAAACCTACATATTATGGCTATTAATAGTTGCCATGGCTACCTGTTTTGATAATCAATATTTATCATCACTGATACATAAATAGTTTATTACATTTCTATCATTTTTATTCAGGTTTATAGTTACTTTTGTAAAGAAAAAAAAAAGGACAATATTTAACTAAATATTTTTTTTTTTTATTTTCAACACCATCTTTTTATTTTTTAAAAAATATTTTCGACACCCTTTGAGCAATGTTTTTTTCTTTGACATTTTCAGCTCATTTATAATTTATTTATTTAATATTTACATAATATTTCCTCTTTTTAAAATTGCTATATACTAATGTATTTAGAAGGTTTTGAAATGAAAAGCCCCAAATTGTCTGTCATCCTCAGAGCTGATCTATTGTTATATAGGAGGGGGCTGCAGTCCCAAAGGGGGGACATAAAACTGGGAAAAAAAAATTTCAGTTTCAGGTTCGTATTGTTTATAGTTTTTGAGCTAGTCTGTTCACACACACCTAGACCATTTCGCGGTACCTGGTTATTTGTGCTCAGGAGACCTCAAAACATGTATTACCGATGAATACCGAAAGTCGAAATCTCACAATCGCAATACTTTCCCTTACTATGCATTTCATATACAGGTAAGTGAAAGTAAAAATGAAAGAAAAAACACAAAGAAAATTTTTTCCCCAAATTCAAAAGAGATGAACACTACACACTTCCAGTTGGTCAGGGCCATAACTAACGGTTCGATCATCTCCGCTCATTTCCGTAACACTCGGCCATTTTCGGGTTTCCATCTAGGTTTTGATTTTGAGATCTTGGCCTAACTATCAAGGAGAAATGACTAGTTTTTAACCCAGTTCGGGAAAGGAGGAGGTTACTCATTTCGACGCATAGGTATTTGCCTTATTTATAATTTTTTGTTTTGTAGTACCTAATTAAATAATTTTTGAAATCAAAAACTTGTTTATAATATTTGTAGATTAGATTACAATTTTTCTCGGGCGTTCAACATCTAGGTCATTACGCTCTATATGTGCTAAGCTTACTTTATTTTTAGGTTAATATTTTCTTTTCAATATATTTCAGGACTGTCATCATTGGTTTACAATAGTATACAGGAATAATTCTTATAAGCTATTTAGTTTTTATTTACGTAATTAAATTTTTTTTTAAAACATTTTAATAATGTTTGTATTGTGAACTTTAAAAAAAAAAAAGGTAAAGGTACTGAAGAGCGGCTGATGGGCGGGGCCTGTTTTGAGAGGTTATGTGACCGTCATGTTATCGAACTTCCATCGCCTTTTTTTCAGTAAAAAAGTGCCTTGATTGGCTTTAATAGATTCTAGCTTTCGACTCCCGCTCGCTGTGCTCGCTCTTCAGAGATAAATAAACCACCAAAAGGGTCCTTTTTAGTGGAGATCCGGCCTTACTTTGAAGGGCGCCTTAGTGAACGGCGCATAAGCCGCACTTCGGTATTTATAGCAAAAAAAAATCGTATATAAACAAATATACTGTGTAAAATAGGTCCTTTCTTATCATTAAATCTGTTTTCAATAAATAAATTTGATCTTTTTTTTTTTTTTAAGAATATCTATTATTTATTTTTCCCATGAAGGGCTTTATTATATATACGAAAATTAGTAGGAGTATTACTACAGTTGTAAATCTCTTTAAGAACTTTGTATATATACAAGTGGTTTCTGGCTGTTTTTGATGTAGCTCTCGTGGTGTGTCCTCTTCTTCCTTGAGGAAGAGCAGCGTGAGGGGCGACCTCTCCCTGGGCATCCTGTTCTCGAACTCCGGAGGGAGGCTGAGACGAGCTGGTTCCAGACGTACCGTCGAAGACCTTTCGTCCGTCGAACTGGAGGCTTCATCTTCGTTGTCACTGATATCTTCCATGGCCTCCGTGTTGGTGTTGAGAGAACTGTCGAGGGCCTTCTTCATCTCCCTCCAGCTGGTGAAACTCCTCAGTTGTCTAATCTTGCCCAACTGCTTGCCGATCTCCTCTCTGTGCTTGGGCACCCTGCTTCGGCGCCTCACCACATCTCGCGGCTTCCAGGGCATATCTGTTTCGAAAGTGTTGGCAAAAAGGGAATGTTTGTTCCTTCTCCTTCCATCTGGAGTCTTGTTCTTTGAAGTCGCCATCGGATTTTTATGACGTATAGGTTATCATAAATTATTATTTATTCATGAAGAAAGTATTCCTCAATCTTCAACAATCTTATGTAAGATGGTACACAAAATGGTTCTTCGTACGATTATATTTGTGGGTTAAAGCTATTTACCATGACAGATATATTAACCTGTTTTTTAATTCTTATTCATCATTTTCACGTAACAGATGTTTTATAGATTACTACGTCAAATTTATTTTATTTAAAAAAAAGTTTACTCATTATTTCTATTGAAAAAACAAACAACAAATTTACTTTTAATTATTTTTATCGACATCTTTCGAGAAATATTTACCCATCTACAACTTTAGTTTCACTGCTGTTAAACGTAAAATAGCCATTTTTACGACTCATTTTTCTGCACATAATGACCTTCTGAAATAAAAAAATTAGAGCATCTCTATGACCAGAATCTTTCTTAATTTTATATTTAGATTATTTTATCTGAAAACCCATATTGAATATTCAAATAAAAACTTTATGATCCTAACCTTCAATTCCATGTGATCACTGCACACCGCAATTCGCAGTCATTCTCTCCTTAACAATGTGATTAATTTAAATTTATTTATTTGGTTTTTTTTTTTTGCCTCTACCCTGCAGGGTCATTGGCAACATCTGTATTTTAGACTTTGTTGTAGTACTTGGTTATTTTAAATATTGTCGATTCTTTTTGGTTCCATTTGACCTGCCATATTTTATGGATTTCAAGTTTTGTTGTTTTCAAAAGGTCGTCTAAAGGAACTTTATTTATGTAAAAAACCAATGTAAAGCGAGATCATTACGATTTTTATAACAATAAATGATATCAGCTGAAGATAGGCTGAGGTTATACAATTTTAATATGGACAGGTGTTCGCACCTGGTATGGACTTCTATAAAGAAGAAACAGAATTTCATCTTTATTTACATAGATTAGAACTGTATTTCCCGGTTTCACCCGCGAAATTTCATTTTTCTAATGTAAAAAAAAACATTGTAAAGCGAGATCATAACGATTTTTATAACAATAAAGAATATCAGCTGAAGTTATGCAATTTTGAATATGGACAGGCGTTCGCACCTGGTATTAAAGAACCACTGAGCGAAATTTGAAGAATTTAGGACGAACGGTATGGATTTCTGTAAAGAACAAACAAACAAACAGAATTTCATCTTTATTTATATAGATTAAATACCCAGTTTTATCGATACCTTTAAAATTAGTTTTGAGAAAATCGAAAGAAACGTAAAAAGTTATGAAATAAAAATACCACCTCTGTTTGACCGATTTTGATGAAATTTTTGCTGTCTCATCACGGGCATATACATACACCAAATACCTAATTTCAGGTTCGTACGATTTATAGTTTTTGAGCTAGTCTGTTCACACACACATAACATTTCGCGTGACTTAGTTATTTGGACTCAGGGATCCAAAATCGTGTATTTCCGTTGAAAACCGGAAGTCGAAATTTTTCACGACCGCAATACTTTCCTATTACTATATATAGGTAAGTGAAAGTAAAAAAAATCGCATTTAAGAAAAAAGTTTAGTGTTTCCTGATCCAGCTAATCTTAAGTAGTACTCCATTTTCAAAAAACAATGTTGATATTTTTAATAATAATAATGTTGAATAAAGGAAGGATATTTGTTAGTGAAAGTTTTGTGATGCTCGCATCGCGCCAGATATTTTGTAGGACCTTGTGTTATATAATTTTAAAACTTATAAGTAGCGAATTAGGGATTTTATACCGCACTATTTTTACTTAAGTGAAGTCAAAAAATCAAATCTTTAACAGTGAGTCGAAAAAAAGAAAAAAATATAAAGTAGATGAAATTGCAAAAATTCAATATTACAAGGAGTCTACCCAAACCAAAAACACTCAGCGAGTTGTCAGCAAGACAAAAGTTTGTTGGATTTTATCCAAAGGCTTAGAAAAAAAGTGAAAATGAAAACAACAAAAAACAGTTTTTTTCCCTAAATATATCAGAGTTGGGCGTAATGAATTAATTTTTAATTAAATTGCGTAATTAATTACAATGTAATTCATTACTATGTAATTAATTACAATGTAATTTCACAATTATTAGTCTACTTTTAATTCATTACAATGTAATTCATTACAATGTAATTCACTATAATGTAATTCATTACAATATAATTAATTAAATTATAATAATTACAATTAGAGTATTTTTTCCATATACTCGTACATTGACTCACAGTCAAAATGATGCAACCGAATATTTATATTTCTAATGCTATTTACTTCCTCTTTGTTAAAATCCAAAAAAACAATGCACATGAGGCCATAATGATTCGTTGCACAATTGGGCGAAATTACAATTAATTACATTGCCTATTAAAATTAAATTGTAATTCGTAATTCAACTGTTAATTACCATTATAATTTGTAATTTTAATTTAATTGTAATTCGTAATTACGAATTATATCGTAATCTAATTTTAATTCGTAATTGGAAATTACATTGAAATTGATTTGTAATTGAACTGTAATTTAAGTTTTCAATTTGAATATAGCTTATAATTAAGTTTTACTTTGTATTTAGTAATTACATTGTAATTATGTTGAAATTACAAGGCAATTGACGAATGTCAATGAATCCTACTTTTGAGACTGATAGAATTTTGCTTGTCTGTCTTTTGCTCAAAAGGGGGGCAATTTCAATGCAAAAATATCTAAAACTAATGATAGTTGTGGGCCAACCTTGAGACTAAAATAAATAAAATTAAAATCAATAAGCTTATTAAGCTTTAACTGTAAAAAAATCTGGTATTAATATATTTAAACAAACATTTTTGATTATGAACAAGATAAATTCAAATGTATTTAGAACAACAAGTGTGTAAAAGTAAAAACTTAAAATTTTGAACTTTCTAAATTTAAATTAAATTATCACTTGTTTATCACTTTTAAACAAAATTTTATAACGTATATAGTCTTCTCACTTTCACTTCTGATTTTTCTATATGAAATTAATATTTGATTTCAAAATCACTCTTTTTTCAAAAGTTTTATCCACCAGTTTATTGCATTTTGGAAGGTTCGTCATTGTTGCGTAAGAAAATAGTCTTTCTACCGGAGCTGATGACGGAAGTGGAGTGTTAAATTTTAGAAATATGTTTTTTATTTCAGGATATTTCTCGAGTAATCGTAAACTCTGGTCATCTTCTTTGAAAAACTGTAGGGTCATGAGCTCGGCATCGATATAAGCAGAATCAACGCTTTTAATTTTTTGTGGTGTACCAAAATCAAAGAATGAGCTATTTGGGAATTCACATGGTTGCTTTACCGATGATTTTATTCCTTTAATTTCTGAAGCGACAACTCTTCTAAATTCCATGAGAAGATGGTTGAATTTTGCGTCTTCTACACATACCATCCACCTGTTTTTAAAAAACGGATGTGAGAATGCAGCGATAGCTGCATTTTCAGATATACGGGTAGAAAAAGAAAAATATGGCTCAAATCTTTTGGTGACTGAGTCCAAAAAGCATTCTGCAAGAGGTGCGCAATGTACCCACACTTGTTGATTTAATTTTTGAAGTTTTCTTCGAAGGGCAAGTAGACAAGGTAAAAGCATGCCGTAGAACGTGTTTTTCTCTCCCTGTAGGATGTCCAGAGCATCTGCGAGAGGAGCCGCACATTTTAAATGCTCTTCTAAATAAAGAAAATCTTGATTGCTTAAGATATATGTTCCTTTTAGAGAAAGAGGTTTCGATAGGTTCGTAATTTTTTCTCTCAATTCAAAAATTTGCTTGAGTGAGTCATATAAGCTATTCCACCTTGTCTCAACAGGTCTTTTTAATGACACACCTAAAACATCTTGAATTATCTCTGCTGACATAGGGCGCCCTGCATATTTCCATAGCATATTGCACTTTTTCATTAATAGATAATGGGTCGCTGAAATTTCTGGTGATTCTTGAAATAGTTTAGTAGCATCGGTAGTTGCACAAAGATTTATTGTGTGTGCTGAGCATCGTAAATGATCTGGTAGACAATTTTTGAGCATGTATTCCAGAGACTTGCTGTTTGTGGGAGCTTGTGTATCATTATCAGATTCAGAGCTTGAGTCACATTCTTCTTCTTCAATTTCCTCGCCAACCCGCAATATATGTTTCCTCTTGACTCCATATTCTGTAAAAGCTTTCACAAAATTGCTACCATTATCAGTAGTAGTTGCTATAATTTTTGTATTATCAAGAAAAAAATCGTTGTGTATTTTATTTAACAGTTCTGTGATTCTGACAGAATTGTGGGGACTCCGAAACCTTCGACAGGCCAGTGCCGCTGAATTTCTTTCCAGATCATTACTGATCCAGTGGCATGTTACCCCCAAGAAACACCTTTTTCTAGCAGACCAAAGATCTGCTGTAGTGCATACGAACTGTACTTTTTGAACGCTACCCCGAATGTTTGCTACACATTGTTCGTACATGCTTTCTAATCGCCGACCTAGAGACCGACGACTGATTAGTTTCAGGCCAAGATCAGAAATGTTAAGATCATCAAAAATTTTTTTTAAATATGGATCTTCAATTGATCTCATTGGGATTAAAGAATTTATAACAAATTTACTTAGGTTCGCATCAAATGAATCTTGAGAAACTTTTTTTAATTCTTTATTTTTTGATGTATTGCCTTTGTTTACTTTGGACTTTTTCTTTGAATTTTGTGACACATATCTTAAATATTCTTCCACGTCTGTTTCAGTATGTTTTCTCTTTAGATGAGTGACTAAATTGGAAGACACATTAAATGAACCTTTTACTTCAGTGTTATTCGGTAAGCATTTTAAACATTTGGCTACAACCCGATTTGAGCCACGATCACTTTTTTCTGGTATAAGCTTAAAAAACTTACCGTCCAAAAATGTTGGAAGGGAATCGACATTGCCAATATCATCTGCATTACATGTCTCAGAAGCTGCTATAGTTGAAGAGCTTCCAGACTCACCAGAAATTGCCAAACGAGACATCCAAACACTATCTTTTTCCTCGGTACTACTCATATTGAAAAAAAAAAATTATAATAAAGAAAACCCGAAGACAGATTGCGATCTTAATTTAACACTCTTTGATGCAATTTTCGATGTGAATCGTACAAAAAGAAACACAAAACTGTTGCCATCTGTCCAAAAGGACAGATGACAGTTGTAAAAACAATGGAATGTAGGGCAGTTTATTTTCTTCTAGGGATTAACTCAGTGAATCAATGTTTACCTGCTCCATCCAAACATTACAGCTAATCATTAATTTTAATTACAAAGTAATTAATGATAAAAAAATAAAGCATTTCTCTCCCTTAGCAAAATTGATTCGATGCTTTTTATTTTTGTCACTGATATAAGTTTTTTTCCATGCAACTCTACCGTTGTATTGATATTAAAAGAAAACAAAAATCAACTACTATCAATAGGAGTTATGCCACCGTTCAAATATTATTGAAAGATTTAAAAACGAAAATAGAAGGAACATATATCTTAAGCAATCAAGATTTTCTTTATTTAGAAGAGCATTTAAAATGTGCGGCTCCTCTCGCAGATGCTCTGGACATCCTACAGGGAGAGAAAAACACGTTCTACGGCATGCTTTTACCTTGTCTACTTGCCCTTCGAAGAAAACTTCAAAAATTAAATCAACAAGTGTGGGTACATTGCGCACCTCTTGCAGAATGCTTTTTGGACTCAGTCACCAAAAGATTTGAGCCATATTTTTCTTTTTCTACCCGTATATCTGAAAATGCAGCTATCGCTGCATTCTCACATCCGTTTTTTAAAAACAGATGGATGGTATGTGTAGAAGACGCAAAATTCAACCATCTTCTCATGGAATTTAGAAGAGTTGTCGCTTCAGAAATTAAAGGAATAAAATCATCGGTAAAGCAACCATGTGAATTCCCAAATAGCTCATTCTTTGATTTTGGTACACCACAAAAAATTAAAAGCGTTGATTCTGCTTATATCGATGCCGAGCTCATGACCCTACAGTTTTTCAAAGAAGATGACCAGAGTTTACGATTACTCGAGAAATATCCTGAAATAAAAAACATATTTCTAAAATTTAACACTCCACTTCCGTCATCAGCTCCGGTAGAAAGACTATTTTCTTACGCAACAATGACGAACCTTCCAAAATGCAATAAACTGGTGGATAAAACTTTTGAAAAAAGAGTGATTTTGAAATCAAATATTAATTTCATATAGAAAAATCAGAAGTGAAAGTGAGAAGACTATATACGTTATAAAATTTTGTTTAAAAGTGATAAACAAGTGATAATTTAATTTAAATTTAGAAAGTTCAAAATTTTAAGTTTTTACTTTTACACACTTGTTGTTCTAAATACATTTGAATTTATCTTGTTCATAATCAAAAATGTTTGTTTAAATATATTAATACCAGATTTTTTTACAGTTAAAGCTTAATAAGCTTATTGATTTTAATTTTATTTATTTTAGTCTCAAGGTTGGCCCACAACTATCATTAGTTTTAGATATTTTTGCATTGAAATTGCCCCCCTTTTGAGCAAAAGACAGACAAGCAAAATTCTATCAGTCTCAAAAGTAGGATTCATTGACATTCGTCAATTGCCTTGTAATTTCAACATAATTACAATGTAATTACTAAATACAAAGTAAAACTTAATTATAAGCTATATTCAAATTGAAAACTTAAATTACAGTTCAATTACAAATCAATTTCAATGTAATTTCCAATTACGAATTAAAATTAGATTACGATATAATTCGTAATTACGAATTACAATTAAATTAAAATTACAAATTATAATGGTAATTAACAGTTGAATTACGAATTACAATTTAATTTAAATTCATATAATTACAATTACAATGTAATTGTAATTAGCAATATAATTAATTGTAATTTTGCCCAACTCTGAAATATATGAAGAGGTGAGATGCAAAACTCGTTCGTTCCACCTGAACACATTTTTCAGGAAACTCAAAAAACTTACCACGTCTTGTAGAGTGGCCAGATAAAAATGAGTTTTTTTACCTTCAAAAGGTGCAGCTACCCTGTGTAAGTGAGCTTGGAATACAAAAAATTACAGTTTTAGAGGTAACAAAAAAAAAGTAACAAAATATGAAATGAGAAAGTTTTGCAACAAAATATTTAAAGGAAAGACTTGCTGCATACCATATTGGTACGAACGAGTTTTAATTCACACAGCATAAGTTGATCTTCTTAATAAGTAACATTCTGCAAAATAATATCACCCACTGACTTAAAACATTTACTAAACATTTTTTTTGACGAATTTTTCATAAATATCAGCGTACTAATATAAAACACCTGACTACAAAAAAGTTACAAAAAGACTAGATCCTAAGGCTATCCTCTTCTTCAATAACAGCGACCTCACCACCCTGTTGTTCGTTGTTTCCCTCGTCTGTGGCAGATATATTGAGAACTCAATATAGTGTGTAATACTCGTCACCAAAATGCTTTTTCAGCAGATTATCAACGCCTTTCAGCTTGTTGAAGCCATTGAAAAATCAATTATTAATATAGTTAGGTAAGAAGAATCGAGTATAAACTGAAATAAAATACGCGAGTTTTAGGAGCTTTCGATATTTTGTTCAGAAAGACTAACAGAAACTGCTGAAGTGAACGAATGAGATGTATGCAAAGTGAGAAGTGATCATTGGAACCAAAGAGTTTTTCATCAAAACGAGTAACGAACTAGTTTTACAACACAATGGGCTATGGAACGAATCAGTTCTGCATCAAACTGCTATTTTGTATAGCAAAAATTCATGAGAAATAATATTTTTTGCTCCAATCTGATTACATATGTTGAAAGAGCATTAAAATATCTTTTAGAATCCACTGCCATCTCAATTTTTCAAAAAAATGGAACGAACGAGTTTAGCACCTCACCTCCTCATATACTATCAAGTATGAATTCTGTAATTAAAATCTTAAAGTGACATATTCCATAATAGATAATGTGTTATTCAGAAAATAATTCCCTGTAGGGTAGCCATTGTGGTTTTTGCCATGTAGGAGGGTCTGAACGGGCTCCGTTATCTTCATATCTTGGGAACAAAAAGATGAACCAGTCTGGTGTGAAATTGCTATCTTGATTCACAAAACATCTGTAGCATACTCCGTTTTTTTTTCTTTTCATTATTCCCTCTTCGAACAATGCATCGATCTTTTTATAACTATTTTCGAAATTTATATACTCCCCTGCCTTAATATTTAAATATTAACAAAGAAATAGTTTTTGAGTCCACCGGACGGTACAAACAACTTTTCCTGGATTACAAGAAACAAGCGACTTATTTACACCACTGTTATAAGACCTATTTAGAATAATGATGTCATCATTTAATAAAAAACATTTTATAAAAAAAATTAAACCGACTTCGAAAACTAGGAACCAGTAAAAATAAACGCACTGAAAAGTATGAAATAATTACCTTCTGATTTTTATGAATACGCAGCAAAATTGAAAATGGTATGAAAAGCGAAAAAAATTATTAAAACGAATAATTTTATATTGATTAGAGCGAATACATACTAACTGTTAATAAAAATTATTAAATTAAAATATTAAATACCATGTTCAATACTTAACAATCTTTTCGGAGGCGGCGCAAAATAGAAAATCAATAGAAAATTTTAAGATTTTCCTAATTTTTAGTGTTAACAATTTTAAATTTTTTGCCGCCTCCGAAAAGATTGTTAAGTATTGAACATGGTATTTAAGGGTTGGGAAAATACTCTACAAGATGCAAAAGGTTTTGTTCCAATTGGTCTATCCATCTCGGAGTAATCGGTGGACATACGTAGAAAAAAAAAATCTGGTGCGTGCGCGCAACACACAACTTTCACTTACCAACTTACTTACGTTTTGTTAATTGCCACTTCCCAAATGAACACTACGGCTTTAATTAACAACAGAACAATGGTCTGTCATTAAAGGCGTACTCCGCATGCGTGGGCTCAACGAGTTTAATGATTTGACTGAATATTTTTCTGTTTTTCTCCTCTTTATGTTTTCTTTATTTTTATCATATCTCATATTTAGCCATTTCTTATTTTTAGGCGTAACGATAGACAGTTAATTTCTCCATATAAACAAAAACAAAGGTACTTTATAGGAAACAAACAAACAAAAAGGCCCCCCCCCCCCAAAAAAAAAGCCTTCTCAGAACATTTAAAAACAAATTTAAAAATTATCAAGTAAAGTCCCCCCTGCGGTTGATCAATTTTGATTAAATTTATACAGTCATATCTCGGGCATATAAATAGATCAAATACTCAGTTTAATCAAAATCGTTAGAGCCGTTTTTGAGAAAATCGAAAAAAACTTAAAAAGTTATTAAATAAAGTACCCCCTCCCTTTGAGCAGTTTTGATGAAATTTTTGCTGTCACATCGCGGGAATATACATATAATAAATACCCAATTTCAGGTTCGCACGGATTATAGTTTTTGAGCTAGTCTGTTCACCCACACACACAGACCATTTCGCGGGACTTGGTCATTTGGACTCAGGGGACCCCAAAACGTGTATTTCCGTTGAAAACCGGAAGTCGAAATTTTTCACGATCGCAATACTTCCACTTACTATATATTCCATTTATAGGTAAGTGAAAGTAAAAAAAGGCATATACTTATCGAATTGAGTAACCTCCTCTTTCGTTCGAAGACGGTTAATAAGTGAATTGGTCGTTTGAGAAACGCGAGATGCCCACAAATTCAAATTATTGGAAAAATGAAAACAAATAAATAAATTTTCTACTTTTGCAGTAAGAGATTTCTCTAACTTAAATTATTATATAGAATAACTTTTTCATGATTTTATGAATCTATGTCCATTCGATATCTGAAAAATAAAGGTTATTTTGAAAATGTAGCATTTCTCCTGATTGTGGATGACAAACTATTGTTAAAAACTATATAGTTCTGAAAGTAATATACAAAAACTTACTAGCTTACATATATTGTCTAATAAATGAAAAATGACTGAATGTATAAATATATAAGGTTGAAATGGGCAAGATTCAAAATTATGGATCTTCATTCAAATCTTATAAAGGTTCTTTGACTGAGCAAAACATTTACGCCGAAACGTACTTACTGCTTTGGTGAGAGGAAGATATTTTTCGAGGCCTGGATTTGTCGAGTTTCTCCTAAAATCGATTATTTGAATGGTCCGATAGATCAGCTGGACCTGCCGGATATTCGCGGGCGCAATCGATTATAGGGTGCGCTAGTAGTTTTGAAAAATGTCGGAAGGAAGGGGGATAGACATAGTTGATGTGATAGAGATAATTGGTAATTTAAAAAGGCCATAATTGAAGGGCAGGCTATCCTTGATGCAAACCACATAATTACATGTGAAATAATATCTAGAAGTAAAAATACAGTTATTTTACAAGCCTTTTGCCTTCAAACAAGCGATCTTAAAGGATTGCCCCATCAAATAAAAGTGGAAATCAAATTTGTTAATAATAATAAGCAATTTTCTTGTATGTGTAAAGCTGGTAGTTCTGGTAGATGTAAACACATCGTTGTAACTTTACTGTACGTTTTTCGGTTAGTAATAAAATTAATTACATATTCATACAATCATTGTTACGACAGCTGTCATTTTCATGACAGCTTAGTTTCTCTGTCATATTATTTATTTATTTGTCAAAACTTCGCAAACATCGCATTGAAAACTCGGAACAATTAAGCACAACGGATGTTAGACAAAAATGGGAAAATTTAAAAAAGAAAAAAAAATCTATGTCACTACGGTCCCAATGTTATTTGCATAAAACTAGCATTTTGGAATAATAAAATGTCAAATACTAATAATTACCTGGATAAATATAGTCACTTTCTTTAAAATGAAGACTACATATGATCGTATGTTTCGAAACAGGCTTATCTATTCTTAATTTTACAATCCACTCTTTAAGAAGCTTTTTATTTTTTGGAAATAAATAGAATGACACGTCTTTTGATTTTCTAATTGAATACTGATGGTCTGAGCAATACCTATCAGACATTTTTCAAATGATAGTTCTCTAGTTTGCTCAATCGGGTTTTAATTATGAAAAAATGAATTAAAAAAAACATATGAATCCCAGGTACTGGCCCGGCTTCTATCCCCCTTTCTCTAGTTCCAATAAAGAAGCAGCACCGTCGCTTGCGCCCGAGAATAAAGTATTTTAAAGCTCAGAACTTTTTCAAAGAAGGCAGGAATCGTTATTTACCAAACTGCCATCCAGCGAAAGATGGGCGCTGAGGGAGGAGAATGAGGCTGCATTGCTGATATATTTCAGACTCTTTTTACCTATTAGACATTTTTCAAATAATATTTTGCTCAATGAGGTTTTCATTATGGAAAAATGAATTAAAAATGCCAAAAAACCTTATGAAACCCAGGTACTGGCCCGGCTTCTATCCCCGTTTCTCTAGATCCAGTAAAGAAGCAGCACCGTCGCTTGCGCCCGCGTATCTCTTGAATTATATTATAGATGTCACGGCTTGTAAATTGTCCAAAAATAAAATATAATGACATTAGATTTTTTTGACATGCCTTTATTCTTTCGGTCTCGTCTTTATTTCTTTTAGGTTATTACATTTCAGGTTTCTCAAGCGACTACTAATATAGGAAATTTTAACAGAAAACAATATGTTATAAGTTGACGGACGAGTACATCTAAGAATTAGCTATTTAACTAAAAACACATATATTTTCAGTAATTTTGTCGTATATTTCGGACTTTATTCCATCACTTTAAACTTAACCTTTGATAACCCGAACAGGTCACGCAATCTATTTGTTCAGGTTATCAAGACCGTGTTGTATCATTGGTTATTTAAGTAAACAAATGCAGCATTTTATTTTAATATTAAACATTCTTGGGTTATGCTTATTCTTGGGTAGTCGTTGAGAAGGAAATATTCAAAATTTTTACTCAAATTTTAGAATTGGTCAAGTATTGAGGAAGGACGTTACGAAAAAATGAAATAAATGATGTATACAGATTAAGGAATACTTATTTGATGTAAGGTCCAAGACTCCGAAGTGTTTTGTGACACATATACTCAAAATTTCTTGGAGGGGGGCGCCGTCTAGTCTGGGACTGGAGCTCGCTCGATACCACAACCCCGATTGTACGATATAACAGCCATTCGATTGTCTTTTTCTCCAGGACCGTCTTCAGCCTTAGCAGCAGGATAATTCTGGAAGTGTGCCATAAAAATGTGACCTGAATTAGTTAAGGCTGTCGGTCATGTCTTTATCCCGGGGCCAATACTCAACTAATAGTTAGGGCATACGATTTACAGATCTATAGACAGTATACTGCTTATGGCTCTATATTTTTTTCGATTTAAATTCATTTATTGGGCAATTTGCGATTGCTGGAAGGAGAGACCCTCAAATTTCACATAATGCACATTTTGACAATTAATATGAAAATAAAAAAATCTGGTGCGTGCGCGCAACACACAACTTTCACTTACCAACTTACTTCGATTAGAAATTAATGCGTTTTGTTGATTGCCACTTCTCAAATGAATAGAACGGCTTTAATTATTAACAATGGTCTGTCATTAAAGGCATACTCCGCATGCGTGGAGTACGCATTTATGAGTTGACTGAATATTTTTCTTTTTTTCTCCTCTTTATGTTTTCTTTATTTTTATCATATCTCATATTTAGCCATTTCTTATTTTTAGGCGTAACGAGAGACAGTTAATTTTTCCATATAAACAAAAACAAAGGTACTTTATAGGAAACAAACAAACAAAAAAGCCCCCCCCCCCCCAAAAAAAAGCCACCTCAGAACATTAAA
Organism: Aelia acuminata; assembly: GCA_911387785.2. Classification (NCBI taxonomy): domain Eukaryota; kingdom Metazoa; phylum Arthropoda; class Insecta; order Hemiptera; family Pentatomidae; genus Aelia; species Aelia acuminata. The sequence goes on along the minus strand of OU426984.1, from coordinate 74,495,015 downwards.
TATTAAAGAACACCTAATTTTCATTAAACATGACGAATTAGATAAAAATGGTTAAAGCCGTTTTTGAGATCATCGAAAAAAAAGGTAAAAATTGGAAAAGAAATTATGAAATAAAGTGCCCGCTCCGTTTGACCAATTTTGATGAAATGTTGGCTATCACATCTTTGGCATATACCTACATCAAATACCCAGTTTGATCAAAATCATTAAAACCGTTTTTGAGTAAATAAAAAAAAACACGTGAAAATGATACAAAATTTATTAAGTAAAGTCCCCCCTCCGGTTGATCAATTCTGATGAAATGTTGACTGTCATACCACTGGCATATACATACACCAAATACCGAGTTTGGTCAAAATCGTTAGAGCCGTTTTCGAGTAAATAAAAAAAAAAACTCTTGAAAATGGGACAACACTTATTAAGTAAAATGCCCCCTCCGGTTGATTAATTTTGATGAAATTTTTACAGTCTTATCTCGGGCATATAAATAGATAAAATACTCAGTTTAATCAAAATCGTTATAGCCGTTATTGAGAAAATCGAAAAAAAACTTAAAAAGTTATTAAATAAAGTACCCCCTCCCTTTAAGCAATTTTGATGAAATTTTTGCTGTCATATCGCGGGCATATACATATAATAAATACCCAATTTCAGGTTCGCACGGTTTATAGTTTTTGAGCTAGTCTGTTCACACACACACACAGACCATTTCGCGGGACTTGGTTAATTAGACTCAGGGGACCCCAAAACGTGTATTTCCGTTGAAAACCGGAAGTCGAAATTTTTCATGATCGCAATACTTCCACTTACTATATATTTCATATGTAGGTAAGTGAAAGTAAAAAAGTGAGTGCGTTTAGGTTTTATACATTGAAACTTCTACTGACATGGTGACTCACATTAGAGTTCAGATAAAAAGAACAAGCTATTTGAGGAATAAAAGCATTGGTACTTGTTACTTAATTCATGAAGAGGATTAATCATGATTAAATTTGATCTATCTTTCAAACACCAAGTAATGGTTTAGATTCCAAGCTGTGGTTCATTTCTTTGGTTTATAGTTATCAATAGATATCATCAATATCATCTGGTTCGTCCAGTTGAATGCTATATGTTGACAATTTACAAATATGAGTAAAGTACTTATAGCTCAATATGAAAAAATCTGGTGCGATGCGCGAAACACAAAACTTTCACTTACGAACTTACTTAGGTTAGAAATATAAGTGTTTTGATAATATGTAAACGCCTTTTCTCAACTTCACACATTTTCCCACATATATATGCTTATATTTGTATATCTTCATAAGTTATAGAGTATGAGTGTATTGCAAAACTTGAAAGTTCTCAATACTTGTCGAATTATTATTGCTAATTTTATTTAAGGGACCTAATTTCATCATAAGTCTAGTTTTTTTTACTGCTTGCTTATTTATTACTGCGAGTTACTTCTCGTAAATATATCGTGAAGGTGAATCGATAGAAGGTGTACGTCCCGTAGTAAAGTGCGCCCTCCGTTTGACTAATTTTGGTGAAATTTTAGCTCTGAAATTTTAGTTCTGAAATTGGGTATTTTGTGTATGTATATGCCCACGATATGACAGCAAAAATTTCAGTAAAATTGATCAAACAGAGGGGGCACTTTATTTCATAACTTTTCCAATGTTTAGGTTTTTGTCGATTATCTAAAAAACGGCTTTAATGATTTCGATCAAATATGTCATATTTAATGAAAGACTTTGCTTTCTGATTTGAAAGAAGACTTGCTTTCTTTAATATCAGGTAGGCTTTTCATTATTAAAATTTTCTGAGGGGGGCCTAAATGGGGAATACCCCTTTTTTGTTTTCCTATAAAGTACTTTTGTTTTTGTTCATACGGAGAAATCCTTCTCTCGTTACGCCTAAAAAAAAAAAAAAAATCGCAAAACATGAAATATGAAAAAATCAAGTTAACATACAGAAAAAAGAAAAATATTCCTGTAACACGTTGAGCCCACGCATGCGGAGTACGCCTTAAATGACAGACCACTGTTCATAATTAAAGCCGTTCTGTTCATACAATGGAAATTATTTGTTTCATGGTAACTAAATGAAGTTTTCAGCAACAACATAGGGAATTATAAAACCAGCCGACTTTGAGAAATGGCATTCAACAAAACAGGTCAATTTATAATCTAAATAAGTTGGTATGTGAAAGTTGCGCGCATCGCAGCAGAGTTTTTTTTTTTTTTTCACGTCACAATGCGAAAGTCTGTTGTTTACTGCAGGTTGGGTAAGCACCATGATATTTTATTTTATAGTATTCATACTTATAGTCCAAACCTCCATAATCATCTTACCCCCAATATCCCATTTAGATGTTGATGTATTGCGTTTTTAGATCTGTATGGAAAAATAATATCACAAAGAAATAAAGAAAGAAAAGCCGTTCCCAGTCATTTAAGTTTTTGTTTTCTTCAAGTTTCTCCAAAAATGTCATTGGGAAATCCAGGACGATTCATTTAATTCACCGTCACCGGCCGCCATTTCGTTCCAATATGGCGGCGGCAAAGAGGTTGTGCGATCTAACATCTATCGATTTCTTCCGATTGCGATCAATTTTTGTCTCCTTTTTTATTACTTTTACTTACCTATATATAATATATAAAATAAGGGAAAGTATTGCGATCGTGAAAAATTTCGACTTTCACGATCGCAATACTTTACGTTCTGCAACAAACTGCTACTTTGTATAGCACAAATCCATAAGAAATAATAAGTTTTGCTCCAATTTGATTAGACATGTTGAAAGAGCATTAAAATGTCTTTTAGAATCCACTGCTATCTCAATTTTTCAAAAAAATGGAACGAACGAGTTTAGCACCTCACCTCCTCATATACTATCAAGTATGAATTCTGTAATTAAAATCCTAAAGTGACATATTCCATAATAGATAATGTGTTATTCAGAAAATAATTCTCTGTAGGGTAGCCATTGTGGTTTTTGCCATGTAGGAGGGTCTGAACGGGTATCTTCATATCTTGGGAACAAAAAGTTGAACCAGTCTGGTGTGAAATTGCTATCTTGATTCACAAAACATCTGTAGCATACTCATGTTGTGTTTTTTTCCCCTACTCATTATTTCCTCTTCGAACAATGCATCGGCTTTTTATAACTATTTTCGAAATGTATATACTCCCCTGCCTTAATATTTAAATATTAACAAAGTTTTTGCGTCCACCAGACGTTACAAACAACTTTTCCTGGATTACAAGATACAAGCTACTTATTTAGACCACTGTTATAAGACCTATTTAGAATGGTGATGCCATCATGTAAAAATCTGGTGCGTGCGCGCAACACACAACTTTCACTTACCAACTTACTTAGATTAGAAATTGACGTGTTTTGCTAATTATCATTTCCCAAAGTCACACATTTTTCTACATTCATATCTTATTTTTGTTAATCGTTAAAGCCGTTTTTGAGTAAATAAAAAAACCCGTGAAAATGATACAAAATTTATTAAGTAAAGTCCCCCCTCCCGTAGATCAATTTTGATGAAATTTTTACAGTCATATCTCAGGCATATAAATACATCAAATACCAAGTTTGATCAAAATCGTTAAAACCGTTTTTGAGTAAATAAAAAAAACATGTGAAAATGGTAACAAATTTATTAAGTAAAGTCCCCCCTCCCGTAGATCAATTTTGATGAAATTTTTACAGTCACATCTCGGGCATATAAATACATCAAATACCAAGTTTGATCAAAATCGTTAAAACCGTTTTTGAGTTAAAAAAAAAAACACGTGAAAATGATACAAAATTTATTAAGTAATGTCCCCCCTCCGGTTAATCAATTTTGATGAAATTTTTACAGTCATATTTCGGGCATATAAATCGATCAAATACTCAGTTTAATCAAAATCGTTAGAGCCGTTTTTGAGAAAATCGAAAAAAACGTAAAAAGTTATTAAATAAAGTACCCCCTCCCTTTGAGCAATTTTGATGAAATTTTTGCTGCCACATCGCGAGCATATACCTACACTAAATACCCAATTTCAGGTTCCCACGGTTTATAGTTTTTGAGCTAGTCTGTTCACATACACACACACACACACACACACACACACACACAGACCATTTCGCGGTACTTGGTTATTTCGACTCAGGGGGTCCCAAAACGTGTATTTCCGTTGGAAACCGGAAGTCGAAAATTTTCACGATCGCAATACTTCCACTTACTATATATTTCATATATAGGTAAGTGAAAGTAAAAATAAAGAGAATTACAAAGTGTACTGAGTACTTGGTGTTAAAATATTTTGGTCAACTGTTAGAATGTGTGGCTGTACCATTACCAAATATTTTTACTTTCACTTACCTACATATGAAATATAATGTATTGCGATCGTGAAAAATTTCGACTTCCGGTTTTCAACGGAAATACACGTTTTGGGGTCCACTAGGTCCAAATAACCAAGTCACGCGGAACGGTCTGTATGTATGTGAACGAACTAGATCAAAAACTATAAACCGTACGAACCTGATATTGGGTATTTGGTATATGTATATGTGTAAATTCATCAAAATTAGTCAAACGGCGGGGTACTTTATTTAATAAATTATGTGTCTAAATTTTACGTTTTTTTTTATTTACTCAAAAACGGATGTAACGGTTTTGCTCAAACTTGGTAATTGATGTATGAATATGTCCGCGATGAGACAGCCAAAATTTCATAAAAATTGGTCAAACGGAGGGGGCACTTTACTACAAGACGTAAAGGCACCTTCTATCGATTCACCTTCACGATATATTTACAAAAAGCAACTCGCAGTAATAAACAAGGAAGCAGTAAAAAGAACGAGACTGATGATGAAATTAGGTCCCTTAAAAAAATAAATTAGCAATAATGAATCTAAAAGTACTGAGAACTTTCAAGTTTTGTAATACACATACTGTATAACTTATGGAGATCTATAATTATAAGCATATAAATGTGGGAAAATGTGTGAAGTTGAGGAATGGCGTTTACATATTATCAAAACACGTCGATTTCTAACCTAAGTAAGTTCGTAAGTGAAAGTTGTGTGTTGCGCGCATCGCACCAGATTTTTTTGCAACAAAGTGTAAAATAAGAACAAAGGAAACATGGCATGAATGCATTTAATTCCATATAAGCTGTGGCCCATTAGACGCTTTATAAGTTTAGATCTTTGCTATTTTATAAAAATTGTGAAAAGCATGAGAACTAGTTTGTATTCCTTTCTGATAGTGGCGTTCCGTTGGGGGGGGGGGGGTCATTTCCACTCCTCCCTCTGAAATTTGAAAACAAAAAAAGGATTAGTGGGAAAAATGTACTCACAAAAAAATTCTATTCTAGGTAAAGAATAGATTTCTATTCTTTACCTAGAATAGAATTTTCTTATAAAGTATTCTAGGTATAGGATAGAAAAATAAGGATTTATTTTTAAGAATTTAATAAAGTTCCTATTATTTTTATAAATAAATAAATAAGTGTGCAGTTCTTATGGTTGACGTGTGTGTTGTTTTATCCTGACCAATACTTGTACCACTTCGACTCATAGTTGTACCAAATCAACCTAAAGAAGTAGTCTAACCTCGACCAGTGAAGTTTGTGACGTTACACAACTTTATGCCACTAAGGCTAATAGGACGATGCTACAGTGGGAGTCCTAAATTTTGCCTATCCATGAATAATTAGGGTAGGGAGCTTTAACGAGTACCTGACATCGTACAGGCTCGGGACCTCCATTTTACGGCCTATCCGAGGGGTGTTGACCAGTGAAGTACCTATACAGTTACTTTCTAGTCATTGTCACATTTTACTGTTTCGGCAAGTTTTTCATTTCGTGTTATTATTTGCTTGAAATTTTAGTAAATTTTACGTCCATAAATGCTAAATATTCTTTCGCCAAAAAACTATTTGGGTACACCCTGCGTACATATACCGTTATATTCCAAAGAGACGTAATATATGGTTCATTATATAAAGATTTCACTTTATATTTTGCGAACACCCAAAGTTTTATCGATTTCCGGTCAACAATAGCTACTTAATATAAAGAAACGTTCATGTTTTATGTACTGAAAAAAACAAACAAGAACAAACTTATAAAGCCATTTTTATTTTGTTTGTCCAGGCTAAAGCAAACGAAATGGGTCATAGAGTTCCTTAACCCTGCGCGGTACATCATTGTCAATTCTTCATGTTACTGAGTCAGGTCTAATAGCTTAAGGCAAGAATAACAATTCTTCTGTGGAATTTTACCCGATTCTTTGTCTCCTTTTTTTCCTTTCCTTTTTTTTTTATTGCTTTAAGAATTGCCATCCAAGTCCTATTTATCTCCTACGTTGAAAAATACCTTAACATAATTGAATAAAAGTCTCGTTTTTGAGTAACACACAACTTACACTTACCTACTTACTTAGATTAGAAATTGACCTGTTTTGCTAAATATTATTTCCCAAAGTCACACATTTTTCTACATTCATATCTTATTTTTGTTAATTGTTAAAGCCGTTTTTGAGTAAATATAAAAACCATCCCCATCCAGTTGTACAACAGTCCCCCATTCGGTTGATCAATTTTGATGAAATGTTGGCTATCACATATTTGGCATATACCTACATCAAATACCCAGTTTGATCAAAATCTTTAAAGCCGTTTTTGAGTAAATAAAAAAAAAAACACGTAAAAATGTTACAAAATTATTAAGTAAAGTCCCCCCTCCGGTTAACCAATTTTGATGAAATTTTTACATTCATATCTCGGGCATATTAATAGATCAAATACTCAGTTTAATCAAAATCGTTAGAGCCGTTTTTGAGAAAATCGAAAAAAACCTAAAAAGTTATAAGTAAAGTACCCACTCATGTTGGCTATCACATATTTGGCATATACATACATCAAATACCCAGTTTGATCAAAATCTTTAAAGCCGTTTTTGAGTAAATAAAAAAAACACGTGAAGATGATACAAAATTTATTAAGTATAGTCCCCCCTTCGGTTAATCAATTTTGATGAAATTTTTACAGTCATATCTCGGTAATATACATACATCAAATTCCCAATTTGATCAAAATCGTAAAAGCTGATTTAGAGTAAATAGAAAAAACACGTGAAAATCATACAAAATGTATTACGTAAAGTCCCCCCTCCGGTTAATCAATTTTGATGAAATGTTGGCTATCACATATGTTGCATATGCATACATCAAATACCCAGTTTGATCAAATTCTTTAAAGCCGTTTTTGAGTAAATAAAAAAAACACGTGAAGATGATACAAAATTTATTAAGTATAGTCCCCCCTTCGGTTAATCAATTTTGATGAAATTTTTACAGTCATATCTCGGTAATATACATACATCAAATTCCCAATTTGATCAAAATCGTAAAAGCCGATTTAGAGTAAATAAAAAAAACACGTGAAAATGATACAAAATTTACTAAGTAAAGTCCCCCCTCCGGTTAATCAATTTTGATGAAATTTTTAGTCATATCTCGAGCATACAAATACATCAAATACCCAATTTGATCAAAATCGTAAAAGCCGATTTAGAGTAAATAAAATAAACACGCGAAAATGATACAAAATGTATTACGTAAAGTCCCCCCTCCGGTTGATCAATTTTGATGAAATTTTTACAGTCATATCTCGGGCATATTAATACATCAAATACTCAGTTTAATCAAAATCGTTAGAGCCGTTTTTGAGAAAATCGGAAAAAACCTAAAAAGTTATTAAATAAAGTACCCCCTCCCTTTGAGCAATTTTGATGAAATTTTTGCTGTCACATCGCGGGCATATACCTACACTAAATACCCCATTTCAGGATCGCACGGTTTATACTTTTTGAGCTAGTCTGTTCACACACACACACACACACACACACACACACACACACACACACACACACACACACACACACACAGACCATTTCGCGGGACTGTGTCATTTCGACTCAGGGGACCCCAAAACGTGTATTTCCGTTGAAAACCGGAAGTCGAAATTTTTCACGATCGCAATACTTCCACTTACTATATATTTCATATATAGGTAAGTGAAAGTAACTAGGTGACTCTTGCGAAACATTCGCACACTAACCTACTTAAATGCCACCTAATTAAAGTAAACAGCGTATCTTTAGTGTCGCATAGTGCGTGTTTAGTGCTTCATGGGCATTGGTTGAAGTAAAGAATAGATGTGTTTAAATTGTAGCTTATTTATTTTTTGAAACTCCAAAATTCCTTTCCTTTGTTATGTTAGAAGACGGAATCCTTAAATACACATATCGGTTTCGCGGAAAGCGAGTACGCTGATTATATTTTTTGAAATCGCATGTTTTTGCTTCCAACTCGCAAACGACGGCGACAATCGGAAAAGTTGAACAACCAAAAATGTTCGTCTCGACAAAATGAAAAAAGCCCCGCGACCATTTTCGCTGAGAATTGCAGTTTTTCTCAAACGAAGGGATTAATAAAAAAAAATTATCTGGCTGAAAACGTCCTCTGAAAATATTGATACCATTTAGAAACATCTATCACCGGGCCAATCTATCTACGGTTCAACGCGTATAACTTACAATCGAAGGCGAAATGAGTTATTTGTATATTTTTCCGTTGTAGCGGATAAGGAAAGCTTAAAAATGATGCCTCATTCATGAAATTAGATGAAGTATTAAGGAAGTTATGGCGTACCGACAAAAAAAAGGTTTTCAAAAATAATATATGATATAAATAAGTAATGCGGCTACTTTCAGAACTGTTTCTTTTAATCAATATATATTATAAAGCAAAGTGTACAATGGCCGTGCCGAAAAGGCTCAAAAACGACTCCACGTGGGATTAAGGAAGTTATGTCAGCCTGTTGCTATATAACCCCTAACGGAGAAGAAGGTTTCTGTTTTTCTCTTAAGGGTGTAAAATTGAAGAGAAAAGGAGTGGAATTTTAAGCCTCTCGCACCATGTAATTAGCCTACCTAATATTGAGATACGAGTTTATGAATGAAAAATTTAGTTCGAGCTCCAGACTACCAGGAAGCGCTAGGGTGCGTTTCACTCGATGTTTATTGTTCATTCATTCCGTTCAATTTGTAAAGGTTATGTATTTGATCAGCGGTTCTTTTTAAATTACTAAAAAGTCAAGCGAAAATAATTAGTTTCACCTTTTCTTTCAAAATAAAATAATGATTTTACATATCTGCAATCAATTAGAAAACCGACTGGATACCTTACAAAATTAATATTATCATAAGAAGGTTAATTGATTAACACATTATATTTAATCAGTATATAATATATACCTACTTAAGTAAATTTAATGCAATATGAATGAACATTTTTGAGTAGTACAGTGAGCGAATAAAAACAGACATAAAACAAAAAAGGAGAGCTGAATTGACTGATTATAAATCGAAAATAAAATGTTTGAAGTGTTCATATTGTATGTAATTATGAAAAATGGTTTTATTACTATGTATGATGAGCATTCCAGTTGACAAAATGACTAACTCCAATTACAGCATTTTTTCAATAAGATTTTATCACACCTCATAGTTCAGGATAAAAAGAAATATGAAAAAATTGTGCCCTCATGATATTTTGGTTGTCACTTTGTAATAGTAGTTGCAGTGTCCGGCCAAAATACGGGGGGGGGGGGGGGATATCTCAAGGGAGATTGAACTGGAAGAAAGGTCTTAAAAAAAAAGTTTCTATGAATCTTCGTTAGTTTCTAAACTTCTGGATCTAATAGGACCATCACAGTAGTCGGCGCTTAAGTTATAATCGAAATATAGTTTTTTAACTAATAGATTTTTCATCCATAAACTCTTAACTTATTATCTGCTGACTGCTAAGAATGGGCATATAGAATTCAGAATCACAGAAATCATCTAAAACGATGCATGACTCGACAAATTTGCAGCAAAATTAATTGTTCATTCACCATTTTCAACTCCCTTTAAAGTATATAGGGTTCCTTATTTGGGCGGGGGACTCTGCAGATATCGAATCTTAATATTGATACCATGTTAAAAGTTTCAAGAAAGTGCTAATTTGGTTCTATATTTCCTTTAATTTTAAAGTTTTTCTGTTATTAAAACTACCACACAACTACCGGAGCGAAGCCGGGCACCCTAGCTAGTAATAGTATAAAAATTAAGAATTTATTTAATAAAATGTAGATATATCAGTGGGGGATAATAAAAGTAAATAGAATTGGGCATAGATTAACAAGTTAAGTCCTCAATACAGTTCTATTAAGTTGTTACATATCTTAATGTTTATCAAAATCTTAAAAAAAAAAAAAAGTTAAAATTATGTCCAATATTTTAAGACATTCATTATTAACATTGAACTCATTAAGCACAAATGTAAAGCTTTTTGAAAAATGAACGAAGTCCTTTTTTTCATTCAATGATGCTAAGATTAGAAATTCTCATGAGCTGGGAAGAATTCTCCGATCTCATTCCATATTCTTGTAAAAACAAATCGGAGATGTCTAGACATTTCCAAGATTGTCCCCTTTTATTACAGCATTCCTCTTTAGTGTTTCGAAAGAGTTAATTATTTGCAATTGGTATAACAAAGTTACTGCAATCGGTGATCTGCTTTACCCCAATATAAAATAAAAATATAAATGAGCCTTTCAGGAGGCAGAATGACGATTAACTCCAATTTCAACATTTTGCAAAAAAACAGTTAAAACAACATTTTTTCTTAGGAAAATTCGTACCTTTTTATTTTGTAATAGTATGAAATAAATGTTGAAGCATCATAGTTAACTAAAATGTACAAACTAGGTCCAAATAGAATATTTAAATTGTTCTTCAAGAAATTGGAGTTTGTCATTCTAACAATGATCATAAACTATACTAAACTATACAGTTATTGGCACCCCAACTTTAACTTAAAGAAATAGGAACACAAGTCCTAATTTTATAACAAGATATACATGAGTCTAATGTTTGAAGGGTCCTCTAAGTCATCTATGAAGAAAGACTTTAACAAACTAGCCACAGGAAAGATTTCACAATTAAATCCACAGGGTGCCAATAACTAGATTTGGAACTTTTAACTATAAATATTGCCATATTGTAAAACTGTTGAACTTTTGACCCAAAAAAACCTCTTGAGTCTTTAGAAGGATAGATAAAGAGGAGTTAAAGGAAGTTTTAATTAGATCACTACATAAGAAGTATTTTTTTAATTTAATCACTGAAATTTAGTCTAATTTAATAAAAGGGTGCCAATAACTGTACGGTTTACCCTATTACTCAATTTACTTAAAAATGGAGTTCCTAATGTTACTATTTTTTAGAAAATTTAAAAATCATTTTAAAAACTCAGACTAAAGCAGTGGTAGACCTCAGATGACAAGGGGTCAAATTGACATTTTTTAACAAATTCAAGGAATATGGTATCAAAAATGCCACTCTTTTGAGTGGTAATGAGATAAAGTGGATTTATTGAAAAATTTAATTTTGAATGAATAATTATGATAATAAACAGTGTTTCGAAATTCCTTGCAATCGGATAAACTGGAATAAATTCATAATTCTTCCTCCCTTCAACCCATTCAAAACTTATCTTCTTATTATTATATTATTAATATAATATAATATTATATAATTAACCTTCTTATATTATTAACCTTATTAGCTTAAGCCTAGCCAGCTTCCCTTTAAATATAGTTTCTCTGACCTTTTGATAAAGTTTGTATTCTTTGCGGTTACGACTAAGCTTGAAACTGATAAAAATAATTTCAAGTTATAATGGAGTGTTAATCTTATTCCCTAATAAAAAAATCAAAGAATAAAGGGCAAATGGAAACGTGCATTATAGCTCCTATGGTGAGATGAAACAGGGGTCGAGGAGAGTTGAAACATGTGATTTTTGAGAAGTATTAAGGTTTTTAAAATAAATATAATGATATAATTTAAAGGTATTTATTAAAATTGAACTTTTGAAGAACGAAACAAACTTTTTTATTAATATTTTGTGCAGATATGTCAGTTGAGTAGGTAACTACAGGTCTAATACAAATAATCAACTCCTAAAGTAGTTGAATGTACCAGAAAGAACTATTCCTAAGATTAATTAAAATAACAGTAAGATAAACTAAATGTTTTACGTTATAAATCTTTGAAATAAAATAATTGTTAACTTTCAGCCGTTTCTTAAGTATTAAAATCAGTTTTGATCAATATTTCTTCAAACATTTGTGTTAGAATAATCTCACAATTGTCAAAAAAAGGTCAATCTGACAAGCAGTTGTGGCAAACATAGATTTCCCCACCAGTGCAAGTTTCATGAGCCCCTTTGTTGTATTCCAGACATTGCACCCATTTTTATTTGGCTCTGCTATTTGAATAGGCTCTCAAAAACAAAAGCAAAAGGATTCTTCTTCAGCAGACTAGGTGCTATAGTAACCAATGTTCCCCTCTCTGAGGAAGTCATGCCACTCGCTTGTTTTTATCATCGTCGGGCAAAACGAGGTGAGTTGAAACAACCTGTTTCAAATCTCCTCGGTAAGAAAAACCTCCCAATTTTTAATTAATCCTCATTCAAGAAGCAGCTACACAGAAATCCATTGTATCAAACATATATAACAAATCTTTAGATAATGAGCTTTCGAAACATACATAACATAAACCAAAATACAAAACCTTATCAAAATATAGGCATCAAAAACCTTTCTTTTTACTTTCACTTACCTATATATGAAATATATAGTAAGTGGAAGTATTGCGATCGTGAAAAATTTCGACTTCCGGTTTTCAACGAAAATACACGGTTTGGGGTCCCCTGAGTCCAAATAACCAAGTCCCGCGAAATGTTCTGTGTGTGTGTGTGTGTGTGTGTGTGTGTGTGAACAGATTAGCTCAAAAACTATAAACCGTGCGAACCTGAAATTGGGTATTTAGTGTATGTGTATGCCCGCGATGTGACAGCAAACATTTCATCAAAAGGGAGGGGGTACTTTATTTAATAACTTTTTACGTTTTTTTCGATTTTCTCATAAAAGGCTTTAACGATTTTGATAATACTGGATATTTAATGTATAGATATGTATATACGACTATTGTATTGCATTCAATATTGTCTTACTATAACTTGTTTGTTTGTTTGTTTATTGGGGTTTATAGGCATAAAACCCTAAGGTCATCAATGCCTTTTTCTATTTATTTGTCTTTATTAACTGATACCCAAATCTTGTTTAGGTACCTTTTAGGTAATATTAATTTCTCCATCACACATTTTTTCTCGTCACATCTTTTACTTTTTAATAGTTTAAATTCATGTCTCTATCCATATTATAAATTAAATAGAATTAAATATTTAATTTAGACTATTTGTATTTTAACTTTTTTTTTTTTTATTATGTATTATTATTTATTTTTAATACGAAGGAAAAAAAAAAAAAAAAAAAAAAAAAAAAAAAAAAAAAAAAAAAAAAAAAAAAAAAAAAAAAAAAAAAAAAAATTAAATTTTTCTTAATAAATCTATTTTCTTTAAGAATTTCACTACCGCTGCGACCTTATCCTCATTGTTACTAAGTGCATCCGAAATATTGCTTGTCACTCCGAATTTGGCTAACCTGGAGGTGTAGAACAAGCATTCTTGGAAAATATGTTTTACCGTAAGAATGTCGTCGCAATACTGACACTTTGGGGGTGGCTGTTTTACTATAATATGTATGTGGGTAAGGTTGGTATGCCCTATTCTTAGTCTGGTTATAGCAACTTCCTCTCTTCGATTTGAGCGATTTGAGGTATTCCACGGGGTCACTGATTTTTTTATAGTTTTTAATTTGCTCGGTGGGCTCTCGTTCCACATGGCTTGCCAGTTTTCTATTATATTTTGTTTTAGGGGAGAACTCGTTTCTTGGGGTGTTAAAATGGCCGGGCCCCGTCCTGGGAGGTTAAGTGCCTGTTTCGCTGCTATGTCCGCGAGTTCGTTTCCTTTAATCCCCATATGGCTTGGCACCCAAATAAAGAAAACATTTTTTTCCATATTATTTAACATTTGTAGGTACGAATGTATTTTAAGCGAGATTGGATGGTTTGGGTACATACTATTTAATCCCTTAAGAGAGCTTAATGAGTCTGTAACTATTGCAATATTGTTTTGTTCTATTGACATGGAGAAGTGGAGTGCCGAGGTTATTGCATGTAGTTCGGCAGTATATACGCTGCATAACTTGTGTAATTTTATTTTGTGAGTGGAATTGTGGGTAACAAAGGAACAAGCAGTGGAATTATCGGATTTAGATCCATCTGTATAAATGATGAATGGTTCTGGGATGTTTTGAAGGAGTAGTGAAAATTCGGATTTGTAATCGGAGGGAGAGGTATTATTTTTTAGAAATTTGTTTAAACGGAATATTGTATTAGGTGGTTTATGTGTCCATGGAGGTGTGCAAACTTCTTGTTTTGATAAGGGTATTTCTTTGAGAAATGATATTGCTGATTTAAACCTTTCAGATAACGGAAGCGTAGATTTTGGTTTTCTTTCGAATGTTTTTGAAAATTTCGGTTTGAAAATATATCTATGTGTTGGGTGTTCGGATTGTGGTAGTAGTTTTGATATATAATTTATTGCTAATTTCTGCCTTCTGAATAAAAGAGGGGGTATTCCTGATTCTGTGCACAGACTAAGAATAGGACTAGTGCGAAATGCCCCTGTTGCAATACGGATCCCTGCATGGTGAATAACGTCAAGTTTGCTAAGTACCCGGAGACGGGCAGATCCGTAAACGAAACAGCCGTAGTCCAATTTAGAACAGACTAATGCGCTATATAATCGTATTAATGTTATCCTATCCGAACCCCAAGAGGTACCAGAAAGATATTTTAAAATATTTAACCGTTTTGTAGCCTGTGTTTTCAGTGCGTTAAGGTGTGTTTCCCAGGATAGCCTTCGATCGAATATCAACCCCAAGAATTTGTGGCTGTCGGTATATGGTATGGGAGAGTTTCCTAGGTAAAAAACGGGAGCGGAAGGAGTGTTTCTTTTACGATGGAAATGAAGGCATTTGGTTTTTTCGGGTGAAAATCGGAGACCTTTAGTTTGTGACCAGTTATTTATTCTGTTTGTGGCATCTTGCAGTTTGTATTTGAGGATATCGATATTTTCTGAACGGGATAGAATGGCTAAATCGTCCGCGAACAACAGTGGTTTGACCCCTTTAGGTAAATTAAGTGCCAGCTCGTTAATTGTGAGGCAAAAAAGGGTGGGACTCAGTACACATCCTTGTGGTACACCGCTAACCTGTTCATATTCCTCAGACATTTCATTGCCTATTCTTACCCTAAACTGACGGTTGGAGAGGAATTGTCTGATATAGTTGAACATGTTCCCTCGGATCCCCACGGATGATAATTTTGTAAGGATTAGTGAGTGTTCTATGCTGTCAAAAGCCTTATTCATATCAAAAAATATTGCAATCATGTGCTGGGTATTTAAGAAGGTATATTGGGCTTCGGCTTCCAATATTGCCAGGTGGTCGATAGTGCCACGTCCTTTGCGGAATCCACTCTGAAATGACTGCAATAAGCCATTATTCTCTATTATCCACATCAATCTTTTATTAATCATACGCTCCATAATTTTGCTTAGACAGCTTGTTAAAAATATGGGGCGATAGCTGTTTATGTCTCGTTTATCTTTTCCTTTTTTATATATTGGGATTACTATTGAGTCGCGCCAGGAATCCGGGAAATACCCAGTGGTCCAAATGTGATTATAGTAATCAAGGAGCCAATATTGAGTGTCAGCCGGTAGGTTTTTAATCATATCATAATGTATGTGATCAGGACCCGGAGTTGATCCTTTAACCGAATTCAGTGCGTATTTTAATTCCCAAATAGAGAAAGGGAGATTGTAATATAAACCCTCAGAATTATCTGAACTGTCGAATATGGGTGGATTTGGATTGATTTTTTCGGATAAAAATATTTGATAGTAGAACTCGGCAAAATTGTTTGCTATAAGAGCTTGATTATCGGACAATTGCCCATTGATTAGTATCGTATATCTATGAGTAGAATATGAAGAGTGTTTTGTAAGCTTACGGACTTTATTCCATACTTCAGTTAATGGGGTTGATGAGTTTATGGAACTAACGAATTTTTTCCAGGATTCAGTCTTACTTTGATTGAAAATTCTCCTGCAAATAGCCCTCTGTTTCTTGTATTCAGTCATATTTTCAAGAGTCATTGATTTTTTAAATTTCCTGTAGGCTCTTCGACGAATTTTAATAGCTTTTTTACAGGAGTCGTCGAACCATGGAACTAGGGGGCGGCGTGGAAGGCCAGACGTCATTGGAATCGAAGCTTTGGCTGCATTTATTATTTTATCGGTAATGGCTTTACAAGCGTCGATTATGTTCATATCAGAGGGAGATATTTGAGGAGGTGAGGCCAAAGAGGTGAAAAGAGGCCAATCCGCTTTATTGAGAACCCATTTAGGTGGTACGCGTGTGATAACCGAGTTTGTGAATTTGATGAGCAATGGAAAGTGGTCGCTGCTGTATAGGTCAGGAAGAACCGACCAACATAGGATATTGAATAGTGATGGGCTGCATAGAGAAAGATCAAGAGCTGAAAACGTTCGATATGTCGCGCTAAGATAAGTTGATTCTCCGGTGTTAAGCAGGAAAAGATTAGTGGTGTCAAGGAAATTTTCGATAATTTTACCCCGCAGATTGGTGTCTTGCGAGCCCCATAGATGATGATGTCCATTTAGGTCTCCAAGGAGAAGTACGGGTTGAGGTAATTGATTGTAAATATCCAGGAGGTGTTGGATTTCTATGTTACGGTCTTGAGGCAAATAGATATTACATATTGAGAACGTGAAATTGAGATGGACTTTTACTGCAACGGTTTGAAGAGGAGATGCTATTGCAATTGGTTCGGAGTACACCGATTCGTGTATTGCTATTAAGACTCCATGATGGCTGTGATTTGGGTTAGGGCTATCTTTCCGGTAAATTTCAAAATTTTTTATGTTTATTTTATCTTTAGTTGTTAGATGGGTTTCCTGGAGGGCAATGCAAAATGGATCTGTTTCACGTATAAGTAATTTTAAATCATTGAAGTGTGTTTTTAGACCATTACAGTTCCATTGGACTATTGACATTTTAATTTTATGTTGTTAGAGTTAGAAAGAAGAAAAAATTATTAAAAAAAAAATAAAGTGAAGTAATACGTGATAGGGTTATGTAAAGGCAATTAAAAATATGGATATTATTGATAAAGACAAATATTATTATTAGTATAATGATCTATGTGCTGTTTGTTTTATTAGTTTTTTTCGGTCGACCTCTTTTAGATTTTTGAACTTCAAATCCTTCATCATCGATTTCCTTATTAGCCCTCATTTCAACAGAAGGTGAAGGAGGGTCAGAAGTAGAAGGGATTGAAGAAGCCGCAGCTTCTGGAGGTAAAGGGAAGGAAGCGTTAACGGGAGGAGGATGAGGGAGGGAAGAGCGGGGAAGAGGAGCTGGGAGGCCGAGAGCGCAGGCTGCAGGGCCCGAAGATGGCCGAGCACTGGCGGCTGGGCCCGAAGGTGACCGAGCGCGAGCCCGATCGAGAGGGATAGCCTGATCTTGGCTAGGGCGAGTTTCGTTTTCATTTAACGAATTCTGGTTTCCTGTAGCTGGGCTAGATTTGTTTATCTCTATTTTTTGTGCGTTTTCTGAAAAATAATAAAAAATATTAGCCTGAATGGCAACATCTTTTTTTGTTTCATTATTTTTGTTTTTAGTTATTTCCGCAAAAGTTTTGTTGAAATTAGTTGGGTATTTTTCTTTATACATTTTTTTTGCCTCACCCAGAGAGACTTTATTATTTACTTGTATAGCTTTGATCTCTTTTTGTAATTTAAAGATTGGGCAGGATCGGTCAAGGGCATGATGAGGGCCATTACAGTTAATGCACCTGGCTGGAAGAACACACCTAATGTTTTCACCGTGTTTAGCCTGACCGCACTGTACGCACACCGGTTCTTTTTTGCAGTACGTAGTAGGGTGAGAGAAACCTAGACATTTAAAACACCGTAAAGGGTTGGGTATGTACGGTATTACTCTAATTGTTTCGTAACCGATTTTTATTGTTTCCGGGGGTTTCGGCGTGGGAAAAGTTACGATGTAATTATGCGTTAAAATTTCGTTACCATTTACTTTTTTCTTTATTCTTATTATATCTTTAATTATATGAGCCATTTCTTTTTTAATTTCATCTATTTCCATATATTGGAAATCATAATAACGGATTATGCCTTTAGAATAGTTAAGTGTATTGTGCGCTAATACCTGAATTGGATATTGACTCCCGAATTGTTTACATGATAACAGTTTCTTAGATTGTTGACTGTTTAAAGTTTCGATTAATAATGTCCCATCTCTTAATTTTTTCACGTTTTTTACATTTCCCACTAAACCTGAAATAGCTTTTTGAATAAAAAAAGGGGAAGTTTTTTTGAAATCGTCCTCGTCAAGTCTTTTCATTATCAGATATGTTGGAGAAATATTTTCAGTATCCGGTAATGTAGTTTTGTCAGGTGGAAATTTAATCCTGGTTCGAGCCCATTTTCTTTTTTTACTCAATGGACTAGACAGTTCTGGTTCATCCATATTTTACAAATAT
Source organism: Aelia acuminata (assembly GCA_911387785.2). Classification (NCBI taxonomy): domain Eukaryota; kingdom Metazoa; phylum Arthropoda; class Insecta; order Hemiptera; family Pentatomidae; genus Aelia; species Aelia acuminata. The sequence continues at coordinate 74,476,357 of OU426984.1, read as the reverse complement.
TATAATATTTATATATACTTATATATTGTAAAATAAAATATAGATAATACTAGTAAACTGAGTATTACTAATTAAAAGAATAAGTAATTAAAATAGATTAAAAAAAAAGAAAAAAAAATCCGTAGTTACTATGTAAAGTACAAAAAATAAAAGAATAACTTCTGTTTCTAAAATTATAAAATAAAATAGAAATAAAATCACTTGATAAGAAATTAAATTATTATAGCTGTGCAAAAAAGAAAAGGAAAAATAAAGAAAGACTTATCGTTTCACCAAGCGTAGTGCTATCTGTGACCGTTCCAGTCGGAGGTTAGCCATCAACTGGTCTTACTATAACTTACTAGTAAATAACTATTATTGATATTAAATATCCTATCAACTATTTGTTCTAGACAATGATTTAGATATCCTATGCACTATTCATATTTACATTAGCTCACTTTATATATATTTATTTATGCATTTATTTCTACCTATAATTGCTTCTAACTATTTTTTTTCTCACTTTTTATAAATAACTACTTTTTTTGTTATCATAAAATTTATTTAATCTCATTTATCTATTATCTTACTTTTATTCTTATTCTTTGTTGTATTATATTTATTATTATTCTTTTATTATTCAAAATATTATTAATGTTTCTAATATTTTATTCTGTATTGTATCTTAAACTATTATATTAAATTATATTCAATGCATATTGTAGCATTATATTAAACATAATTATTTTAATTTTATTAGTCCTTATCTTTTATTTTATAAGTTTTTTTCGATTTTCTCAAAAACGGCTCTAACGATTTTGATTAAACTGAGTATTTGATGTATTAATATGCCAAAGATGTGATAGCCAACGTTTCATCAAAATTGATCAACTGGAGGGGGGTCTTTACTTAATAAATTTTGTATCATTTTCACGTGTTTATTTTATTTACTCAAAAAAGGCTTTAACGATTTTGATCAAACTGGGTATTTGATGCATGTATATGCCAAAGATGTGATAGCCAACATTTCATCAAGATTGGTCAATGGAGGGGCACTTTATTTCATACATTTTTTCCAATTTTTACCTTTTTTTCGATGATCTCAAAAACGGCTTCAACGACTTTTATCAAATTCGTCATGTTTAATGAAAATTAGATGTTCTTTAATATCAGGTAAGCTTTATCATTATTAAAATGTTCTAAGGGGGCTTAAGTGGGTTAGGGACCTTTTTTGTTTGTTTGTTCCTCTGTTTCCCTATGAAGTACCTTTGTTTTTGTTTATATGGAGAAATTAACTGTCTTTCGTTACGCCTAAAAATAAGAAATGGCTAAATATAAGATAAAATAAAAATAAAGTAAACATATAGAGGAGAAAAAAACAAAAATATTCAGTCAACTCATAAAGCTCGTTGAGCCCACGCATGCGGAGTACGACTTTAATGACAGTCCATTGTTCATAATTAAAGCCGTTCTGTTCATTTGAGAAGTGGAAATTAACAAAACGCATTAATTTAAGTGAAAGTTGTGTGTTGCGTGCACGCACCACATTTTTTTAAGTAGTGTTTAGACTATTAGACATATCGCTGTCACACCGAATTTCTATTCCGATGGAAACATGTTATCTTCCTTCTCACGTCACGTCTAGATCCTGAATAAAAAACCATCCACGGCTTGACAAATAGGGCCTAATTGTTACGGAGGTGCTGCGGCGCGCGGCGATCCCAGCAAACGCTGACTAGCTCGGTACAGACAGTAGCGGGTTACCCTCAGTGCTGTCTTCTTGTCGCTGCGGGGGTGTTCTCTCTTCGGCGAATGCTACGCGCGATCTTTTTTGTGCTCGCCGCATCGGCAGGAGCCCACGGTAAATAATAATACTAAGGAACCAATAAATTTTATTATTATTTTTGAATTTATCCCGATTTTTTCCAATAATTTAGTGCTAAAAAAAATGTTTTTCAAAAATTGAAAATAATTTTTAAATGTCCATTTTTATATATGAGCCATTTATTTTGAAAGTGGCCTAAGTTCATTTATCTTCAAATCGAGATATTTGAGGGTTTGCGTTTCAATGAATTTAAAAATAAACGTGTAGAATACTAATGAGTAATACTGCTTAGGTGTATCTGAGGGTGTTAAATTTATAATTCCTATTAAAATAGTGGCAATTATTAAGTGATTAATATCCGTTTTCTTATCAAGAATGGAGATAGGCCACTATCAAAATTAACAGCCAGATTCATTATCAAATTTGAAGTTGCCCTAGTCCATTCAACGTAATTTAAAATGGTTTAAATTGAAAAAAAAAATAATACCGAATTTATTTTACATATCCTTAAAACATTTTTAATATGGTTATGAACGTGCCTTTTCCCTTCCTCAGATAATTTTCTTGATGATCCAACCATTGCCTACATTTACAGAGTTTAATACTCGTTTTAAGCGTCCTTCACTTATTTCAAAAGTATCAGAAAAGAGTTTTTTACAGATGGGAAATATTCCTTTTTAGAATTTAATAAATACCTATAACTCCAATTTCTTGGCGAACCTTTTACGTTTGTTAGACATCTTCCTTTCACAATTTTTTGCTCGACAGCTTCGTAAAGTGATACATTTTGTTTGCTAAAATCTCTCAAATCCCAAAACATCTCAAAAATATTCTTTCTTTGATTATTTATTCTCTTATTATCTGAACTAAATAGTTTTGTAATGTTTTTCCCTATGGATGAAATAATTTCTAAAATTTAATATTAAATTTTATGTTTTATATTAATTTAACGCACTGGTTATTCAACTAACACAATTGCCCAAAAACTTAGGTTGACTTGTGAATACTAGTTAATTAAAATTAACTACATCACTACTTTCCGACATTATCAAGAGTAAATACCTTGAGTATTTAAGTATAATGGAGTTATGCCACTTTCAAACTACACGTTTTGATTATTGAACTAACTCTGAAAACTTATGTGTTATGAATTATCGTAGTGCTCGAATTATTAGCAACCTGAAACATTTTACTGATAAATAACATAAAGTTGTGCATGTAACCATGATGACCGGAAAAAATTGAAAAATGGAGTTTGGCCACTTTCAAAATAAACGGCTCATATAAAACTGCCTATATAAATTTAAAAATATTTTATACTTGGTTATAAAGAAAATGCCCAAATTTAAATTATAAATGATTTAATTTTTGAATGACTAAAAATTGTTAGAAAAAATATCTTTACCGAGAGATACTGAGCAATAATTGTTAATATTTAATAATATTGAGCAATAATTCTATTCAAATCCATCTTAAAATCATCACTCGACCTAAATATGCTGCCCAGATTTCAAATTACAAAATAAATTGCATTAACTTTTCGACTAAATTTCTTAAAGGAACCAATTATTTCATTTGTGCGGCGATTGGTGAATATCATCAGTGTCGTTCAATTTTTCAATCTGGGTTTATTATAGGGTAAACCGTACAGTTATTGACCCCCTTAACCACATTTCTGTGGTGAAATTAAAAAAAAAATACTTTTTATGAAGGGATCGAATTGAAACTTCCTATAGCTCCTCTTTACCTATCCTCATAAAGACTCAAGAGGTTTTTTTTTTTGGTCAAAAGTTCAATGGTTTTACTATAATAATTATTGCTAAAAGTGCAAAAACTAGTTATTGACACTCCGTGGATTTAATTGTTAAATCTTCCCCATGGTTAGTTTCTTAAAGTCTTACTTCATAGATGACTTAGAGGACCCGTAAAACATAAGATTCATGTATATCTTGAAATAAAATTAGGACTTGTTTACTTATTTCTTTAAGTTAAAGCTGGGGTGTCAATAACTGTTCAGAGTGTCAATAACTGTATGGTTTACCCTACTTTAAAAAATGTAAATATATTTTGGGCAAAGTTACTCTGAGAAAGGGTTGAAAGGCTTTGCCAACACACTATGTTTCTATTGCAGAGATTGGAGATTTTCCTTTTGGGCAATCTCACAACCTCTGGGGCGTTAAAATACACAAAAGACAAGCTATTTAAGAACAAATTTACTGAAAAAAAGTTTTGCGGTAAGTTATCAAGCAAGCCCTTCATATTTTTTCGAATATTTATTAAAAAACACGTAAAATCTTTACTTTTAAAATTTTGCGACCTGCGTTTCTGAATTAATTCTATCTTCAGGGTTTTCTTTTAACCTTAATAACAATGGCACCATATAAGTAATCAACGTTAATAAATATTAACTCTTTTTACTCGGCACCGTTTCGTACGGTACGGTTATATGAATTTGTGAAGCTTCAAGAAAACATAGTTACAAAAAAAATTAATTTTTTAAATTTTATGTTGATTTAAAAAATTATTTTTTTTAAATTTTATATATTTTTTTATAATTTTATTATTATTATCATTATTATACATAAAAGCATAAAAAATCTAATTGAAGAAGTACAGTTAAGTAGTTAAAAAATGACGAGATAGCACCCTTTTCTCAGTTTTCTCAGAACTTCAATCAGAAAAGCTCCTAAAAAGTGAAAATCTACTTAATAACTTTCCGGTTAAAGTAGAAGCACATGGGAAACTAAATCAAAGTAAGGGGATTATTTGGTGCCCCGACCTAAATTATTGAACAATTGAGGAAATAGAAGATGAATTAAAACCACAAAATATAGCCGATATTAAAAGATTAACGTACTATAAAATAACGAAAAACACCGCGTGCCGCGACGGTCATTTGTCACCAAAAGCGAAATACCTATAAATAGTTTTTACGATTTGTTTATGTCCTTGTATGTTAAAAACTGAAAATTATTTGCATTGGCTCCGCTCCGGAGATCTCGAGTGCAATGGGTTAAAATAAAACAAAAATTATATAAATATTTCAACATACATTATCACTAACGAATATCTATTATTATTTTGTAGTCAGTTTTCTTTTATATGTATTGCAGAAAAAATGTATGTGTATTGTAATTTTTTTTTTTTCTAACAATATATTTAAATAGCTAAGAGCTACTATAAATACTAAAATAAAGAAAAGTTTCATAAAAACGGAAAACTTTCCTCCTATCATGTGAGTGACTACTTGCTTCAATAACTATATCCTTCCTTTGGACATAAGCAATGCTTTTTCAAATTGCAATTTTCATAGGGAATTGTAGTAGATAAGTTAACTTAAAAAAAAATCGTTTTTATTTATTAATTAAATAATTTTAATGTTCACAAAACTTTTAATCCGAGTTACAAAACACTTATGTATTCATTGTAAAAGTGTATTTTTTTTTTTTTTTTTTTGTACTAAATGTAATAAGAAGTAAACATAATTTTAAATTATAAAATATATAAGAGAAATATATGTTCATTTGAATATAGGAATTTTCTATTTTTTTTTAATATCTAAATTTTGTTTTAATCATATTGTAGCTCTTAAGTAATCATAAATGTAATTTTGTATTTAAATTAAGTGAATATTCGAAAAGTGCTTGGGTAAACATTAATAATATTGTTTATTTCACTTTTTAATCAAATATCAGACCATCATTATGTGAAATATTTCAGGATTCGGAGGACAGTGTGGAGAAATTAATGAATTTTCTGAAACTGAACAGATTTTATAACAGAGTTGAAAAAAAATATCAATGACCCCGAAGGGTAGAGGCAAATCCAATTATCAATAAATAAATAAATATTTGATTTACAAAAAAAAATTATATATAAATAAATAAATAAAATGAAAAATGGGCTTGCGCACTTTTTGTTAATATTAAATTGACGATAAAAAAAACTCAGTTATTAAATCATCTCTCATACTCATTAAATATTATCAAGCTGAGATTATTTATCTTAACGGAAACAAGTTTATAATTTTAGTTAAAAAAAAGCTTATAATTTTAGTTTGAGATGAATTTCTTATGTTATTCAGGTAATGCTTTTGGTCATTTTTATTACTGATCATCTCGTTTGATTACACAATTGATGTCCCAATAAATTAATAACCTAGTTATACAAAAATATTTTCTACTAAACTATCGATAATTCCTTGTTTAGTTTTTTTAACCCTAACCAACCACCTCGTATTTTAAAGAACGGTAGCTTCTGAAAATCCTTTGATAAAATAATTATGAAATAATACCAAGTGTTCTTTTAAACGCTGTACTTATAAAAGGCCATTTTCTATTACTATTATGTATTATTAAATTAGTATTATATATACAGTTATATTTTCCGTGGATAACCAATTTTATAATTTTTAAATTATTAAGAGAATTAAATAAAAATAAAGTATTAATCAGGGCCGGGAATTTAACTGTGAACCTGCATCACCATTGCTGCGCTGTTAACTGCTTTGCTGCCATGAGCCGTATCCCAGCCATGCCACTCCTATATCTTCCTACCCGCCAGGGAAATGTTAGGACCTAATTGACAGAATGTCATTGTTAAATATTAATGGCTTATTATCTTTATATATATATACAAATCTCGTGTCCCGATGTTTGTTGGGGGTAAAATCAGAAACTACTTCTTACTTCCTTAACTTACTTCCAACTTAAAACAAAGGATAGTTTTTATGTCGATAAATGGCCTCAATATTTCTTTTATTGCAAATTAAATGCTTTTTATACTACGATTGAGTGTGATAATTTGTAACTTCCACAAATTTCCAACAGAAAGCGGTGTAAATTGATTTATATTACAGTGGCTTGATAGAGACAGTGTGGGCAACCTAGTGTGTCCGCCATCTTGTTTTCAAATGAATAATGGTCTCTATCAACCTAACAAAGAATTTCCACATTTTAACTAGCACTTTGATTCAAATTTCTCCTTCTTTAATTGGATCTATTCAATTGATTCCTAAAAATGCAAAGGGACTTTTTTTTGCTAAATTAATCCAATAATGGTGTGTAAATAGATAAATTAGTCCACAAATTTTTATGTGCTGTTGAGTAAACAGATAATATTCAAGACCTTGTTTTATTGATAATGTTTATATATTTTTCCATGATGATATGGTCCAATAAATTATAGTTCATTTAACACCAAAGCTCTCCAATTAGTGATTTTATTAAATTTTATGTTTTATTAATCCAAAAACAAATTATGATGTATATTTTTTCTCTTTGGAAAAATAATAAATAAACATTTGAGAAATCAAATAAAAGAGAAGCACATAAGAATTTTTATTTTACATTTTACAACACGTAGAAAAAAAATTTAAAAAACCATATTTTGTGCATAAAGCTTTAATGATCTCTGGCTGTTATTGTTGCCACCTAAATAATTCTTAATTGTGGGTTTTTAAATTCTATTTCCATTACATAAATATAATTGTTTAGCATTGTTTTGATATTATTGAAGATCACTGATAGTAACGTAAGTAATAAATATTAAAAAAAAGGTATCAAATATTGGTTTTATAAACTAAATAAAATAGGTATTCAGAAAAAAAAATTAAGAGAGAGTTAAGTCTCAGGAACAACTTACTTTTCAATTTACACTAAACTAAATACGTCGGTACTACAACTAACGACTAAACTATTTTATAAACTTTTAGTTAAAACTATAAACTATGAAAAACACAAGATAATGTTTAAAAACAAAAATGGGAGTAACCGTCCAAAAGAGGACACTATATAGACTGAACGGCATTAGGTAAACAGTACCGTTGAAAACAATATGGCCGCAAAAGCCCTAGCCAATAGGAAAACACACCTTCATTGACCACACTGTCTCTATTAAGCCACTGTAATTTATAGACACAATACTTCATTTTCTTTCGATATTTGGAGATGGTAAGCATAAATCTATTTTTTCCGGCTTGGAATAGAAAAATCTGTGTTTTTCCATTGGGCAATTACGTGTTGCTTTTTCACGTATGGGGAAATCATCGAATCTAAATATTTGTTTTAGCAAAAGAACCTTTTGCACCTATTACCGCTCTCATATCGTCATGTGTTATATTCTGAATTTAATTAATATGTAATATGGCAAAAGATTAATTTGCTACATTTTTGCTAACTGCCTATTGTGATTATTGCGTCTAAACCCTTCCAATTATATTCTTTACTAGCTGTGTGGCCCGGCTTCGCTCAGGGAGTTGTGGAATAGGTGGAATGAAAGAATAACTTTAAAATGTAATAATACAGAAAAATAGACCAAAATTAATCATGCATAAAACAAAATTTGTACCATCCTGAAACTTCAGTTTAATAATAGTGGTAATTTTCGAAACCTCAGAGTCCGCCCGTATATGGTTTTGGTATAAGAGATCATATTAATGCGGTTCTCTCAATGCGTTTTCTTCCCTTTTCTAGATTAAGAAAAATTATTTTGGCAGCAAATATGTCCTGGTAAGTACCATTTTGTATTGTTTCTATGTTCTGATTCCATTGAGACCATTCTCATGACGATACCGCATCCTTATCAAGTCGAGTAACTTCTCCTTTTTCGAATTCGATTGAAAATTTACGAACAGAACAGAACTATTAAACAGAAATATTATATGAACACTTTATTTTCGATATATATTCCATTAGGTTATATCTTTTATTCATATTATCTATAGGTTATCTATTTTATTCTGTGTTACTTTTATTCGCTCACTACACTAATAAGCAATTTTTTTGTTGTGGTAAATTTACTCTTACATTGTATATTGATTAAAGGCAATGTTTCGACCAATTCTTTCCTCTTCTGTAAAACTTAATTGGCTTAGGAATCCAGTTGGTTTTCTTTATTTTTAATTTCAATTCATTGCAGAGTTGTAATGACCTTATTTAAAAATAAAAAGGAAAAAATAATTATTTATACATAATCTCGTGTAATTTAAAAAAAACAGCTGAAGCTAAAACCATAACAAACTGAACTAATGAACGATAACCTTATGAATTGAGTTTAGCTAGCGCTCCTGGCTTCCAAATGTCGAACTAAATTTTTTCATTCATTAACTCGCCTGGGCTTATTAGAGGGGCTAATTACATGTAGCGAGAGGCTTAAAATTACAGCCCTTGACCCTTCAACATTACACACTTAAAATGAAAACTGAAACCTTCTTCATCGTTAGGGGCAATAGGGCAATACGACAACATAACATTCTTGATAGAACGTGTAGTCGTTTTTGAGCCTTTTCGGCACGCACATTGTACACTTTGCTTTATAATATATATTGATTAGTTCCTTTTACATGTGTTAAAGCTCATTATAAAAATGTCTTTACTAAACAATTTTAAATTTGGCGTAAAGTTCTATTTTAAATCCTGTTGGTTTTTAGATTACCTGAAACCAGTATTTTTATCTTTATCAGTAAATTTTGATTTGACTATAAAAAAGATTAAGATATAACTAATTCATCATATTATAGCTACTAAGCCACAGTAACGCGCGGCACGGTCTGCTCGTTTTTAATAGTTATTAAATTATTTTATCTGTAGACAAAAGGTTGACAAAGGCAAGGACTCGAAATGTTTCACCGCCACAGCGCTCTTAACCTCTGTGAAACTATTATTATATGGTCCTAAGTTCACTAATTTCTTAACAATATGATGATTTCCTAATTCTTCATCTATTACAACATTAATCATCATATAATATTGTAACGTTAAATCGTTAAATAAAAAAAAAATCTGATTTCAAATCCAAAACCGTTTGTTGGAATTCTTTATTCTCCAAATTTCGCTCAGTGGTTCTTTCAGACCAGGTTCGAACACATGTCCATATTAAAATTGCATAACTTCAGCCGATCTTCAGCTGATATTCTTTATTATCCAAATTTCGCTCAGTGGTTATTTCACACCAGGTTCGAACACATGTCCATATTAAAATTGCATAACTACAGCCGATCTTCAGCTGATATTCTTTATTATGCAAATTTCGCTCAGTTGTTCTTTCAGACCAGGTTCGAACACCTGTCCATATTAAAATTGCATAACTTCAGCCAATCTTCAGCTGATATTCCTTATTATCCAAATTTCGCTCAGTGGTTCTTTCAGACCAGGTTCGAACACATGTCCATATTAAAATTGCATAACTTCAGCCGATCTCTGGGTATATACTTTGTTGTTATAATAATCGTTTCGATCTAGCTTTACATTGGTTTTTACCTAATCGACCGTTTGAGTCGATAAAAGTCTCAGTTTATAGATTTTATAGATTAAAAACGAAATTCTCCGGGTGAAACCGGTATATACAGCTAGTTACTTATAAAGTTGATGAAATCTTATGTTCCATGTTAAAATAATGATCTAAATTTATTTTTTGAGAATTCGTGTATTTTAAATTTGCTACTAACATAACCTTTTTCGCTCTCCGTTGGGGTTCGCGTTACCATTTTGAGAACCCAAATTCATTTTTAATTTTAGAAAGAATTTTCTATGAAGTTTAAAAAAAAAAAAAAGTTAATTCCCTTGCTTCGCTGAGACATAGTTACATCGTTTCTAAAAAAAAAAACGAAGACTGTAACTTGGTTAATAATGATCCGATATTCATGATTTTTTTAAATTTTATTTGTAGGGAATCGAAAATATATTCGACCCTGCTTTTGCCTAATTGGTATAAAACTAATAGTTTTCGAGTTATGCGCGAATACACAGTTTAAATACCTTCAGGGCAACTTTTCCAATTTTCGTTTCCGTATAAACATCTTGGTACTATTACGAATATTGTAAAAGAAAAATTATCCAAATCTGTCCAGATGTTCTCACGTGATGCAATATTTCGATTGCATTTTTATTTCATACTAGCTGTATATCCCTGTTTCACCCGGAGAATTTCAATTTTTAAATCTATAAAGTGAAACTTTTATCGACTCAAACGGTCGATTTTGTAAAAACCATTGTAAAACGAGATCAAAACGACTATTATAACAATAAAGAATATATCCAGAGATCGGCTGAAGTTATGCAATTTTAATATGGACAGGTGTTCGCACCCGGTCTGAAAGAACCACTGAGCGAAATTTGGAGAATAAAGAATATCAGCTGAAGATCGCCTGAAGTTACGCAATTTTAATGTGGACAGGTGTTCGCACCTGGTCTGAAAGAACCACTGAACGAAATTTGGAGAATTTCTATAAAGAACAAATAAACAAACAAACAAACAGAATTTCAACTTTATTTATATAGATATCAGCTAAGTTCAATAAAATTTAAACTTTTACGCGTGTTTTTATAGCATGACGTTTTCGCTTACTTCTGAAAGAAAAATTGTCACTTAAAGCCAACTTTGCCTTTGACATGCAGACGTTCTGGTCGACAGCCTTGGTAATATTTTAATCTCGGTTAACCGAAATCTGTTTTGAGAGAGCTATTTAGTACTCTTGTTAATGAGTTTTCTCAACTCTGTCGCCCTTATAATTTATAGCCTAGTTTCGTTCCTCGTTTTGGAACAATGGCTGCAAGTTTCATCTTACAGTTCGGCCTCAGAGAGGAAGGAGGGAGATGTTCAGAATTAATCTGCATCCCAGCTTCTCTGCCGGGGAGTATTGTGTATCATTCACCTTCTTAACGTATAATTAATTTATTTATTTCTGTCTTCTTTTTTTGAATTAATAGCTCTATTTTGAGAAACTTGAGTAATTCGTCATCGCACTTCCCAAAAGAAATCAAGAAATATGGAAAAGTACTCGCCAAACAACAAGCTCATGCCGTTGTTACGAGTCCGAGAAATGTCGGAGTGGGAGAACAAAAAACTGACTTATTCATTTACAAGAAAAAGAATTTATAGGTATTGAACGGCGAGCCAAGGACATGGGCGGATCCAGGCGATCTTAAAGGGGGGGCTGCAGTCCTAAAGGGGGGGGCCCAAAGCCCTTCATTTGGATCTACTAGTTAGATTTTTTACCTTTATGTTCCTTTCCCACAACTAAAGTTCTACTTGTTCTGCACATTATTTGTTCTTTAACTTGCTTCCTTACATTAAAGAAAGTCAAATTCTATCTTTAAATGACGAAAAATTTTCCAAAGGGAGGGGCTGCAGCCCCCACAGCCCCCCCTAGATCCGCCAGTGGCCAAGGATCAGAGCAGTGTATAATTTTAAGTAGGAGAGGGTAGGCACAATGAAACAACTGGGCGAACCAAAAGGTCTAGAGCAACCAAATTCAGACAGCGAGCGGTAAGGATAAGACTCCAAACAAAGTCAGCATATTGTTTCGTGACTGACTCCATGTGCTGAAGTGCGGTTTTGTGTGGCAAAACTAAAATTGTTCGTAGAACGGATTTTCGTCTCCAGGTATGAGTAATTTTTTTATTCAATCTCCTCTTACAACTTTTTCATTATGCATGTATCTCTTAAGATTTTGCCTGACTTTGGCGTTCCTAGCTCTTCACGTTCATCGTAGGAAGATTAAGACATCAAAAAGGCTAGTATGGACTTCCTTGTAACAAGGGCGTTCGGGGCACAATGAAACGTTTCATGGAGTCCCACGAGTGTTTCATCGTGCCGCATGTGTTTTTCATTGTGCAATAAGCAGTCGGTTTTTCATTTTCTTACAGATTGGTTCGAAATTGAGAAGGCAACACTTTCTTCCAAAGTCAAACTTTCCTCTTTCCTGAAGAATCTAGTGGCTATCCTAAAATCGAAGAACGAAAAACCGGCTGGATGCCGAATAAAGTTTAATTGTTAATTTTTTTCAGCTGTTTCATTGTACCCGGTACATGGGGCACAATGGTTTTTAACCCTCCAAAGGCACACTAATATTTTTTTTCATTCATGCCACACTGGGGTCCTACAGACCCCAAAAGTTAATCCTTTATATAAATTATAGTTTTAAAATATTTTTAGAAGCTTTTATTTAGACAATTAAAAAAAAAAAAAACGTACAAGATCAAGAAAACAATATATTGGATTAAAAATATTTATTTTAATTTACGTTATATAAAAAAAAAATGTAAAATGCACATTTTTCAAGTAGTTTTTACAGTTTGGAAAAAACGTATTTAGAAATTTCAAATTTTATACAAATCAACATTCATTATTTTTCTATTGTTACTTAGAATATTCTAAATATAAAAAATATATTTTACATAATTTATTGCCGACCACTTTTCTTTTACATGCAGCCCTCATTGACTGCATTGACTCATTGACTCATTCTGCACAAGTGTGTGGCTATAGCATTCCCTACAAACTAGTTTTGTTTTCCTATATTTTCGTCTAGAACAATAAGAACATCTTCCTTTTTAAACTGTCCTAGGGCCTTCGGACCAGGGTCATTGACTCCTAATTCCTTAATATAATATTTTTATTGACCTTCTCACTTTAGGCCTAAGCCATTCTGAAAAAATTCACATTTATCGGAAAGTTAAGCAATAAATAAAAAATAAAACATAACCCACAAAAAGAAATATAAACCACACAATAAAACATTTTGAAAGAAATATTTGTTACACTTACCTCACTTACAAAGCAAAATGTAATAACAAAAAGAAGAACTTTGATGCCACACTGGGGTCTACAGGACCCCAAGACAAGTTTTTATTTTTCTATAAAAACAACAGGATGAACTACAACTTTTTGAACATAGGCGCTAAGGCGGTAGGTGTACCAACTTCGAATAGAGAGAAGTCACAGCCATAATAATTTTATCAATTAGATATTCGTACATAATATGTTCTTGGGGTCTGTCAGATCCCAGTGTGCCTTGCGAGGGTTAATACAAGGTAGCAGCTGCTAATTTTTAAATACAAGTTTTTTAGCGGAAACTAAATGCGTTCTTTCAGAGCCATTCTGTTCTTTGATACATGGAATCAATAACGGTCAGATGACAAATATAATTTAAATATTGTTCCTTCAATCCAAACCACGATTAATTTTTGTGTTACTAAATCAACATGTTATTTTCTCTTCGCCCGAAAAATTAAGTTGAATATTTAAGTCAAGGTTGCGGTATGTTGCTAATCTTCATATATCAAACATTTTAAGTGGTTGCATCTGTTCAGTTTATTATCTGACGTCTTGGCAGTTTTTTTTTTCACAGATAGCAAAGAACCAGTAGCAATTAAGGTCTCTCTGGATAATGAGACGAAAATAACACAAGTAGTCTTCTAGGCGTCTCTATTTGAAATTGAGCAAAATAGATAACTATAGAGAAATAGGTGACCCTAGAACTTTGTGCCGCAATAGAATCAATACTATAGTTGTATTAAATAAAGTTAATTATTAACATAAAATGAATACTGTAAATAAATTAAGTTCAATAAATGTACAAAAAGCATAATTAAAAAGTGTTTTATTTGTATTGAAATGAATTAACTTTACTTGGCTGCAATTTTTTCGATGTTTTTATACCCATTCTGCAATTCGGGGTAGAGACGAATAAAAAAATCGAAACCCATCTAACAGTTCTTGACTTGTAAAATGGTGTAACTAACACGTCTTTGATACATAATATTTCATATTATGTGTAGTTATATGGTTCGATTTTCGTTTAAAATATATTTTTAGCTATAAGGTTTATTTATTGATTGATTTGATGTAATTTTTCATCATTCAGTTCATCCTTTGTAGCACAAGTTATTTACAATATATTTCTGGAAGAGAAGACAATCTGGTACGATGGGCGCAATACACAACTTTCACTTACTAACTTACTTGTTAAATGCCATTTCTCAAAGGCACACATTTTTCCTCATTCATTTAATTACTTTTGTTTTTATTTTCTCTTTAAAGTTAACTATTTTTTGTTATTACTAAACGAAAGCGTTATTAGTGATAATTCGGCAACGCAATGTCGCAAATACTCCAAGTCGTCTGATTTTACAATTCTCTATGTAGTTGTTGAAAACTTCATACAGTTGCTATGAAACAAATAATTTCCATTAAATGAACAGAACATCGCCAACATGGGGGGTCGCCTGTGGTGTAGTGGTTAGCATGGCAACCTTCGATACTAAAGGTCGTGGGTTCGCGGAGGCTCTGGGATTTTTTAATGGGAGTAAAACATCCTTGGCCATGCCGTCCCTCGGATAGGACGTAAAATGGAGGTCCAGAGCCTGTACGATGTCAGGTACTCGTTAAAGATCCCTATCCTAATTATTTTATTTTATTTAGGATTTAATTTAGGACTCCCAATGTAGCATCGACCTTTAGTATCGAAGGTTGCCATACTAACCACTACACCACAGGTGACCCCCCCTAATGCTTTATTAATAAAGATGTTCTGTTCATTTAACAGAAATTATTTGTTTCATGATAAGTATATGAACTTTTCAATAAATACATAGAGAATTATGAAATCAGTCGTACTATGCTTGCAATGCCGAATTATCACTAGAAAAACTTTTATTTAATAATAAAAGAAATTAGTGTAGGGGAGAGCGGGGTTGGTTGGCATAGGGGGTAGGTTGGCCATCGGCTTATAATTTCCGTCAGACCTGTTGTGAAGGCCCCACCATTGTACCATGTCACCCGGTCGACCTCGAGAGTCTTGTCCTGAGTTTTCAATCCGATGCTGACAATGTAGATAAGAGTGTGCTTCATTGATTTATTCTACAACATGTAAGTAAATTTTTATATTTTCAGTAAATTTGGTTTAAAGGCATGGTAAAACATTTGACTCCGATTCTGTTCACATAGCCCCAAACTCCTTTGAAAAACCTAACCTTTCGATTAACCAGTTTATTGTTTGATTGTTCTCCCCTGTCCTGGCAGCCATCTTTCATATGATCTCTCCTGTGGGGTTAGTTGGCTCTCTTCAACTGGGGTTTTTTGGCGCAGTAGCAGTTCACAAAAGCATAGTAAAAATAAACAAAGGTGAAACTACCAATTGTCTTTAGTTCCAGCAAGGAGAATAAGAGCAATTTTTCTGATGCAGAAAGTGACGACAGTCTAAACTTTTATCTTCTCTATTGTCATTCTTTATTCCCTTAAAAACTGTTAAAAACCGATTCAAAATTATTATACCATTATAGTGCAGCTTTTAATAACAATTTAATGACAATAATATGTGTCAGGCAGTACTTGGATGAGATGGCTATACAACCTCACTTTCTAGGCCAACCTGCCCCACCTTGGGGGTTAATTGGCATACTCTGGATTGACGAATTCTTCAATTTTCTCTGATCTTAGTATTAAATATTATGTGGTGAAAAAAATCCTTGAAGTACTCTAATACTTGGAGTTTGCAGTGGTATCAGCCCTATCGGGATTATATTAACAGGAACGACTCGACAATCAATAAAGTGAAAACTGTTGCCAACCAACCCCGCTCTCCCCTACATTAAAGAGCAAATACAAAAAAAATAAGTAAATGAATGTGGAAAAATGTGTGACTTTGAGAAATGGCATTTAACAAAACACGTCAATTTACCAACAAAGTAAGTTGGTAAGTGTAAGTTGTGAGTTGCACGCATCGCACCAGATTTATTCTATACTTGTAAGTGAATTATTGGATATGATATACCACCGTAAGAAGAAAATAGATATTTACTTTTGAAGTAAATATAGGTACGGTTTTACCTTACCGAATAAAGAATGCTTCCGGGAAAAATGAATAAAAATAACGTGTAAATATGTCACTATTCAGTTGAAGGGGAATATAGTGGCTATGACGCCTGAGAAATGGAACTAGAGAGGAGGTTGATTTGTAACTGGCTTTTCAAGGGGTGCGAATAAATAAAGGTACAGTTATATTTTCTAGAGCTATATCTACATTCCCGCATTTTTTATCGCCATATTTTATAATCAACTAGCTAGGGTGCCCGGCTTCGCTCCGGTAGCTGTGTGGTACATAGTTTTAATACCAGAAAAACTTTAAAATTAAAGGAAATAGAGAACAAAATCAGCACCTTCTTGAAAATTCGGTTTTAACTTGGTATCAATATTCTGCAGACTTGAGATCTGCTGAGTGCGCCCAAATAAGGAAGCCTGTTTAATTTACAGGGGGTTGAAGATGGTAAATGAACAATTAATTTTGCTGCAACTTTGTCGACTTATACATCGTTTTTGATGGTTTCTGTGATTCTGAATCCTATAAGCCCATTCCAAGCAGTTAGCAGAAAATAAGTTATTAGATTATAGTTGAAAAATCTGGTATTTTTAGTTAAAAAAATTATATTTCGAGTAAAACTTAAGCGCCGACTACTATGATGGTAGTATAGAAACTACCGAAGATTCATAGAAACATTTTTTTAAAATCTTTCTTCCATTTCAACCTCCCTTAGGATATCCCTCGTAATTTGAACGATTTCGGCAGAACTTGAATCTTACTACTATTACAAAGTGAAAACCAAAATTTCATAAAGGCACAATTTTTTCATCATATTTCTTTTTATCCTGAACTATGAGGGATGATAAAATCTTATTGAAAATATGCTGTTATTGGAGGTGGTCGTTTTGTCAACTGGAATGCTCATCATACATAATAATCAAACCAACTTCTTTTTCATAACTACAATAAGAACACTACAAACATTTTATTTTCCATTTATATTCAGTCAATTCATCTCTTTTTTTATGTCTGATTTTATTCGCTCACTGTACTACTAAGAAATGTCCACTCATATTGCATTAAATTTAGTTAAGTATATATTATATATAGATTAAATGAAGGGGTCGGGGAAAAATAGTGCCAAGCAACATTTTTAACATAAATAAACTGTAGCTGCAGTCTGCTGTATATTATGTAGGACTATATGTCAATGATGTAAATGCCGCCTAAATAGGACTATAGAGTGCTCATAAAGGCTGATCATAAGCCTTCTTATGAGAAAACTAATTGTTTAAGGAATCCAGAGAGATAGATTGCAGAGATGTAAAATCATTATTTTATTTTGAAATTGAAGGAGAAACTAATTATTTTCCATTAATTTAAAACGAACAGCTGAACAAATATATAACCTTTACAAACTGAATTGGATGAATGAACAATAAACATTGGTGAAACGCACCCTAGCGCTTCCTGGTAGTCTGTAGCTCGAACTAAATTTTTCATTCCTAAACTCGTATTTCAATCTCAGAGAGGCTAATTAAATGGCGCGAGAGGCTTAAAATTCCAGTCATTTTCTATTCAATTTTACACCCTTAAGAGAAAAACGGAAACCTCCTTATCCGTTAGGAGATATATGGCTAAACGACGACATAACTTGCTTAATCGTACGTGGAATCGTTTTTGAGCCTTATCGGCACGAACATTGTACACTTTGCTTTATACTCGTAATATATATTGATTATCTATCACATTGAGTTTATTGTTGCTTTTTACTTTACTTTTTAAATAATGTTACTCTAATATGGGTTTAAATCATTGTTATTTAATGTATAAATTATAATAAACAAGCCCCCCAAAAAAAAAAGTTCAAATGGATAACAACGTTACAAAAAGTAACTACCAGTGACTCACAAGTAACCGTACGCTTCGATGTTCAGAGCAAGACCAAGCCCCTTGCCCATTGCTTCTTATATTTAGCCCGAAATCGAACATTTGAGAAGGGCGTGGAAGATTCTCATAAGATCCAGAACATGTACTGATACAGTTATGTAACTGTTCCAACAAATAATCTTTGTCTTCTATTCAATGTAACATAGAAAATCATATGATTTGGTTTCAGGTTAGAACATGTTAGTAGTTATTTAACACGTTCACGCCGGGACTGTAATTCACGCTACCGGTGGAGTTTAATGCTTTTCCTTCTATCGAACGAGAGCTATTCCAGGGCATTATGCAGTATTGGCAATCAAGCGATAATAAAATAAACAATAATAAAATACTATTATACAAGTTATTTTTATAATGAAATATTAATTATAATTGTTATTAAAAAAGGAATGTTTATAAGTATATGAATATATATACAGTGGGTATCGTTTATAACGAAATTGAAGGTACCGTAAAAACTTCGTCGTTATAGGCGATCGTCGTTACATCCGACATATCGCTTATAACGACGCCGGTCGTTATATCAGGTCTAGGCCATTTTTAACAGCTGATTGTTATGATAGCCTTCTTACAACTACAAATTTCCTATTATAAAAAGTATATGTTTCAATTCCAGTCATATTGGCTGCCACCAAAACCGTTATTCTATCCTTGGACATTTTTTCATCATAACGTTTCTTCCCCTTAAAATGTAGTGTCAGATCAGGCAGTACCTTGTAAAAAAGTTCAGTTTCATCTGCGTTGAAAATATCTGAGTCGTCGTAATTGATGGCCATACTGACGGAAGCCAATCGCTGGTTATCCCTTGGGGGACGCTAGCAGTCACCGCTTAAAAAATAATATTATGGCGAGTACAAAATCTTTGAATGCATCCTCGCAAAATACTACTTGTCGAGTCGCTAGACGGTTCTGATGTGGATTCATTAATCAATTTTAGAAAATTATTGGCTTTTTTGAGTAAAATTGTCCCTGATATTGGAACATTTCGGCTGCGTGGGGGGTCGAAACCATGTTATTAGAGCACCGTTGACTTTGTCGCCCGTAGCTCTCCTTATTTTTTTTTGTCTTGAACGATTCACCGCGTTCAACTAGTCCCCGAATGGTGTCCCTATTTTCCATATTGTTGAAATAGTTTAATGACTTACATTCAGTTCCTCCGCAAGACTTCTGTTCGACTCTCCATTTTCCTGCGGACAGCAAATGTGCAGCAAAATTTTTCTTCTAACGAAAATGCCCTTCTCCTTGACATGGCATCACAACGCACAAGTGTATAAAGAACAAGACCGCAACTAACATCCAAACAAACAACCAGATATCACCACGCAAAAGTGTCTTATTTGAGAACTAGGCCGCAACTGATTCGAATTCGATTGAAGGAATAAAAACACAAACAATGAGGGGAGGGGGTTTCCTAGAAAAGGTGATAGATGCGTCTTCTGTCACCAAAGAAATATCCCGCAAGCCGGGATTGAAGGGTTCTTTCCGAAAGCCGGACGTTATAACCGATCTTTTTGTTCCCTGGGGGATTCAAAATGGGTCGCTAAAGCCGATCCGTCGCAATAACCGTGGTCGTAATAGCCGGATAAAAATTCGTTAAACTATGCCCTTAGGGACCAGGGACTTTAGATTTCCGTCGTTATAAGCGGTACGTCGTTATAACCGATGTCGTTATAAATGATATCCACTGTATATATATATATATATATATATATATATATACACACACATACAAATATTAAATATCAATATAGTATTATATTAAACTAGCTGTATATACCGGTTTCACCCGGAGAATTTTATTTTTTAAATCTATAAAATCTATAAACTTTTATCGACTCGAACAGTCGATTTTTTAAAAACCAATGTAAAGCGAGATCAAAACGATTATTATAACAATAAAGAATATACCCAGAGATCGGCTGAAGTTATGCAGTTTTAATATGAACAGGTGTTCGCACCTGGTATGAAAGAACCACTGAGCGAAATTTGGAGAATTTAGGACAAACAGTCCTAATATATTTCTATAAAGAACAAACAGAATTTCATCTTTATATAAATAGATGATAGCGGAATATTCCGGTTTCACACGGGGAATGTCATTTTTCTAAAGAAACGGTCGATTTCGTAAAAAAAAAACATTGTAAAGTGAGATCATTATGATTTTTATAACAATAAAGAATATCAGCTGAAGATCGGCTTAAGTTATGCAATATGGTCCATATTAAATTTTAATATGGACAGGTGTTCGCACCTGGTCTGAAAGAACCACTGAGCGAAATTTGGAGAATAAAGAATATCAGCTGAAGATCGGCTTGAGTTATGCAATTTTAATATGGACAGGTGTTCGCACCTGGTATCAAAGAACCACTGAGCGAAATTTGGAGAATTTAGGACAAACGGTATGGATTTCTATAAAGAACAAATAAACAAACAAGCGAACAGAATATCATCTTTATTTATATAGATTTATGTCGAATTCTTTTTCGGCAGTCAAAGTTTTAAAGATCTAATTATTTGGCCTAGAAGGCATCTTAGTGTGTGCCACCGGTGGTACACGCCAGTGTGAACGTGTTAATGTAAATTTTTTTTTTGCTAATGTCGGAGGTTTGGAGACCACCTTATTTTTATATTATTAAAAAAGAAAAAAGAATTGCCGTTCAAAATTAAGAATCAAAATATTATTTATGTTACTATTTCATTTATCCTCTTTTTTAAAATCGTTTTCTTTTGAGAGACGGCATAAGGAATCCATGATACATCATCAAATGTGGACCTTAGCGGACAATTGGTCTAAGTAACATTTTTTTTGTCTACAGTAATTCTAAGCTAAAGTATAAAAAAGAAAAAAAAAGAGGGTTTTATTTTTTAAATGTCACTCTATTCACTCCGGACCCCACTTCCGTTTCTTCTTGTTATTTATTTTAAACAATAAGTCATCTAAAAGTTCCTTAATGCATATCCGCAACAAACATCTGTAAGGCCATTTTCCTCAGCAAAAATAACCAATACAACTCGCCATGTATGGCTGCCAGTTTTTAGCCAAGAAAGTAGCAACGATTTCTAGCAACTTGTGACAGGGCCTTAGTCTAACTTTCAACAGCGGAGCATGCAGTTACTTTCGAGTAACAGTGTTCGGTCACTGCTCGTTACTTTTTTGTCGTATTGGTATAAATAAGAGTTCTCATTGTTTGATTGACATTTTTATATTGCAATGCAGGTTAATAAAATTATTTAAACCCGTGTCAGTGCCACGATATGTTTTAATAAAATGATTTACCTACCTTACAAGAGTGAAGCTCAAATGTAGGTACTAAACCAGGAAGATATAAATTAGTTTTATTAAATAAAATATAATTATATCTAAATTTGTAAACAGAAGACCATTGAATTAAAAAAAAAAAAAAAAGAAATTCTGTAGAGTTTAGAGAATTGTAAAGAATGATTCCGCCCCCTTTCAAACTTCACCAAGTGGATAGCTAATAAGCTTTGAAAGAGTGTTTTTAAAGGCTACAAAGAAAGATCCATCGGCTGTTGAAAGAAGCTATTCGAACTAACACATTAGCGAGTTGAGCCTGTGAATTAAATTTATTGAGCTTGTGGATTTTTCTTATTTACAGCGCTTGTTTGAGTTATATTATTAGCTTCCGCCTACAATTCAAAATTATGAATTCTTTATTAAATAATGATTCACAAGTTTTATGTAAGGCCTGCAGTTTCACAACCAGCTTATTAGTTTAATTTATATTTTTTCAGGATAGAAAAAAAAAATGCCAAAACGTTTTGAGAACTTTTTCTTATTTCTATCGAAAGAGCTGTAGCCTATGATTTATTTCTAACTACTAACTACTAACTACAATAGTATTATTAACTACCAATTACTATTTAGAGAAAAAGTTAATTATTTTAAATACCAATTAGTAGTAGTAAACTACTTTGAAATATTAGTTCCAACAAGCAGGACTAATAGCCATGCCCCCTCCTCTGTTAATTCTAAGTTTAAATGTTTGGTTTTCACGTTCGATTGGCTCTTCATCGATAACTAATATGTGCACAATGGTTTTGTTAACCTTTCTTTCCTTAACACAAGTAGATTCGATGGTTTCCCCCACAAGTTAACAGGCGACATATAACTGCCCATGAGAAAAGCTCGTTTTTTCCTAGACCAAGCTGGCAAAATTGGATTTGGCTACTGGATGCTTAACCACCCTAAATATTGGGAGAAATTTAAGTGTTGAGTCAATAAATCAAATAATAATTAGTAATTAAAAATAATTACACTCAATTGTCGTATAATAATCAAAATTAATTTGCAATAAAAGAAATATTGAGGCCAATAACCCAGATGAAATCTATCTTATCTTTTAAGTTGGACAAAACTACACACGATGAGCCAGATTTTATAAAGATCGATAAATTAGTTACTGATTTTATCCCCGTCAAACAACAAAAAGGTTATGAAATCGACACGTGACGCCATGTTAATAAATCGAAACACGACCGCCTGTACTTGCAATAATTCGCAATAAAAGATATAATATATACACAATCGCAATTTTGTGGTCAATAATCAAGATAAAAACTATCCTATCTTTTAAGTTGGACAAAACTATAAGCATTGAGCCAAATTTCATCACGATCGGTTGAGTAGTTTCTGAGTTTACCTCCGACAAACATAGGGACATGAATTTATATATCTATATATATCAATATTATAAGTAGGGGAGAGCGGGGTTGGTTGGCAACAGTTTTCACTTTTTTGATTGTTGTGTCATTCCTGTTAATATAATGCCAATATAGCTGATACCACTGTAAACTCCAATTATTAGAGTACTTCAAATATTTTTTTACCGCATAATATTTAATACTAAGATCATAGAAAATTGAAGAATTCGTCAATCCAGAGTATGCCAATTAACCCCCTATGTGGGGCAGGTTGGCCAAGAAGGTGGGGTTCTTTAGTCATTTCATTCAAGTACTGCATGACACATATTATCGGTATTAAAAGCTGCACTATAATGGTATTATAATTATAAATTGGTTTTTAAATGCTTTCAAGAGAAAATAGAATGATAATAAAAGAAGATAGAAGTTTAGACTGTCGTCACTTACTGCATAAGAAAAATTGCTCTCATCCTCCTCGCTGGAACTAAAGACAACTGGTAGTTTCACCTTTGTTTATGTTTACCTTGCTTTTGTGAATGGCTACTGCGCAAACAAACCCCAGTTGAAGAGAGCCAACTAACCCCACAGGAGAGATCATATGAAAGATGGCTGCCAGGACAGGAGAGATCAATCAAACAAGAAACTGGTTAGTCGAAAGGTTAGGTTTTTCAAAGGAGTTTGGGGCTATGTGAACAGAGTCGGAGTCAAATGTTTCGTCATGCCTTTAAACCAAATTTACTGAAAATATAAAAATTTACTTAAATATTGTAAAATCAATCAATGAAGAACACTATTCTCTACACTCTTAGCATAGGATTGAAAACTTAGGACAAGACTCCCGAGGTCGAGAGGGTCACATGGTACAATGATGGGGCCTTCACAATAGGTGTGACGGAAACTATAAGCCAATGGCCAACCTACCCCTTATTCCAACCAACCCCGCTCTCCCCCTATAATTACAGCAATGTTGAGCAGCATGGACTATTTATTCGCGAATAAGCGTGATTGGTAACGTAGGAAGGAAATTTAAAAAAAAAATCTTCATAGCTTAATAAAATTTATTTTTTTAATTACTAAATGTGGCCACCGGAATCCCTGAGAATCGACAGAGGGAGAGAAAGACCCCGTGATACGACCTCAGCTCCAGTATTTAGTATTTTAATCCTTCCATTGGGTCCCCTTCATCTCTCGGCAACTTCATACCCATTGTCGGAATTAATCAGGGCTTTGTTCCTGTTACCTTATTCCATTCAATTTATTTAGAATTTCCTAATAAATTAATTTTATTATATTATTTATTTTATATTGATTTGAATATTAAATTGTAACACTGGGTTTAAATAATTTTTATTAGACGAAAATAAATATTTACAATGTCAGACAAAAAATAAAACAAAAAGTATCAACTTGTAAGGACACAGTAACACAAAAGTAACTATAAAATTCGATTTTCACAGTTACACTATAAAATTCGATTACACTCAAGTAAGTTTTGCAATCGCCAGGAAGTTTTATTATCGCCAAGGATGCGATGGGAGTTCGCTTATATTACGGCCAAATAACCTTCCGAAATATGCCACGGCCCAGAAGGAGTAATGGACCAGCTTTACCAAAAAGTGTGTTGTTTTATGTAATTTAATTAGGTAATTTTTGATTTTGAACCAAATATATTTTTTCCTTGCTTCATCCTTTTACAGTTAATTATTTTATAGTTACATTTCCTGTTGAAAATTTAACTACAACACTTATATAATTAAACAATAAACTTAGTATAATAATCGATGATGTTTTCAGACAGCAACTGTTTTACAATACTAATGTTTTAAATATTAAACACTCACCTTTAAGTGATTGCCAGTTGAAGTACAATTGTAATATAACATAAAATCTTACAAGAGAAAATCTCTCACAGGCACTTGATTTTTGATTCCATAAAAAACAAAAAAATTAAAATACAGTTAATCCTTATAAGTAACAATATAGGTCGTTGTAAAGTGCAGGATACAGTACCTAGCACTTGAAACTTCACTTCTTTAACAAAAAAACCGAAACATTTGATCCGTTTCGACAGCCTGATTGCTACCTCTAATGCTATTTTTAACAATTCACGAGTTTCAAACTACCTGTTGGATAAAGTGCTTTAACAATCCTTTTAAAATTCAATGGGGAATCCGCTAAGCTCCTTAAAACAATCTACTTCAATACATTTAAACGAACCAAGAACTTAGCAACTGATCAGAGTTTATTAACCTTATAAAAATATTAATAAAGAGGATCGAACTTATTTGCCAAATTGGAAAAATTAAATAGAAGAAAACAATCGTTTTCTTGATTTTGAATGAAAAACTAGTTCTTACTAAAAGTATTGTTTTGAATCTAGAAGATTTCTGATTGCACTTTATCCAACAGGTAGTTTGAAACTCGTGAATTGTTAAAAATATTATTGAGGAAACTCCCTAAGATATTATCTATATCATTAAAAAAAACAAAAAAAAAACAATGTGTCTACTTTTGTATCTGCCTGTTCAATCCTATTAAGGTGAAAGTAAGCAATAATCGTATTTTTCATCAGAAAACACCCAACGTAGTTTAAATTTTTTAATATTTTTTTTATTTATGCGCAATACGCTCCTTTGCCGATAGGAAATATTCTGTCGATGGAAATTAAAAAAAAAAAAATTAAATGGAAATTTAAACACCTTTCGAGCAAGTTTATCCCAAAGCGGTCTTTGATGTAAATCTTAAAACAAAACAAAAACAGCAAAATCGGTCAAAGCGATTGCCAACTTAATCCGATTGGCAACGAATTTTACTTTAAAAAAAAAAATGTTGATTTTTTCAATGTTTTTATAAGTACCTTCCTATTCTTCTATTTTGGGCAGAGGCGAATTCAATAAATCGAAGATCATAATGGAAGATTATTAAGGCATAATTGAATAAAGCCACTTTTTTGCTTTAAGATTTTATCAAAATCCTGTTTAGCCCGAAAAAACAATGTATTTTGATTTGGCGTAGGTTAGAAATAATCTATATATACAATATTAGAGTCGTATTTCTGTTGTTTTTTTTTTTTATAAATTTTCTTATTTGTTAATATCCTTGTTGATTTTTCTCCTTTATTATGTTCGGGATACTGAGAGCTGACCCCTCGATATATATATATATATATATATATATATATATATATATATATATATATATATATATATATATATCGATATATCAACTAAAGCTCCTGCAGGAAATCACGAAGTGTAAAGGATCCTCGACTTCAATGCTAGACTCGCAATTCCAGCGACTCCCTTATTTTTATCAAATTCAAACATTTGTTCGTTTTGCCGTGATTGGTTTTCAAACTGATTAAGTTTGTCACTTCAATTCTTTCTAGAGATATTATTTATTATTAAATATCCTCCCTTGCGTTTTGGGCAATGCGGATTTTGCAGCAATGAGAAGATTCGCATTCGCTATTTACTAGAGATATACCGATAGTGGCGAACCATGTTTTTAAGTTTTAGGTAAGTTTTGGTTGGATTAAATAATGATCCTTCCCCTTACTTTGGGACTCCCAATCGTACAACCTTTGCCATTCATTTAAAATCGTTGCCCTCAATGAGGGAAAAGTGCCTATTTTGTGACACTTTGTATACCTTAGCGTACCTTAAGTATCGATGCTTTGGTTGTGTCACGAGCAGTCCTATCTGCGGTCTCGTTTCCGTGTAGATCCACATTTCCTGGTACCCACTTGTATGAAAATGTGTTGCTTGATGAGGCCACAAATCAAGAATATTGAACAATATGTATTAGCAATAGGGAAATTTTTTCATTCTGTACGCATTAGCAAACTGAAGCTGAATCTGTTGGAACTACAATATTACTGGCTGTTTTCTTAGTTGAGATTCGAATGATCCGCTTTGTTTTAACGTATATATATATGATAGTCTGCCAGTCCCCCTACTTTGTTCGACATCTATAAATCAATACCTTGGACATTTTTTTTTTTAAGCATGCACCTTACTACACGTTGCATGGTTATTTGAAGAGGGTTGATATAGCTTTTCTCTAAATTACGGTGTCTCTGACATTTTAATAAAGTTTTTATTCTTCGCAGTTACGGCTGAGCTTGAAACTGATAAAAGTTATTTCAAGGTATATATTTTTTTTTATTTATTCAACCAACAATTTAAGGTCTGGCCACACATGTCCGCACCGGATCCGCACCGTAGCAGTAATATAGGCTATGTTCAGAATATTTTTAATTTAACTTACATATTACCTTTAGTTATGCCTAAGGTGGCCTGTGTCTAACATGTGTGGCCTGACCTTTAGGCATAACTAAATGTAATATGTAAGTTAAATTAAAAATATTCTGAACATAACCTATATTATTGCTAGGGTGCGGATCCGGTCGGGACATGTGTGGCCAGACCCTTATACGCATGCTTGCAATGTTACATATCATTTCACTGTTGCAAGTTCATCAATTTACAGTATCCACTGCACAGCTCTCTTTCGTTCTTTTATCAGTCCTCTTCTTCACCTCCTCTGTCCGACAGCATCCCTGGATCCTCTTTTCTTCGACCTAACGTAAAGTGTCCCACCGCTTCCTTCCAACCGCACACAAAATTTTTGAAATGCGGGCAGTTTTCTCTTGTCATCAGCTGAGGGAGGTCGCTCTCTGACAGAATGCAGAGCCCTGTCTCCCTCAGCAGTTTGGCCCTTAGTGTCTCATAGGCGGTGCAAGCAACGACTATGTGCTCGGCAGTTTCTGGTACCCCGCAACTGCGGTATAGGAGGTCGATGTTTTTTCATGTATGAAAGAGTTTCGCTTTAAATCCCCCATGCCCTTAAGAATTTGTGATACCCAATAGTCCAGGAGGACCCAAGTCCTAAACGTGATCCGACGGTGGGGAAGTACTTTCTCAGAGTAGCCCGGTCCGGGGTTGTCCTCCAGGAGAATCTTATTCCATCTGTCTTCACAGATTCGCCTAAGTACCTACGTGAGCGAACGTAGGTTCGCCAAGCCATCTCGTTTCGTTCTATAGCGAAATATGTCTTCTCCTAGGAGGAAGTCGGGAGGAGCTATTCCTCCCAAGACTCCGCCGCCTCATGGGACACAGACTTGTATGATCTAATTACTCGTAGCAGGAGGTTCCTATTCCAGGTTGGGGACGCATATCTCAGTATACCAACAACCACTCCTCTGTAAATTGCCATGGACGCGGGATACCTGAGACCCCAAACCGGCGCCCACAATGCGACTGAGTCCATTAAGGCCCGGTGCACACGGACGACACTTTTCTGCGATGCGGACTATAAGCCGGGTCAGGGGTACCTGGAGTACAATGGACCGACCGTATTTACCATTAAACTCCAGGTACCCCTGACCTGTCACAGTCCGGATCGCAGAAAAGTGTCGTCCGTGTGCATCGGGCCTAAGGGTAAGGCTCATCCTATTTCTCTGATAGTCCAAGTGAGGAGTCACATTGAAATTTTTTATGTCCGAGAGTATTGAACGTATTGATAGTGCAGATTATCGATAGTTTTACTTAACTAATATATATATAAAATGACGTATTCAAGGAACTAATCAACTTGAAAGGTTATTGTAGTAGTTGTGTAGATTTTTTAAAATATATTCTGCTACACAATAAGGAAATATTAATTTTTTGTTCCCAGCAAAAAAATTGTGCAGGGTGTTGGCAATAATTAGATGTAAGAGCCAAGGGGAGGGTGGAATGGACCCTACCCTACCCCTTAATCTTAATGCAAGCGCTAACAGGGCCATATTTCATCCCCAACCTGGCCATTATGGTACGAATTGTATAACAAATGTTAATTATAACCGGATCTGGTATTCTGTTTTATTTAACGTCTGTTGCATGTAATTGTTATGTTCTTTTTTTTTTCTTCTTGTATATGTCTTTTATTTCAGGTGATTAAACATCCAACCTTATATCTTTGATGCGCGGTCATAAGGCCTTAAGTCAAAATTTTGAATTTTTCAGGAGAGCCACAGCAAAGTTCAAAACATTATGTTAAATCCAATTATTTATATAATTTGCAATTTTTATTTTCATAAAAAAAATATAGCTTGACTTGACCTTAATACCAACCGTTTGCTCTGATTTCGTTCTATAATATTACGACAGAATCTCCAAATGCTCAAATAGTGACGTATGACCGCGGATCAAAGATATATTCTTTTTATTATCCTATGTGCAACGGACTCTCTGTCCTTCATCAAGGACCTAAAATTTAATTTTTTTACCCAGTACAAAATTAATATATAATTACATAATCAATATAGTAAACAAGTTTGTAGGAGAGACTATTGAATTATAGATAGAATGGAAGGCCTCAAAGTCTAAGCCATGTAATCTGCACGATTAAGTGAATTATTGAAATAATACGAGACTTTGAGGCCTTTCATTCTATATCCATAATCAATATATATTATAAAGCAAAGGCTCAATATAGGTGCCGATAAGGCTCTAAAACGACTCAACGTACGATCAAGAAAGTGATGTCAGCGTGTAACCATATAATCCCTAAAAAAGAGAAGAAGGTTTCCGTTTTTCTCTTCAGGGTGTAAAATTGAAATGCAAAGCACTGATTGATGCCTCTACTTTGAAAATGTACAGTCTATTCATATTCCATCTGTTTAGGTAATTTAAAAACAGCTCATAATCTAAATTGTCACAGCCAAAAATCATTATCCCAATTTCAATTAGGTTAAAGGGCGAATCCCATCAAAGTGTACATATACGTCCTCAATCTCATTCAGATTACAGAGTGAGCATATCAACTGTTGTTATTCCCGATTCATTGCATAATTTAGATTTAATGATTCGTTATGTACTTTCATTATATCTTACGACTACGTTAGTAATTTAAGTAATTAGTCTGGGTTCATTTTACTACGGATTCTAAACTCAGAGCAATCTCCCCAGAACTCGCTTAGCATGCTAAGCCCACTGATGACTGAAAGGTGTCAAGTTGGCTAAATTTAGTAATAGTAATTAGACAGGGTAGGTGGAGGAATAGAGATAGATAGATCGATTTCCCATCTATCATGGCTTACACTCTGCAAGTCTCTGGACCCAATCTGTCACGAGCGATTAGCTCCCGTATTAATCCACTCCGTGCAGATAATCCACGCTTCTGTTCACCCTCCTTAACAGCGTAGTGTATGAGTTTAGCATATCAGGATGTTATTCTAATATAAAATAATTTTAGAGAAGTAATCCCAAGATATTGATTTATTAACTTAAGCCATTTCGTTCCTGCACTAGAAATCAAAATAAATGCTTGGGGTTTCTGAAGAAGCGAATGAGTTATTATTATTACTTTCACTTACCTATATATGAAATATATAGTAAGTGGAAGTATTGCGATCGTGAAAAAATTCGACTTCCGGTTTTCAACGGAAATACACGTTTTGGGGTCCCCTGAGTCGAAATGACCAAGTCCCGCGAAATGGTCTGTGTGTGTGTCTGTGTGTGTGTGTGTGTATGTGAACAGACTAGCTCAAAAACTATAAACCGTGCGATCCTGAAATTGGGTATTTAGTGTAGGTATATGCCCTCGATGTGACAGCATAAATTTCATCAAAATTACTTAAAGGGAGGGGGTACTTTACTTAATAACTTTTTAGGTTTTTTTCGATTTTCTCAAAAACGGCTCTAACGATTTTGATTAAACTGAGTATTTCATCTATTTATATGTTCGAGATATGACTGTAAAAATTTCATCAAAATTGATCAACCGCAGGGGGAACTTTACTTAATAAATTTTGTATCATTTTTACGTGCTTTTTTTTATTTACTCAAAAACGGCTTACACGATTATGACCAAACTGGGTATTTGATGTATGTATATGCCAAATATGTGATAGCCAACATTTCATCAAAATAGATCAACCGAAGTGGGGACTTTACTTAATAAATTTTGTATCATTTTCACGGGGTTTTTTATTTACTCAAAAACGGCTTTAACGATTAATAAAAATAAGATATGAATGTAGAAAAATGTGTGACTTTGGGAAATGATATTTAACAAAACACGTCAATTTCTTATCTAAGTAAGTTGGTAAGTGAAAGTTGTGTGTTGCGCGCACGCACCAGATTTTTTTTTTTTTATTTGTTCATTAAACGTTTCTCAATGTTTATGAGGGTGCTGAATTCAGACAATTTTTTGAGTTAAACAATCTATGAGGGTAGTTTGCTTTAAAGATGCAATTTTATTTTTTTTTACAATGTTTTTGACCTAAATTAAAATCTTTTATTTATTTATTTGGATGTATATAGGGTGAAAACAGCAATGGTTATCATCACCCGCAAATTAGGTGGTTTTATGTGAGAGGGTAGAGCCCCACTTCTTTAAGAAAACGTTAGAGTTCTTTGATGATCACCTGGTTTTCACCAAGTGTTTCAGCGATAGACTGAGGAATTCCCATCTGTTTCATCTTCTCATTAAAAACTGGGCACTCTTCTATTATGTGCCCATTCTATTATGAGGTGCTGGCTGTTTAGCTATCAGGTAGCCGTGAGTGAGGCGGCAGTGCCCTATGCGGAGGCGAGTAATGACCACTTCCTCTCTTCTCGACGCATTAGAACATGGCTGCCAACTTTTAACTGTTCCCTTAATCACGTGAAGTTTATTAGTACTTTGCCATCCAATATTACCTGCCACTTCTTCCAAATCTCTTTTCCAAGAGGCAAGAATAGTTCCGAGCTCGATAAAAAGGAAAATTCATTATATTCTAAGTCATGAGCTGATTTGGCTGCTCTATCGGACATTCCGTTGCCTGCTATGCCGATATGACTTGGCACCCATATAAAAACCACTGCTATCTTAGATTTTCCATCTTATGTAAATGGTTGTAAATTTCTCTGACGAGTGGTATTTCCGAGAAGGGATTTCTTAGGCTTTTTAGAGCGCTTTGTGAATCTGAGCAAATCACAACCGAGTCTTCTTTTGCCATGGGTCTATGGCAATCTTTTAAAATGGCTGTATTTTTTTTTTAAATGTACACTCAAGTCTAAAAATGTGCAAGAACCATATCGATATCATTTCTAAACTTGAATTATAAAATATGGTAGCTTTTATTTTATTCTCATAAAAAACATTTTTCTTCTCGGCTTCTAGGGCCCCTTAGGGCAAACGCCAAAATACGTGTCTAATATTTTTTGTAAAGAAACCTCCAAAAATGTTTCATCAAGATCTGCGATAGGCTATTTGTGAGTGTCCCCCGTGAAAATCATTGAACAAAATTACAACAATACATTTCATTTAAGACAACACACTCTTGGTCATTGACCATCAGAGGTTGAGATAGCGACTTGTTTTATATACGTTGAAAATAATTTGTAACCCTGAAATTTAATTACACATAAACACAATTTGGTTAGTAAACACAATTTATACTCACAATCGTATATATTAATGGATATATGAATAAACAACGATAACAATACCTGCAATATCCCCTCAGTACTATATCCTTTAAGCACAAAAAGAATATAGCAAATTGTATGCATTTTTTGCTAAAATCATTTTTATATCAAAAAAAAGATAACTAAAGTTTAACAATGTAGCAACGGCAAACTCATTGTCTCTGTTTTCTCCAAAATGGTTGGTAGTTGGAGTTTAAAAATGGAAAAACGGTATAGTTAATATGGAAATGGTAACAGTCGCAATCATCATACTTACTTACTTAATCGAGACCTCTTTTACCGCTGGGCGGTGTGAGGTGCTTTCCTGTAGAGCCTGACCCAAAGATCTCTATCCTGTGCCAACTGCCTTCTCCTACTCCATTCCATTCCTCTCCTGCTGAAGGCCTCTTTCACTCCTTCTTCCCAGGTTTTCCTAGGTCTTCCCCGTGGCCTCCTCCCGTCCACTTTAACCTCATGGGTAGCCCTGGCGATTCTGTCTTCAGCCATTCGCGAGACGTGTCCAAACCACCTAAGCTGGTTCTCCTCGATAACTTCCTCAGCTGGCCTCAGATCCAGGTTTGCTCTTATTGTAGAGTTCCTCACTCTACCCCTTCTTGTTTTCCCCTCTATTTTCCTTAAATAGCGCATTTCCATAGCTTGGATTTGGCTCTTGTGTTTGGTAGTAAGGGTCCAAGATTCGCAAGTTAAAATAGGGAGGAATGTGTTTTTAAAGACTACCTTTTTAGTATCCTTTGAGACTTCCTTCTTGTCTAGGAAGCCTTTCCTGAGGGAGTAAAAGCACCTTCCTGCCGTTTTTAGCCTTTCTCTAATGTCTCCGCTGACCCTTCCGTATTCATTGAGGTGGACCCCCAGGTACTTAAAGTCCGCAACCTGTTCCAAACGGATTCCGTTAAGCCTGACGATTCGGTCTCCATGGTCATTCCTTTTTCCGATTCTCATGAATTTGGTTTTGGAGACATTTATTTCCATGTTTATGTTTCTAAGGTCTGCTTGAAGGATCTTCAGGTTAAACTGGAGGTTGCGGCAATTGTTTCCGAACACCACCATGTCGTCAGCGAAGGCAAGCACTGTGTACTGAACACTTCGGAGGTTTCTATATCCGAGATGGTATGGCCTTATTTTCTGTTTTGCTCTGTTGAGGGCAGAATCTAGCACCAAGATAAACAGGAGCGGGCTAAGGCTGCATCCTTGTCTTATTCCCTGCTCTGATGGGAATTCTCCCCCGCAATCATCATAAATACTGAAACCTCTCGATTTTTTCAACGGTTTTATTGAAGCCCAAGTTAGAATTAACGAATAGAAATTAAGATTCGTCACGTTTCAGTGAAATTCGCTTTGATTTGATGCCTCATTCCTGCTCTCACCAGCCAGGGCGTCACCAGTACCATATTATCATGTAGGGGGGCCTCAATATTCTTTCAGAGAGGCTAAAAGTTGAAATAACAAGCCTAAAAACCACTGTTGGGAAATTTAAATTCCACCTCCAACGATGTATTTTATGCCACGTTTAGTTACTGTAAAAAGTAAATGGCGCCCCTAAAGTAGAAAAGACCCAACTTCCTAATTTATGTCACAGTTAGAGTGTAATTAGTTGCCCCCTTCCAAAATTTGGGGGGACGCCACCTCCTGCCCCCCCCCCTCGGAGACGCTCACTAAAACCATTTCTGCCGATAGCAGGAAAATGGGTGTATACATACCACCATGCTTTGTCCAAAGGTGGATTTAAACCGTGTCGAACCACATTCAGGAACAGTATGTTTCAGTATGTTCAATGATAGATTTTTGGTAAAAATAAGTATCAAATATTTAAATGTGTGTGTGTATCTTGCCTTTTTCTTTGGTGGAATTGACAAACATTTAACTTATCTTCCAATATTTTTTGAAGATTTTTTTTAAATTTTATAAAATAATTCTCTTAAGACCTGGTTGCTTTTAACTCGCATGAGAGTAGCTAGACTAACCTCGCCCGTACACACAGGTACAATCTAATGACCTAGAACGAACATAGACAGCTACTGCCCAACCTAATGTACGTGCATCTTTCTGTAGGTACCCATTTCCGCGTACGTTTCGTGCAATGCCGTGGTAAAATAAATGATTATTCACCGTTCGTAATGTAATAAAACCAGTATAAAAAAAATACTAATATATCGCCATGGAAGCGAGATAGAAAACAAAGAAGGGAAATATAACGATCTGTTCCAGGTATGCAAAGTGTAACGCATATCATATTTACAACTCCCTTCAAAAATAGAAGAAAATTTTTTGTCTTGAAGTTAATTTATATGCCATTTTTCGAGTAGACACGCTACTGAAATCATTGAAAAACTAATGTAGATATAACTCGTATGCGGGCTACTGACCTCGCACATGGCGGTAAAGCGTACAATACGCTCATACTACATCTGTCAGTTACTGGAAGGAGAGCTCGCACAATATTTCATCATTTGCGCACATTACACGAATTACTTTTAACAGGATTACGGTCTATTTTCCCCTACTAACAAACCCCACCGAGCAGAAAACCGGCTGAGTGTCTCATATTTGTTTCGGTTAGCTGTGAATAATATATTTAGGTTTCGGTCCATCCCTATTCCTCTAATGTCGGGAAATCACTCGGTACTCCGACGTTTCGGCAGTTAGTTCTTAAGCTCCTCTCTTGAATATTTGAGCTCAAGAAGTAATGATCCAATTATTCGTCAAGCTCAAGACTAACTTGGAACCCACATACTAGATTTAAAAGACAAGAACTTAACCGACGATTTGCCCAATCATACAGACTATTAAACAAATCATCTCATCTTTCAACCGACAACAAACTACTAATTTACAAGACCATATTAAAACCAATCTGGACCTTCGGCCTCGAACTGATGGGAACGGCAAAACCTTCGAACATTAAACGTATTCAGTCCTTCCAGTCCAAAGTCCTTCGAACCATTGTCAATGCCCAATATTATGTCACAAACAAAACCTTACATCACGACCTCAACATTCCATTTGTCCTTGACATTATCCCATCCAGATTCTCAAAATTTCACCAGAACCTTTCCTATCATCCTAATCCTTCAGCTCAATCCCTATCATGCCCCAACCATCCCTACAATCCTCCCAGGAGGTTGAAACGGCAGTGGCCAAGAGACCTCTTATAAAATACTATTGGAGTCCTGGCAATGGCCAGCTTCTCCACTCATGTCCGGCATGATTGAAGCTGAGTGCTCTCACCTAGCCTCCACTGGTTTATAACTAGTGACGCGGCTGGGAGAGAAGCACTGTGATCTCCCAGAGTCTTGCTTTGCCTTCCGTAAGTGGCCTGCAAAGCACGAGTCGGAGTTTCCCAGGCTGAATGTATATATTGTAAATAGGTATGAATGTGTGTTCTTTAATTTTTCCGATTGTTTTTTATTTTTTATTTCCCATTTCTAGGTTTATATTTTATTTATGATTATTACTTTCTTCTTTTTTATATACATTTGTATATATTTATTGAGTGAATGTATCCTTACAGCCCTAATATTAATGCCATTGATTGTGGCAGAATGTATTAATTCTTTCAATAAAAAAAAAAAAAAAAAAATAAATAAATAAATTATTTGTCAAGACTCGGAATCCTTCGTTTTCCTTCTAACCGCTTGGAAATTACCTACATAATTACTTTAAATTTTATTACTTAGTATTTGTTGAAAAGTGTTGTTCAATTTCGTGTTTATGTGGAAACAATAATTTAGATCTTTGTCTAAAGGCGAAAGATTTATTAGTTTTAGGAGAGACCAAAGCTTGAGTCAATATATTCATAAAGTGATTAATATAATGAGAATTAATGTAATGAATATATTCATGAGTCAATTAATTCATAAAGTTATAAAAAAAATTATTATTCTTATAATGTAAACTCACTTTACTGAAACATTGTTATGTATTTTAATTATTTTATAACGAACTATAAAATGTAGGAATTTTTTTGTAGGAGGTCGAAACGTATAGAAGTATTAGAAAAATAAAATATTACAACTTTGTAGATCTAAGTAATTGTTTCCTCACTTAAATTATAACGAAATAGAGCGAGTCACTAGAAAATTTTGAAGAAAGTTCTTTTTTCATATTTGATCTGAACAGCCAAAATACATAAGAACTTTTATGGCTTTTCATATTAATTCATATCTGAATTCTTTAATCAGTTTATTTTAACTAAAATTATTTATTTGGTAAAAGGCCATCCTAAGGAGCTGAAATCCACTAAAAATCCGTATTTCCTGAGTATTGTGCCAAAATACAAGCAATTTTGCTACGTTCGAAAGACTTCAAAATAATTTTAATAATAAAATTATAATAATACAGGTTGCTAAATAAAAGATACAGAAAAAAAAAAAATCCACTGCTCACTTAATCGGTAAGGAAAGTCTGAAATAAGAGAAAAGTATTTCCTTCTATCTGTTAAGATAGCGCCACTTGCTGGGGTGGTGATTGTAGCAGCTTGAGTGGAAGAATGTCCCCATTGGAATTTTAGGAGATTCGTCCCTGAATTAGTTTAACGTTTAAATTGCGACATCTGTTCTCCCTTTCGCTAGGTTTAAAGTTTACATTTTATTTTAATATCTATTTTTCTTTTAGGATAATAAAATTTTTACCTTAAAAAATATTTACATCGCATGTCGGCAAGAAGATATAAATATAATACAAAATGTATCAATTTCGACTTATGCACAGCGTTGGAATCATAATGAGAAAAACCTAAATTGCTTGAATATAGTCACAATAGTATTAAAAGTTCCATTCGCGTAAGGCACAATTACCATATTCCTTAACGCAGGTAGAGGGGCTACGTTTGAGTTACAGTTAGTACCACTAATGGTACTAATTAACCCAATGCTAGATTATTTGTAAACAAAGACTATTTTTCCTAGTCGATTTTAGGAGGTTATAATGAAATTGAGAATGCAGTTGAAAGTTCACCGGTGATTTTCCAAAAAAAGGTTTTTTTTTTGTTCTTTTTTATTTGAATCCATCTCCCCGACGTGAGATATTAAAAATATATGAAAATTAAGATATTTTCGAGTAAATCGAAGTTTAAGTTATATATACCAATAGTTGACACTTTAAGAAAAAAAAAAAATATTATATTATTGACACTGTTTACCAATACATTGATGATAGGATCTTTGTTATGAATTTAGTTTGGCCAATCCATCTAGAAAACTGGGAATACAATATCCCATAGTCAGCTTTTATGGTTTTTATAAAAAATCATTTCTTATAAACTTCTAAAATGAACCAATAGTTGACACATCAAAATGTAAAGGTATGGAAAGTTGACATTTATGGTTTTAAAGTTGACACATGCATTAATTTTTGATTTCCTAAGATTTGTAATTGGCAATAAGGACTGCAATAAAAGTTAATATTGTTTTTATTTATAAACTTTAATATTCACAATAAAAACTAACAGTATCACATGTTCTTTGCAGAAGTGGGAAGTGGGGAGAGTCAGATGAGACGCGTGTCCATTCAGGGTTAGGGTTATTGGCAATGCAATTTTGCTCTCAATGACCCATGGATAGAGCACTTTAGCTATAAATTCATAAAATAAGACACCACGCCCAGATGGATAAACCACGCCAGATTTCAAATAATTCTGGCGGTGAGTTGGCATCGATGTCAACTATTGAAATTAAAGATTAATTTCTGTTCCTATTGTTGGCACCTACATTTAAGCCCTAAAACATTGTATAAATATACAGTAAACCCTCATTATTACGAACTCGGATATAACGAACACCTCGATATAGCGAACCAAAATACTATCCCCCCAAAATTACCATTATATTTCTGCTGAACCCCTCGTTTTAGCGAAATCCCTCGGCTAGTGCGAACTACAAACTAAATTTGATGCCTGAGAATTATTATATTCTGTTATAACGAAGTGCTAGAATTTTTATTAATTATTTTTTTTTTTACTTTATTACCTAGAATGAGCGCGGGAAGACGAAGTAGCTCCAGTTTCTGAAATTGAGGTGTTTTTTTACTCTTAACTAATCCGATTTCCTTTTTTTCTCTCTCTGATTCCATTGACTTTTTTCTCAAAACTAGCTCAGTTCTGTTTCGACCTCTGTATTATTCGAATCAGTGTTCTGTAGTCGTTTATACTGTTTTTTTTAATACACGAGTTCGTTGGTAAACGTGTGTCACAAACGTAAATCCTTATCAATCGAGGAAAAATTGAAAATTCTCCAGGATATTGAATCGGGAATAATGGGATGGTAAGTTAGAAAACCATCGCAGAAAAATATGGAATTCTAAAATCAAAATTGTCAACCATTTTAACAAACAAAGATATAATAGATTAAACCGCAGCCCAAGGATTAACTTCAGCATCAAATAAACGACTGCGCTCTGCGGCTCATGAATATTTGGAAAAAAATTGATAAATTGCTTTAAACAAATGAGATCTCAAATACCAATCTCAGACCCCTTATTAAAGCTAAGGCTAAAGAACTCTCAAGTGAACTTGGCAGGTAAATTAATGAATCTCATTGTTTAATTAATATGTAGTTTATCTAAACATAAATGCATTTTAATTTAACTGGTTCTAATGAATGAATTTCCTTCTAAATATGATCAAATTAGTGCGGCCATTAGGTAAAAAAAATATTTAAAAAAAAGAATCCTTGGTTATAACGAATCTCGTTATAGCGAACTATGAATATCAAACCCTCTACCAGTTCTATATCGAGGGTTTACTGTATTAAAAAGGATATCAAATGATTCGCATGAACTTAATGAATACCATAAAAATAATTAAATCATAATTGAACTCAAATAAACCAACTAAAAAGCTTATTTAACTTGACTTCCCCCTAATGAAACAGGGAAGCAGAAACCAATTTTTTAGGCCACTAGAAAATTCGCCATTGTAACCTCTCACAAATATGCTTGAGTTTTAATCAAATTAATGTCGATGGCAGGACAGCTAACTAGTATAACTTGGCAAATTACCGCAAAATTTTAAACCAAAATAATCAACCCT